>JAXFYN010000347.1:0-317660 GCA_036172215.1 Camellia granthamiana | reverse complement strand
ATAAAGTAGTGTGTAAAAATAGAATTTTTCCATATTTGGTGGTTGGCCATCATTTTTGAGTTATCACTTACGTAAATTTGTGAACATTTATGTAATTCTATAGTAAGATTACATATAATGTGTATTAGAATGAGAAAATTTTCCATTCAAACATGTAAATGATCTAGGTACCAAATATATATTTTTATTTTAATTATATGAAAAGTAATCATAAACATGTCAACTAATTTTTTCAAATAAAAAACAGCTTACATCACCAAACAAACGGCATCATAAAATTAGTTGCATTCAAGTATTAGGCGGCTTCGACTAATGTTGCACTGAGAAGGTGTATATATATGTATGTGTATGCCATTGTGGAATAATTGAAGTCAAGTAGTTCTTCAAGATGACCGCTGGCGGCGCGCGGTTGTCAGATCGTCGGAGCTTGAAGAAAATAATCTGCGACGCCGCCGCCGCAGGTTTTGCTCTTTTTACCAAAATCCCTCAATTTTGATTTAAAAAGTGTTTTTGAGTTTTTGTGATTTCAGTTAGGGTTTGTTCATTTCGTGATATTTTTGTTAATTTTTGATAAAGCTAGTGAATTTGCTGAGCTTTTTGGTGCTTTTGATAGTTAATTGCCAATTGTGTGAATGCTTCGATCAGAAGCTGTCGATTGAGTCAGATTGCAAGTCCATGGCCTTCCTGAAGCTCACCATTCTGGTACAAAAGGTATGTGTTCTTGGGGGCATTTCCCTAAATAAGCTTAAATAGTAAGGAAATTCCCAAACTAAGCCTATTTTTCAAAGAATTCCCAAAATAGGCTAACTCGCGGTTCACAATCGCGAGTTCAACACTTTTCCCCCGGAGTTGTAAAATCTTGAACTCGCTGTTACAAAGTGCGAGTTTACTTAAGAACTCGCGGTTACAAACCGCGAGTTTAATTAAATTTTTTTCCCTTTCATTCCAAGCACGAGTTTAATTTTTCATCCCAAAAAAAATTTGTTCTGAACTCGCGTTTCAGAACCACGATTTCATTTTGTTTTGAAGTCGCTGTTTGTAACCGCGATTTCATCAAAAAAAAAATTTTCTTCTGAACTCGCTGTTTGTAACCGCGAGTTTAAGTGAAATTTTTTTTCTTCTGAACTCGCTTTTTGTAACAGCGAGTTCGTCACAAATTTTTTTTCTTCTGAACTCACTTTTTCTAACCGCGAGTTTAAGTGAATTTTTATTTTTAACATAAATTTTTTTGTTTTACTTTGTTTTAAGTGAAAATTTGTTTTTTTTTTTTCTCTGTTGTCATTATTTTGGTGATAATGTATTTCAGAATAAATTTTTAGGTTAAAATTATTTTACTAAAACCGTTCTCATGTATTATTTTGTCTTTTATTTTGGGTTAGAATGTGTAATGCAGCATTTTTTTTTGGTTTGACTAAAGTAAATTTATTTTGTTGTTCTTGTGTTTGTTTTGGGTTAGAAGGTAATAATATAATTCATAAATTTCTTTTCGCTTTACTAAAGCCATTTTCATGTGAAGTTTTTTATTTTTTATTTCTTTTCTGTTGTATTTGTTTTAGGTTAGAATGTGTTATTTAGAAATTTGTTTTGGCTTTACTAAAGCCGTTTTCATGTAAATAATAATTTTTTTTTCTGTTGTCTTTGTTTTGGGTTAGAAGGTGATAATGTAATTCATAAATTTATTTTCGCTTTACTAAAGCCATTTTCATGTGAAGTTTTTTATTTTTTATTTATTTTCTGTTGTATTTGTTTTAGGTTAGAATGCGTTATTTAGAAATTTGTTTTGGCTTTACTAAAGCCGTTTTCATGTAAATAATAATTTTTTTTTCTGTTGTCTTTGTTTTGGGTTAGAAGGTGATAATGTAATTCATAAATTTATTTTCGCTTTACTAAAGCCATTTTCATGTAAAGTTTTTTAATTTTTATTGTTTATGTTGTCTTTGTTTTGGGTTAGAATGTGTTATTCAGAAATTTGTTTTGGCTTTACTAAAGCCGTTTTCATTTAAATAATTTTTTTTTTCTGTTGTCTTTGTTTTAGGTTAGAAGGTGATAATGTAATTCATAAAACCTTGAAGAAAAAACACATAAGTAGTACAGACATAAGTAGTACAGACATAAGTCTCGGATAAGAATACATTGTGGACACCATGAACTGAACACACAATACGTAGATAAACATAAAAGTTAGACAGACAAATATTAGGCAGACAATCTGACAAACTCATTACGGAAACACTTACTCTAACACAGACATTACATATGAATGCATGACCTAATATTGCCAAAGTGTAGACATTAACACCTAATTCGCGCTTAAATCGGTAGGTGGCTCAGAGTCTGAACAATCCGAAAGCTCAGCGTCAGAGACAAGCTGAGGATCCTCCATGATAGCCTTGATAGCCGCATCATTTGGTTCTGTTTTGTTCTTCTGGGCATCCTTCTTAACTATGAGTAGCTGCATATCGCGGGCCAACCTACGACCCATTTGAGAAATCTCACGTTGTAGTCTTTGACATAGTCGATCAACATTATCAGGATCTTCTTTTTGGATCTCAACAGAACGTGCTTTTGGCACCTTCAGTCGTCTTTCCCGACATAACCTTTCATTTTGCACTCGCTCTATAAATAGTGCGGGCCACTTCAGAAGTCTAGCATTTGCATAACCATATCCTGTTTGATTCTCTGATGGATCCTCCACCAAACCACATGGATCTCGATAGTACTTGGGCATGACAAAATGTCGCTTCCCAAACCTATCATGATAAGCACAAGAGGCATCTAACAAAGGAAATGGTGTTTCATCTTTAGCATCGCCACTTCCCCTCCCCCCTCCTCGTCGTGAACTTTCACCCCTTTGCAAGTTCGTACCACCTCTGCGATTCCCACCACTCCCTCCCATGAACCATGTAGCCATGCTAATTTTGTAAAGCAAATAAATGATAATTTCGTAGGGCGAAATGAGTTGTAAGGTTGTGTCTTCACCTTTACTCGTTTATATAGTTGGTTATGAACGACTTTAGAAAGATGCCTCTGCATTACAATCCCACATAAATGAACAATGTATGAGTTGTCAGTACATTGAAAACACAGAGAAAAGCAAATACTCTGTACGAAGTCACGTGACTTTCTGAATTCACAGTTGCCATGTGACTTTCTGAATTCACAAATCAGTGAATTCACTGTTGCCATGTGACTTTCTGAATTGAGAATCTTACATATCTATTAATAAGAAATGAGTTGTCATTGTAAAAAAAAAAATCGAGTAACAAAATTGAGAAAACCAAAGTCTGTGCACCAAGTCACATGACTTGACAATCCAGCTGCATATACCGACAAAATAAGGGCATGCTCACTGTAAGGTAAATCAGTGAATTCACTGTTGCCATGTGACTTTCTGAATTGAGATTCCCATATATATCAAAATGGTGTTGAGTTGTCATTGTAATAAAAAAATTGAGTAATAAATCGAGAAAACCAAAGTCTGTGCACGAAGTCACATGTCTTGACAATCCAACTGCATATACCGACAAAATAAGGGCATGCTCACTGACGGTAAATCAGTGAATTCACTGTTGCCATGTGACTTTCTGAATTGAGATTCCCGTATATATCAAAATGGTGTTGAGTTGTCATTGTAATAAAAAAATTGAGTAATAAATCGAGAAAACCAAAGTCTGTGCACGAAGTCACATGTCTTGACAATCCATCTGCATATACCGACAAACTAAGGGCATGCTCACTGACGGTAAATCAGTGAATTCACTGTTGCCATGTGACTTTCTGAATTGAGATTCCCATATATATCAAAATGGTGTTGAGTTGTCATTGTAATAAAAAAATTGAGTAATAAATCGAGAAAACCAAAGTCTGTGCACGAAGTCACATGTCTTGACAATCCATCTGCATATACCGACAAACTAAGGGCATGCTCACTGACGGTAAATCAGTGAATTCACTGTTGCCATGTGACTTTCTGAATTGAGATTCTCATATATATCAAAATGGTGTTGAGTTGTCATTGTAATAAAAAAATCGAGCAACAAATCGAGAAAACCAAAGTCTGTGCACCAAGTCACATGTGTTGACAATCCATTTGCATATACCGACAAAATAAGGGCATGCTCACTGACGGTAAATCAGTGAATTCACTGTTGCCATGTGACTTTCTGAATTGAGATTCCCACATATATCAAATTGGTGTTGAGTTGTCATTATAATTAAAAAATTTAGCAAAAAATTGAGAAAACCAAAGTCTGTGCACCAAGTCACATGACTTGACAATCCAGCTGCATATACCGACAAAATAAGGGCATGCTCACTGTAAGGTAAATCAGTGAATTCACTGTTGCCATGTGACTTTCTGAATTGAGATTCCCATATATATCAAAATGGTGTTGAGTTGTCATTGTAATAAAAAAATTGAGTAATAAATCGAGAAAACCAAAGTCTGTGCACGAAGTCACATGTCTTGACAATCCAGCTGCATATACCGACAAAATAAGGGCATGCTCACTGTAAGGTAAATCAGTGAATTCACTGTTGCCATGTGACTTTCTGAATTGAGATTCCCATATATATCAAAATGGTGTTGAGTTGTCATTGTAATAAAAAAATTGAGTAATAAATCGAGAAAACCAAAGTCTGTGCACGAAGTCACATGTCTTGACAATCCAGCTGCATATACCGACAAAATAAGGGCATGCTCACTGTAAGGTAAATCAGTGAATTCACTGTTGCCATGTGACTTTCTGAATTGAGAATCCCACATACTTGGTGTTGAGGTAAATCTGTTTGTGTATAATTAATTGTAAATAGTGATTTTGATAAGCAAATCAAGTAAAACCAATGGGGTTTTAAATTTAGTTCCCCAACTGGACCAACCACTTGGCTTTGAGCTTGTTTGTCTAGCCCCCATTCCTTCTTGCTCCCCAAGTTTAGTTATCTGTCAACCCCCCATTCCTTAACAGAGTCATCATTTTGACTGGACTTCTAGGAATTGGAAGGCGACCCTTTTCTTCTTTCCCGATGGAGATTGAAATTCTTTATGTACAAGATCCCTATTTCACAAGCCGCAGTTAAGGGAAGCTTTTCACCGAGCTACCTGTTCTGTTTTATGTGTTGTTCAACGCGGTTGTTCGTTTGTATGAACTTTATTTAGTTCCCCAACTGGACCAACCATTGGCTTTGAGCTTGTTTGTCCAGCCCCCCCAAGTTTAGTTATCTGTCAACCCCCCATTCGTTAACAGAGTCATCATTTTGACCGGACTTCCAGGAATTGGAAGGCGACCCTTTCTTCTTTCCCGATGGAGATTGAAATTCTTTACGTACATGATCCCTATTTCACGAGCCCCAGTTAAGGGAAGCTTTTCACCGAGCTACCTGTTCTGTTTTATGTGTTTTAAGTATTCACATAATTCAACATACATTAATCCATTCGTTAATCCAGAACATTCCTTAACTCATTGCAATTCAATAAAGAAAGTCATGAACTACTAAATGTGCAGTTATAAATGTAGTTATTTCATAAACTTGAAGTTCATAAAACAAATACTTGAAATACATCCGTACGTTAGATGAACAACAACATTGTGTCACACTCATGTAACGAAGATATGAGACAACATACAAACATATATGAAAGATAAAGGTGTTTGATTTCTCATTCCTCATCTGACATGTAGTAGTCAGAGAGATATTTTTCATTGTTTAAGACATTATTTCGCTCAATCATTTTCAAATCTCTGTTGCTTGCTTCTGCCATTTCGGTGGCTAACTGAAGCATGAAATGTCGACATCTCCGCATCAACATTCTGTTGTTCTCCTTCTTAATTCTGGTAACTGCTTTTTCATAGTCACTCACATTTCGTCTAGCCATGGTCAATGAACGACGATGAGGTACCGGTGCCCCAAAGTTACGTAGATCATTAAACAATCCTGCTTGCTCCGTTACCCTGAACGCCCACTCTGCTCGAATACCAGCATAATAATCCTTTGGACTCGAGTACTTTTCGCTCTTGTAGTCATAAGTAAATGGAGGTAGCAGCCATACTTTCGGATTTCTTTGCTGGCGTGAACTTCCTGCACCTCTTGAAGACATTGTTCATAAAATAAACAAACAAATAATAATAGTAATTGTAGATATATTACTATTGTTATGACTTTAACAAACATCATACTGGGGGTGTTGCTATTTATGGACATCATACTGAGGGTTAACTAGAGATGATCTAGTGACGATAACGCATGCTGGGGCACTGTGGAACAAGTGATACCCGTGATATTATTTTTTTGCTTTTCATTTCATGCAATACTGAGTACCCGTGACTTTGTGTACCTTTGATGTAGTCACGGACGTGTTTCTCACATAAAATCATAATTGTAGGCCAAATGATGACAATGCAATCTCTTCATATTGGAGCAGTGAGTTGTCAAATAAAACAACATGCAGTGAGTTGTCATATCGCTACATGAAACTATTTTTTCATACTTACTTTTTCCATACAGTAAGTAGTCACTTGGAATTGACGAATTCAGTACAAAGTGGTGTTTTTACAAAATTATAAATTAAATACTTAAATTTTCTTTGTTTTAAAGTAATATTCTTCATCTCATTTTCTCCTCTTTGCATTTTTTGCTTTTTTCGGTAAATTACACTTTACTCCTTTAGTCCATCACATAATTGTTTATCAACACTATTGCCATGTGATCGTATTGATGTGACTTACATGAATTCTGAAATGTGATAAAAAAAAAAAAAAGCATTTACTTGCGCTGCAGAAAGTCACATGCATCACGAAATGTGAGGAAAAAAGTGACCAATTATATAAGCATGGCAAAGTCAGACAGTCACATGCATTACTGCATCACTGCATAAAGTGGCATGCATCACTGCATCACTGCACAAAGTCAGATGCATCACTGCATCGCTGCACAAAGTGACATAGCATCTGAGGAAAAAACAAAGCATCCAAATTATTACACCGGTTCAAGTAATTGGTGAGCATCACTGACAAATATTGGACGTATCACTGCGTCGAGCTACAATTTATTATCGTACCATACCTACTGTGCCCTTGTGAATTATGCAATCCATTAAAATTTTGAGGGGGTGTCATAACAAAGTAACAACTAATTAATAAATATGTCAATACACGTAAAAAGTAAAGAAATTTCTGAAACACATTTCAAAAAAATTAAAAATATTTTAAAGATTTTTAAATTGTAATTTCACATTTATTTTTTAAAAAAAATTTCATGCACAGAAATTTGACTAATTCAGACGTTTAGTCGGTTAATCAGCTTGGTTTTTATTTTATTATTTTTTTTAGGTTTTTACTTTTTGTTTTGGAATAACAATAAATAATGCAATTCATAAAAGTCGAAGTGACAACTCCTATTAAGTTGATGGATAGTTGTTCAGGTCATAAAAGTTGACGTGACAACTCTGATGCATAGTTCTTTACAATAATTTCATACATACAACTACCATGTGTATATATGGTATAAATATCGCATCATACCACAACAAAAGTTTTACAGCTATTTCGAGCAATATCATCATGAAATATACGGTGGTTGATCTATATTCAGCAATGGGTCGCTATTGGGTTGCAGATGGAGATGAATTTGAATACCCAATGAATCCAAATTTGCGTTACTCACGTGCCACCGTCAATACCATGAGAGCTGAGTGGGAATTTCGCAAAACTCGAGCAAACGTTCTCGTTGAGCTATGTCGTGAAGTTAATCTTAAATTTCCTCGTCGGTTAGCTATGCGTATGCCAACTGACACTCCCCAGTTGTTGCAAAGGGCATTGCATCGTATCCGCGACGAGGTTAATCGCATGACCCAACGTTTGTAAAGGTCCGGACTAATGAAGACCGCAAATGAGCGTGCCGAAGATGGGTTAATGGATGATGCACACCAGTACTACGCCTGGAGCATGGATGTTATGTATGAATCTGATATTGAGATGTCAGATGATGATGATAATGAATGAAATTGTTTGGATGAACGCCCAAACCATTTATGTAATGCATGCAATTTGTAATGCTTATCCACCACTTATCAATGAAGGGAGATATTTCCATTGTTTTCGAATATTTCTTGTCATTCTACCTTTGCTTTCTCTCCGTTATTGTTATTTTGAAGAACGCTACTTGAACTACACTTTCATTATTTCATGCATTATTGATGTGGAATATAATAATGATACTTAATGAAGTACATGTTCATATAACAAGTAGTTCAAATACTTGTTTGGTTATCATTGGTTTGTACATGAAAAGAAGACAATGAATGCAATCATTCAGAAAAGTGAAAGAAAAGGGAAAACAAAATTATGTGCGTGTTTAGATATTTATTTTGTTTCCTTTTTGGTTTCGTTTTCATTTTTATGGAAATCAGTAAGATACATTTACATCATCTGTACAAGTTTGGTAAACAAAATTGTAAGAACAACAAAATTGTAAAATTATATTTTCCGAATAAATAAGTAAGATACATTTACATCATCTGTACAAGTTTGGTATACAAAAATTATAACAAAAAATATAAATAAAATAAACTATACACTCCACATCACATCCCGCTAATGCCCTAACCTGCCCCCAGTCCCACAACCCCGACCGTGGACCTCCCTCCTCGGTCTCCTGCGGTAGACTCTCTGAATATCTGGCTCCCCCAATCGGAAATGCGTATCCTGTGGAGCCTGTGACTGTGACCCCCCCTCTACTGCATGTGCTGCCCCTGATCCTGTCTGTGGCAGAAGATCGGATACTGTTGTGAGCTGTGAAACTCCAGCATCTAGTGCAACTGTATCACGATCTGCAGCTGGAGCTCGACCTCTGCCTCTGCCCGCACCCCGACCTCTGCCGCGACGTTCGCCACGACGAACACCTCGACCTCTCCCGCGCCCTCTGGGAGGGGGCTCAATATGGCCCTCAGCATCAACGTGGGAGATGCCAGTGAGAACTGCATCATGTGTACTCATGGTTGCGGTGGAACTGTCTGGTGGTGGTAACTGGGTGGGTGGGGTAAGAACGTCATGCATGTATGGGGGCGGTGTCCAGTCAGGGTCAGGCATATAAGGTATGCCAGTATGCTCCGTATGAAGTACGCCGAGGGAATCTGCAGATATCAATGGGGTAGTATGTGGTGGGGTGACTGATGTCGAAGGAGCTGATGTCGCAGGCGCTGAAGTGGAAGGTGCTGACGTGGACGGCGCTGATGTGTCTGGAGCAGCTGCTGAAGTGTGTACACCGTAGTGGCCGAAATGCAAACGATCTCCCCGATGGGCAAGCTGGAATGCCTGGTACAATAACTCCCGGATCTCTACAACGGCCTCCAAGGCATGCTGTCTGTCACATCTCAAATGGGCGTCCTCAGCCAAGTGAAACACCCTCCCAGCTCCAGCCACCTGAACAGACATGCAGACGTATTATTAGGCTACAGTTGACTGAAAGTAAAGCAAGTATGATTTTAATAATTATCTGACACATAATATGATACTCACCAATGCCTCAAGATAAGGCCCAACTCCCTGATATCCAGACTCAGACACGTGGCTCGGATTCCCGACTAGTAGGTGTATATGTCGCCGATACCACAACATGTAAGGGTCGAAAGAGGGGAGCACCTCATCGCTGTAGTCAGCCTGTACAATACTGTCCCGGCGGCCATCCCACAACTGTATATATGGCATATAAAACAGATGCCAGTCAGTGCCAGCTCGGCCACGCCTATCAGTGACGTGCAACTGCCACTCAGTGTCGAACCGATCCGGCACGGACTGCACCCGACCAAACTGTCGGAGGACACGATGGGGGAGATGCCACTCAACCACGTCAAAACAAATAAGTGGCACTCTCGCCATCCATATCTCCTGACCCAGTCGGCAGTAATCGGGGAGCGTATCGAGGACCCCAGCATAAGGCTGCCAGATAAACTACAATGACGACAAATAAATTAAATTTTGCTCGTGAACTCAAAACACATACACTGAAGAAGACAACTAAAACGCAATAAAAAAATTTCATACCTCTCCCTCAATCATCCGGTCCAGCTGGTCTCTATAAACTACCACTACGTGGGTCGAGACGACCTCGTGGCCCATGTCAACCCTCCACCGGCTACCTCGCGGTCCGGTGGGCATCTGCATGTCCCCCTCACCTATAGTAAGCTCACCAGGACCAACCTGTTGCCGCCTAGACGGGGCAATGCGAATCAATCTCTCCCATGCCCAAATCTGTAATAGTTTGAACACAATTACAATACTGATATATGATATACAATATGAATTGACATGTAATAAAATTGTTACTAACCTGTAGCAACACAAGTGGTCCTCCAATCTCCCTCGTACCCACCTGCGCTGCTCGACATAGCATCCTATACAACCATGCCAGAGCCGCGCTACCCCAGCTGTACTGCCCAATCTCCTCAATGTCTCTCAGCAATGGCAAGTACATCAGCTTGACCAGGTTCTGTGACTTATCAGGGAGAAGTACCCCCCCAATAAGCCACAGAATATATGCTCGGGTATGCTGATGTACCAACTCATCTGGAGCATGATCTGGAAGATGAGCAAAGTGCTCCGCCAACCACCTGACCCGCACTCTACCTGCCTGTAAATCTGCTGGTGTCGGTGCTACTCCCAATAGCTCAGCACATAGGGCTATCCACTGCTCCGTCGTGAAAGATGGGTCAACTCCAGTAACTGCTCGGCCATCAATCCGAAGACCATATAGGACAGATACGTCCTGCAACGTGACTGTGGCCTCCCCGATTGGGAAATGGAATGTATGAGTCTCTGTGCGCCACCTCTTGACCAGAGCAGTGATGAGTGCGTGGTCCAGTCGAATGTGCCCGATACGATACACACCATAGAATCCTGCGCGTAATAGATACTGCAAGACTCTATGGTCCAACGGATGGTCCCACAATCCACCATCTGCCCGACGGCATGTCAACACTGTGCGTGCCTCATCCTGCACAAAAGAATTATCAGTTTAAATACTAACATTATCCCGAAATATACAACAAAATGCAAGGTATTTTAATTGTAGGCGTAAAGTCCAACAAACGTTATTGCATACCGGACGATCCCACATACTGTCAGCCCGATGTGCTTGTCTGAACAGTGGAACCTCCTCAGGTACATGTGCCATGAAGCCTGTACAACTGAAATATTAGATCATCCATATCAAAATCTCATTTAATCATAATATAATAACAGAAAAAACTGTAATTATTGATTTTGTACTTAACGATGTAAAATACAATAAAGTAAATGTTATGGGTCCGAGAAAAGATAAATTTATGTGCCACTTGCACGAAGGCATTTCGAAATTAATGATTACATTTATGGCATATTTGACAAAACTTAAATATTGATTTTGTAATTTATAAAATTTTAATTTATAATAGGTTAATTTTTTATAATACGTTAATTTTTTTAATAGGTTAATTTTTTTAAATTCAAATTTTGTAATTTTTTTAATTTATATAGCATTCGATATTAACTATATTCGAAAATATGAAATTTTGAAATGATAAAAGAACTACGTGATTAAATATAGAAGCTTGTAATACACATTTCGAATCAAGTAGACGGTGAAAAACTAGTAAACATTTTCAAAAAATTATACAAGTTTGCATAAATTATACACATTTTTAATTTTGCATTACACATTTTTCAATCAAGTACACATTTTCTAATACACATTCAAAATAGATAGGTAAAGAAAGAATTGAAAAAAACATAATTAAATGATCCATTACAAATGAAGAATTTGAAAATGATATATTACAACATGTAAGTATTACAGTCTTCATCGACCAAGTCGCGCCGGACATGTTCGCCTGTCATGACCTGTCTGGTGGCACTCACTGCAACGAGCTGTCAAACGCCTGTCTGATATATCCATCTCATTCGGAATACGAGCCATAGATGTACGACCCCGTTTTACTTCTCGCAGACGAAGGTCATTAGGCAATAAGGTCCATTGCGGATCATCCCAATAATCTTGATGCGGTATTGGATTGAATTTAGTTTCCCAAACTCTCATGTATACAGGAAGCCTATATACTGGATCAACGTACCAGACATTACAGCGAGCATATGGGAACATGGATAGTGTCTTATCTCATATTTTCCACAACTGCACGTGGGTTGATTCATCCGCACAACCTGTCTATTGCGACCTCGTCCACGGCGAAAAGATGTTTGCACCTCAAATACATGGCGGGGCCTATAAGACAATATTGATACAAACTAATGAAGTTCATGTTTTTAGGTGTAATTAACTTGACAACATAATAATAATAATTTGTTCACATTACAAACTAACCTGTCATACGATATCAACGTGAAACTATTTCCCCTTGCGATACCCTCCTCCATAGTTCTTTGCATCTCTCTAGGGTATTGGAACTCATTGCGTACATCAGTTTCAGCTTGGGCTCCCATCTCGTCAAAATATTTGACGAGTCGTCGAAATGTAAATTCAACCATAGCTGAAATAGGTAAGTTCCTTGCACCTTTCAAGACGCTATTGAAGCACTCTGCATCATTACTGGTCAATACCCCCTAGCGATATCCACCGTCATATGCAAGGGCCCAATCCTCAGGATTCATCTTGCAGACCCAAATGATGGCTTCTTGGTTAATAGTCTGTATCTGATCTAAGTAAGCATTACACTTTCGTCGTTGATCAGCACTCCCTGCTTTCCACAGAAGTTGTTTGAGCTCCTTATTTCTGAACTGTGTGTTAAAGTTACTGCAAACATGTCGAAGGCAGTGCCGATGATATCCAACAAATTGGAGGGAAGGATTCAGCCAATGCCGCCTCACAGCAGCTAAAATACTCTCAGCTCGATCAGATATCAAAGTCACTCCCTGTCGGTCCATAACAATATGTTCCTTGATATTTTGAATGAAGAACGACCAAGACTCCAAACTCTCCCTGTCGACAACAGCGAATGCAAGCGGTAATATTTTGCTATTGGCAGTGACAATCGTTGCTACCAGTAACACACCAGTGTATTTACCGTATAAGAATGTACCATCTATAGTTATCACAGGCCTGCAATATCTAAAGCCATCGATGACGGGTTTGAAAGACCAGAAAACAAAGTGGAAGACGGGCATATTGGTTGTATGCCCGGTATATCTGTGCTTCCATGTCACGATGGTGCCAGGATTAGATGTATGTAATGCATGCATGAATTTAGGCAACTGTCTATATGATTCATCCCAATCACCGAATACCATTTTAATTGCCTTTGCCCTTGCATGCCACGCCTTCTTGTATGATATACTATAGTTCATGGTCTTTTTTATATCTTCGATGACATTCTTAATTGGCATATCAGGTTCATTCTGCATACAACAATCAAATATGAGTTGGATTATCTGGATGTGAACACTATAAACAAACAAATATGTATATATATGTAAACATTTATTTTTTATACTAACCGCAACTTGTCCCAAAATATGAGAAGCAATGTAACTGGAGCTAATATTAGTGTGGTCCCTGTTCATTCGTGGGTATAAACAATGGTGAGGACCCCTGTACTGCTTAAATGCAAAAAGACCATGTTTCCTACTAAGAGATGCCCGCAACCACCAACTGCAGTCGTGCTTGCAAGCAGACACCCACAGGTCTCGCTTGGAGGTTACGACCTTATACTCTCGATTATTTGTTGCATGGTACAATTTCACAGCATGTAGAAGTTGCTTCTTATCAACAAAAACCATTCCTCTGTCCAACTCTGGATTTTCAGTGCTCCAGATCCGGTTACGGGGAACGACATCACGGGTACTAATGTCAAAATCACCACCCATGTGAATGTTGTCATAGAAAGGGATTTCAACTCTAGGTGGAATGGGGGCATTTTCAAGGTCAACAGGAGCCTGGGCATCATATTCTTCATCATCATCATCATCTGATCCGCCTACTACATTTTCTTCATCACACATTTCATTGTCATCATCGTTTAGGGCGACATCAGGACCGTACATGTCACTGTCAGCAAACTGCACCTCGTTCACTGTTTCAGCCATATTACCAGCAACTTCAACCGGAGTGGTATGATGGCTGCATGTGGGCACATCTTGTGTGTTATTGTCAAATTCATAACCATATCCACCATGTGAACTTGATTCTACACCATGGCCCTGAAATGACTGTTGTGTGTAGCCCAGTGGATAACATTGATCTGAGTCATACATAGGAGACTGAAACGCTGTTGTGTCAATCCCATGCGTCAGTAATGTAGTGAACGGACGAGAATCCATCTGTGTCATGTTCGGGATATTCTGTACAATCTGTTTCTCAATGTAGACTTCCAAACAATTTGGCGCTTGAAAATTTGCACCGATACTTAATACGGTGTTCAACGCCTCATCGTCATTGATCGGTAATATCTTATATTTACTGTGTTGTTGCCACTGGCGATAAGGATATCTACATTTGAAGGTTAATCGGACACTTTCCCCGTAACTTGCCACCTTTGACGTAAACATCTCCTCTAAATTGCTAAGCGTGGTGCCAATTTGCACCGCATATATCCCTTTCGGCTCAGCATCATATGATACGCCTTCATCGGGATCCCGAATTATGTTTCCCCCCAAGTAGAAAATAATTGGAACAGTGTCCATATACTTGCTTCAATTAAGACAAAAAACATTAAAATAGCAACAATATACTTATATCTCCTTGTACTTGTAAAATAATTATATGAAATTCTACTCATTCAATTACAATTACTTGTGACGCAAAAACTTTATTTAAGTAATCATCAATTATAAGCCAACAATCATTATTGATTTTTTAATTAAGATATGAGCTAAAATAATGATAATGCTTTAGATTTTTTAGCTTTTTAAGAAAAACATCTTACAACACATACAAAATTAACATCATGCTCTTCTGTTATGCTTTTTACATTACTTATTATGATTAAGATCATGCTATTCTGCACATTAAATATAATTCCGCTAAGTTTTAGGTTTAAAAACCCTAAAAATCTTTTATTAATTTTGGTTTATTTTTGTATAAATTATAAAAAAAATGATTACAAATTATAAAGTAACAACATTTGTAATCATTAAATAAATATAATTGATGTAAATTGATTTAGGTGATTGATAAATTATAAATCTAAGTAATTTACATAAACTTATAAGTGTAAGTTGTTAATCTTGTTACTTTGAGTGTAGGTAAAGTTATGAGTGTAGGATGACTCATTTGAATAAACATAAATCAAAATATGTTATGAGTGTAGGATGACTTAAAAAGTTATGAGTGTAGGATGACTTAAAGTTATGAGTGTAAGATGACTTAAAAAGTTATAACTTAATTGAATAAACATAATCCAGGCGCATAAAGAATAAGTCAATTGAATTTCGCTCAAGTGGATAAAAATTATCGAGAATGACTCATTTTATAAATCAATTTTTTTTTTTTCATTTTTACAATTTTTTATTTTTTATCGAGAATGACTCATTTCATTCATTTTTTATTTTTTCATTTTATAAATCAAAAATTTTCATTTGAGTGTAGGATGAGTCAAAAAATTTCAAAAATTATCGAGAAGGACTCATTTTTTCAAACATAATTCCTAAATAATTTTTTTGTTTTTTTTATATCAAATGTTTTCATAATAGCATTTTCCATGACGACTTCAAATTTTTTGCTTTGTAATGTTTGATTTTTAAAATCCAAACAGACGGCGAAATATATATATATATATATATATGTATATATAAATATATGTTGGGTTTCAATTCTTTGCTAAAAATTCAAACAAGTGTATATGTATATATATAAAAATATATGTATTTATATAAACATACATTTGGTAAACAAATTGTTTCCATGTTTATATATTTGTATGTATATATATCTGTTAGAAGAAAAAAAAAAAATTTCTTCCCATGTTTGAATGTGTGTATAGAAATACATATATCTATTAAACAAATTTACAAATTAATTTAATTGGATTTTATTTTCTTTGCTAGAAATCAAAATACATTTTCATGGGTTTCAATTCTTTGCTGAAAATTCAAACAAGTGTATATGTATATACATAAAAATATATGTACATATACAAACATACTTCTGATAAACAAATTGTTCCCATGTTTATATATTTCTATATATATACATATATCTGTCAATATATTTGTATAGATATATATCTGTTAGAAGAAAAAAAAAATTCTTCCCATGTTTTACTGTGTGTATATATATATTTGTTAAACAAATTTAGAAATTAATTTAATTGGATTTTATTTTCTTTGCTACAAATCAAAATATGTTTTCATGTGTTTATATACATGTATCTGTTCTGTGGCTGCTCTTTGTTAGAACTGTGGTTGTTCTTTTTTACATGAAAACATAATTAAGTATCTGTTCATATGTAATAAAGTTCTTCTTTACATAAAGTTCCCATGTGGTTTCAAAAAATGTTTTCATGTGTTTAAACAAACTTCCCTGTGATTTTCTTTAGATAAAGGTCTTCTTTAGATAAATTACACAAACGACGTACAGGTTTCCTCCCCTGTGGTTTTCTCAATAAGAAACTTGAGGGCATTGTAAAAATTTCAACATATATCTTTGATGACATCAGCAATTTCTGTTACTTTTGTGAACGGAAGTCAAAAAATAGGGAATCTGTACAATGTCAGGTAAAGTATGGGAGGTTTTTGTAATTATTAAAACCACAGAGGAGGTTCCTGTATTTGTCAAAAATCTGAAGGGAGGTGAGTGTAATTTACCCTCATAAAAAAATATATATCAACAGATTCAATATACTTCAAAAGTTTCAGCCAAGCATTGTGAGGAGAAATCAACCAATACACTTCAAAAGTTTATAATCCATCCAACAAAACATATCTAAATGTCCAAAAATATTCAAAAATAATCCAACCCAATCATTCAAACAAAATACTAGTGTTTGATTACAGATTACTATTCAATGAGTCTATCTCCATCATATATCTCCAAAACGAGGGGGAAAAAAAGAAGAAGAAATCATAAACATGTAAAAATAAAATATAGAGTTAGGATTTTTTTTTTTTTTCATGCTAAATAAACTCAAGAAATATTTTATTTTTTTTTTCCATTTTCCTAACTTCCCATCACTTTCATCCTAACCAAACTTAGCCTAAGTAAGTAAAATGAAATTCTAATGTTTATATTCGACCTCTAATGTTTATATCAATTTTTTTGTGAATCACTTCTAAAAAGTCATTAATTTATATCAAATTTATAAAAGGGAATGTCATGAAATTTAAGGAGGAAAAACTCGAAAATGAAATTCAATCGTAAATGGGGCATGAAATTCAAGTAAACTATAATTTTACTTAGTCAAACCAATTTTACTTATCGTAGGGGCATGTGACATCAATTTTACAAACCGATTAGATTTGAATTCTTTTTTTTTTTTTTGGGTCAACATTCTAAGTAGTTAGATTTTTAATTTGTCAATAAAATTTTAGTGTACTACTTAAAGGGTCACCCATAGAAAATATTAACAATCACAATCACTCTTTAAAAAAAATTTAGTAAGAAAACGAAATATCTGACTTTTCTATTTTGCCATATCCCTATCTCCAAAATATATATATATATATATATATATTTGTTCCTGGCTAAAATAATGAGAAAATTTCCATAGCAATTTCTTATCACAAATTTTGTTCCTTACTTTTCAATTTCTTATTCTTACTTAACAAATTGAAATTTCGAACAAAATTATATTGGTTACTTTATTAATTTTAATTTATTACTACTCCGCATCACCTAATTAATAATAATTTTTACAGCCAAATTAACGTTTCTCTTTCTTATGTAATTAATTAACAGCATTAAAATTATTGTAAATATTTAGCTGCATAGGACAAAGGTAATTTATTGGAATGACAATAAAAGAGAATGGCATGATTATTCCTTAAATGTTTATTTTGATTCAAAAGAAACGAAAATATGTTTTGATTATTCCTTCAATTTGTTTTCATTCAAAATTTGTTTTCATACAAGAAAATTATTATTATTACACATAATTAAACACATTCAACATTCAACAAATTATGAATTCAACAAATATGTTTTGATTCAAATTCAAAAAATTCAACAAATTCAACATTCACATACTACCTATACTTAAAATATGTTTTCATCCACAAATTCAACATTCAACAAATTCAACATTCAACAAATATAATTAAAATTCAACATTCACATTCAACATTCACATTCACATTCACATTCAACAAATTACCTATACTTAAAATTTCACAAATATAAACCATAATCCTAATTTATTCACAAACATAAACCCTAACCCTAACCCCACATTCATGAACCCTAACCCTAATTTATTCAAAAATATAAATCCTAACCCTAACCCCCACATACATGAACCCTATCCCTAATTTATTCACATTTTCACAAACACAAATATATTAACAAATATAAACTCTAATGCTAATTTATTCGCAGTAAAGTAGATGATAGAAGGCATACCAACGAGAGAGACAGTACAGAGGGAGCTCGAGAGAGAGACAGAGCAGTGAGCTCGAGAGAGAGACAGAGTAGGTCGAGAGAGCTCGAGAGAGAGAGCACAGAGAGAGAGCTCGAGAGAGAGAACACACAGAGGAGTAAGAGCGAGAGAGATAGAGAAATCGTGGTTTCTAACCACGATTTCACTTAAGGAGAACAAATTTCAATTAAACTCGCGGTTACAAAAAGCGAGTGCAGAAGAAAAAAAAATTTCTGATGAAATCGCGGTTACAAACAGCGATTTCAAAACAAAATGAAATCGTGGTTCTGAAACGCGAGTTCAGAACAAATTTTTTTTTGCGATGAAATTAATTAAACTCGTGCTTGGAATGAAAGGGAAAAAAATTTAATTAAACTCGCGGTTTGTAACCGCGAGTTCTTAAGTAAACTCGCACTTTGTAACAGCGAGTTCAAGATTTTACAACTCCGGGGGAAAAGTGTTGAACTCGCGATTGTGAACCGCGAGTTAGCCTATTTTGGAAATTCTTTGAAAAACAGGCTTAGTTTGGGAATTCCCTTACTATTTAGGCTTATTTAGGGAAATGACCCTTCTTTTTTGTGATTAGCAAAAGAAATAATTTTATTGATAATAAGGAAAGTACAGAGTACACCACAAACATCAATAAAGTGAGAAAGAGCAAAAAGCATCATAGTAAAAATTAGACGATCCCAACTAGGTTGACCCCAAATAGGAAGTACAATCATATGCTAGCTTAACCCCAGGTTGATGAGGCACCAACCAAGGCAAAAACAAAACAAAACAAAAAACAAAGGCCAGAAAACCAAAAAAAAAAAAAAAAAAAAACAGGACATCTAAATTGCAGTCCAGACCCCAGATCAGTGACAGAATAATGAATGTCTTGTAATGTAGCTTTAAGCCATAATGCAAATCTTAACTTTATAAGCTCACACAAATCAGAACAATTAGTTGCACTCCATTGAAAATTCACTCATTTCTCAGTTTCCAAAGTGACCAAATAACAATTAATGGCAAAGCCTTCCATATTCTTCTTTCCAATCTTTTGAATTTGCCTCCGGACCACCAATGAAACAACTTATCCACTGAACGTGGTATCACCCATTGGAAACCCCACCACCGCATCATTGCAGCCCAAACCCTCCAAGAGAATTGGCAAAATAGTAGGACATGGCAGGCTGATTCGGGGTCAGATTTGCAAAATATGCATTGAATGGAAGCATTGCTAGTGAGGATCCTAATTTTCTGGAGGAAACCAAATGTTTTGAGTTGACTGGAATGGGACAGGAAATAAAATGGAATGATAATTTTGTAACATCTGTAAAAAAGGTCTTTCTCTTAACAGAAAAAATTACCATTCCTCATAATAAAAATCAAACAAACATGGGTATTCTAAATTTCTATCACAAAATTCGAGTAAGCACCAAATTTTACAATTTAGAAACATGAGAAGCTCAACTCAAAGAAAAATTAATCTATAAACAAAAATCAAATAAAAAGCCCTTCCACTTATGATAAAAATTAGAATTGTTTTGGAAAGTTACTATTTTAATTAATTTTTTTATTTTTTATAAAAAGACGTGAAAAAAATAAAAATAAAACAACTTTTTAATAATGACTTTTTGATAATTGTTACCAAAATATGTAAAAAAAATAATAATCTAAAGAACTTACACTATTTAGGACTTTAGAAATTGACTGTTTTAATTAATTTTTTTAATTTTTTACAAAAAAATATATAAAATCATAAAAAAAATAATATAACAACTTATAATAACTCTATTTTAATCTATTAACAAAGGAAGGCTTAATATGTACAAAAATAATAATTCTAACTAGTGACAAAAAAACCAATGATGATAGTTTTCCACAATCAATGGCCATGTAGGCCTAGACTACTAGATATATATTTTTTATTTTGCATATATTTGTTGGTAGGAGTGTAAAAATGGCCTGCAACTCGTGGACGGTTTGAAACCCACCTGCGGCTTGGGGTGGACCCGACACGCGCTGACCCAGCCCATCGACCCGCTTAAGGGCCACTTGAGGTCCGGCCCGTGCCGAGGCCCAGTGCATTTTTTAGTGAAAAATAATAAAATTTTGGTAGAAAAAACAAAAAAAAAATGGTCAGGCCCTGGGCCTAGGTCTAATTTTTTGGCCTGTGGGTTGGCCCAAATTTTGATGGGAGCCCGCGAGACCCAACATGGGCCAGGCCGGGCTGGACCAGATTTACACCCCTATTTGTTGGACTCTATTTCTTTTCTTCTTTTTTTTTTTCCTTCTTTTTTTGGTAAATTACATTTTGCTCTCTTAAAATTTCATTCATTTCTCATTTTGGCCTTTCATGTTTGCAATCCTTTCCACTTTGGCATTTCAAGTTTGATTTTTTCTACTTTGGCCCTTCATATTTGCAATCATTCCCATTTTACTCATAGACTAACTTCTATCTAAAAACCTAATAGAATTTGCCACATCACCAACACATCAACTTCATATGTGATATAAAAACTTCACTAAAAATGCAAAAAATGAAAAAAATTTACTAAAGACGAAAAAAATGAAAATATATTGACTCAAACACTCGTATTGTCAATTCTAAAATGAAAAGTTTACTATCATTTTTTTTTTTCCGTCTTTAGTGAACTTTTTTCTTTTTTTAGTTAAATTTGTTTTTATTTTTTTAGGTGCTTCTAATCTAGATGCATCTATAATGTAATAATGTTCATGAAAATATTTGAAAAAAGTTCACTAAAGACTAAAAAAAATTTTGATTTTTTTTTTGTTTTGTATTTTTCATTTTTTGCATTTTTAGTGAATTTTTTACATCACACATAGAGCTAATGTGTTGATGATGTGGCATATTCTGCTATTTTTTTTTTTTTTTTTATAAAAGTTAGTTTAGGAATAAAGTGTGAAGAATTGTAAACATAAAGAATCAAAGTGGGAAATATTATAAATATGAAGCGTCAAAGTGAGAAAATTAAATTTAAAGAGTCAAAGTGAAAAATGAATGAAATTTTAAAGAGATAAAGTGAAAAATCGGAGAAACTTTAAAGAGGTGAAGTGTAATTTATTTATTTATTTATTTGTTAAGCCTCTTTTTGGACCAATGAGGACTTGGCACGTGAAAAGCTTCTCGATCTTGCCTTCCTCTTTTTTTCCTTGCTTTTTCAAGACCAATTAGAGTTCAACTTTTGTCCACCAACATCAATTTTATCAAATTAGTAATACTATAAATTTAGATTTAACTACTTAATATTTATTTAAAATTAATAAATTATGATTTATATTTATTCTACTTATAGATCTCATACTATATAAATTTAATTACAACCCTACCATCTTATTTGAGATAAATTTAAAATAGATAAAATGAGATACATAGAATTCTTTATTATTTATTAAAGTGCCCGGGGAAACTACCCCTACCTTGCTGCTCTCTTTCGGCCATCCAAAAGCAAAGGCTTGTGGGCCTATTAGATTCTTTTTAATTTTTAATTTTTTATCTTTAGTTTACTTTTTCTTAATTTTTTCAATTTTTTTTTTAAATTTCTAGATTTTTGTATATTAAATGGATGGGAAAAAATAAATTTGACACAAATTAAAAAAAAAAAAAAAACTAAAGACAAAAAAATTAAACTAGATCTCAAATCACACGGGGAAAAAGAAATCGCTAAGCGACAAATATAATGAGTAATAGGTAATAGGTTATACATGCTGAAACTACAAAAATGCTACTAAAATCACCATCACAAAGAGTATTTAACCCTTTTTCTTAAGAATTAAATTTGCAATTTCACACTATTATACAACTAATAAGCTAAAGGATGTAATTGGGCCTAGAATAACGTGTTTTGCTAGATTACATTTTTTTTTCTTTTTCCCTTTTTTTTTCTTTTTTTTTTTTTCTGTGCTCACTTACACTTCGTCTGGATCGTGAGGTGAGGTGAGGTGAGAAAAAAAATGATTGTAGTTTCTCACCTAGGTGAGAAAAGAAAAGAAAAGATTATGATTTCTCATCACTTTATTTGGATGTATGAAAGAGAAGATAATATGATTTTTCTCCTATCTTGTTTGGATAGAGTATAAGAAAAAAGAAAAGAAAGTGTTGTATTTCATTTTACTAAAACAATCTTCTATATTAATAATTTATATTTTTTTCTAAGGATAATTTTGATATTTTAGAAAACTTTCATTAATGTGATGTCCGAGTACATAACCTGTCTTGTTCTCCTTTAAATCGTGTTTATTTTTCTCGTGTTGGGGATGCCAGGAACTAATTTGAAGCCTCATCGACCATTTAGGTCCATTGTTCTTGAAACCTTTCTCGGATTTACATCTCCAATTTTGTTCCAGAGTTGAGTTTTTCTTGTTTCGGAAGTGTAGTTGGAGTTGAGGTGGTCATAGGCTTGTTAAGCTTGCAAAAATCTAGGCTGTAGCAAAACCGCACGTGCAGGGGTTGGGGCTACACGTGCGGAAGGGGTACTGCACGTGCCGGAGGGTGAGCCGCACGTGCGGGAGGGTGAGCCATACGTGCAGAGAGAGGGAGTTGCTAGCTGTTGGGGACTGAAATAAATGCACGTGCGGAATGCCACAAGTGTGAGAAGGTGAGTCGCACGTGTGGAGAGGTGGGGTTTATGTGAGGTTGGTTCCTGAAATAACTGCACGTGTGGAGATGAGTGCCGCAGGTGCGGGAGAGTACCCTCCGCACGGAAAATGCTGAATGTTCGAAATTTTTCCCTTTTCTTCTCTTTGGGCTGAGTGCATTTCATTTTAACTCATATCTCTTTCTCTCTCTCTAAAAACCTATTTTCGCTCTCTTCTCTCTACAAACACCCAACAACCACATTAAACTCTTGATTTCTTCAAATTTATTGAAGATTTGACCCAATCTTCTCTATTAATATTGGAGAGCTCCTCAAGGGCTATCTTTTGTGCAGGTTTTGACACCATTGATTTCGGGACTTTTCTCATTTTTTTCTTCTCCAAATCTTGAGGTAGAGAGTTTCTTTGAATTATATATATGGATTTAGCATGTCTAGCTTATTTTGTTATGATTTTGATTAGAAGGTTTGACGTTTAAAGTGTTGAGTCTTGGAAAAATGATGAAAACTAGTTTTTCTTAGGTTTTTGTTCAAATTAAGTTGCCTTATGAACTTGTGAACCTCTTGGGAGTGCATGGAAGAGAAATGTCTTGAAAATGAATAAAAACCCTCCTTTAATTAAACTCTAATTTTTTTTGGAAAAGTTGGGGAAAATGGATTTTGTGGGAATGTTAATGAAATTGTTGGAGATTTCCTTAAGAAAATGATGAAATTTTCACATGTGGTTATGTTGTTGGGGATATCCATGAGATGGATGAATGTTATTATTTGGAAATCTTGGATAGCATGAATATATATATATATATATGCTTGGACTACGAAATGAAAAATGAATTTTGATTGTGAAAATGGTGTCATATGTCACATGGATTGATGTTGAGAATTATTGGAATGACATAATAAAGATATACGTATAGAATTGAATCTCATTTCATAGATTTGCATAGCTTTGAATATTGTTTATTATGACTATGTTTGAAAATTTATCCTTTGTTTTGAGAAAACAATTGTTGCTCTTGAAATGTTTTGGGGTAAATACGTTTGGTAAGTTCGGATAAGGGATGTAGTGGAAATGTTTAAGTTGGCCTGAGTGTCCAAGGTGAAAAACCAAAAACACGCACGAGGAGGTACCACATGCTTTCCAGTTAGGAGTCGATAAAGTGGCGATTTGGTAGTACTTGTTACGCTGACTTGCAGATACCAACTTACGGATTACCTGAATCGTATTTACCACCCCATATTTAAAATTTTGGGAATTTACTGAAATGATGGACTTTCTTTAAAAGATCATTGCGCCTCCGTTTGGGAAGCCAAAAAGCCAGGCTTTTTGGCTATTTTAGCCACAAAAGACAAAATAGGCTTTTTTAGCCACAAAAAACAAAACATCACATCCAACCCATAATCATTACACTCCTCTCTCACAAAAAAAGTCAAAAAAAGTCAAAAAGCCAAAAAGCCCTTCCCAAACCAAACTTTTAAGCCCAGGCTAAAATAGCCAAAAAAGCCAAAAAGCCAAAAAGCCAACCCACTTCCCAAACGGAGGCTGCATATGATTTTTCTCAACAAAACAAAACTTGTGGTTTTAATGCATGATATGGCATGACATGGCATTGCATTTATACATATATGAGACTGCTAAACATATATACTTTGTTAAGATCTCTCTCTACTAGGCTTTGTGCTCACCCCTAGTGGATTTGTGCAGGAAATGATATGGTGATTCCGCCTAACTAAAGGCGTGGAAAGTATTTGTAAAGCATGACCCTCTTTTATTTTGTTGACTATTTTGTGACAAACCAAGGGCTTTAATTGTTTGGATTTGATAACCAATTTTTGTGTAATCGGATATAAGCCTTGGAACTTATACCCCTTGGGGAATTTCTTTTGTTGCTATATTTTTTTCTTGTTTAATTGTCACACATGCTATGGATTCAACTTTGGGAAAGATTGAATATGTATTGCATGTAGACCCTTCTTTTTGTAAATCTCTCTCATGAATGGTATACAGATATAGAGATTTGATCACTTGGATTCAGATTATTGAGTTCGAATGGAATAATTAGACTTAACCTTGTTAATCATTTGGGAGTGTTACAATTAAACCCAATTCCTTTCTCATCAAATCTCACAACTTTTAGTGAGAAACAAAATATAGGTTTAGTGAGAATCATTTTTTCACCATCTCTCATCATTTCTCATCATTTCTCACATACTTTTCCATCCAAACAAGTGAAGGAGTTTTCTATTCTCACAATTTTTTTTTCTTCTCTCACCAAACCCCTCCATCCAAAGGAGTGTTATTTTTGGACCAATGACAACCTGGCACGTTGCAAAACTTTCCATAGAAATTTTGGTGACCATCCTTCTATCGAAAGCTTTCCAATTTCTAAAAATCATGTTACATTACCTATATAGTGGTCTAAATCAGTGATGTAATGAAAATTTTTACTGTTGAAACATGATAACTTAGGATTGATAGATAATTAAGAAATAAAAATTAACTCACTTAATATAAATTATGATTTTTTATTTGTCAAAATATCACATAGGCCCTATTTGGGAAGGTTATTAATAGACTAAAATAGTCAATAAGACAAAATGTCATATCTAACTCATAATCATTTTACTTTGTCTCTCTTACAACCATCAAATCAATTACAAAATAGCCATCTTTCCACATATAACTTTTTTAGCTAAGCTAAAATAGCTGAAAAACTAAAAAATCAACTAAACCAATTTCCCAAATAGACAGAGCGTTATACATGTAGTTCGACTCAAGACCAACTATTCCAATTTTTGTTCTCCAACTTCTTTCACTTTAATTTGAATTAAATGATGTGTTTGTTTCAAAGAAATTATTTTTCAAAATATGTTATCCTCATTTTCAAAAAAACAAAACAACAAAGAACTTTTTTCGTGGTCAACGAAAAATGAGTTTGTTGGACAATATTTTTTATTTTTAAAAGGTCAAACTCCTTTCTACTTTTAAAGGTGAAAAACGTTATTTGAACTCAATGCTACCACGTTACCACAACTCACTGCTGCAACCACCTCCTCCACCACTTCACCACCACCCTCTACCACCTCATCATAATCGCTAACACTATGACTAATATATCAATTTTACAGTTGCAACTAAATATATGAAAATGTTTTCTATAAAAAATGCTTTCTATTAAAAAAGTATTTCCTTGCCGAAACAAACAAAGCGAAAGTGCCTAGGAACCTTTACCGTCACAATCTTATTCACACCAAATATGTGTGAACAATATATATCTTCTGATTGGTGTAAGATAATAGAACTTATCATTTTATATAGAATCAATACATTTTTAAATATATTTATATTTTTGAATCAATCATATTTTGTGTATTATTCACGCATTAAAAAAATATGTGAATAAATTTATTTTTTACTTTCTTATATGGGGGTGTTGGGATGATCTCTTAGATTAAGCTATAATAAATTTTCACGCGTGACAAAAACTAATAATAATAATTTTCCCCAATCAAAGGCCATTTAGGCCAAAACTGCTACATATATAGGGTTTGGTTACTATCAAATTGTCATATCAATTTGAGAGAGCGTTTGGGCATAATAGAACCATTTTGAAATCAATTTCGGTTATCTAAACCGTATATTTTTTAGGACTCATTGAATAAATATTTATGCAAAAAATCAAATGATTTGACATTGGTAACTATATGTTTAAATTATATTTATTTAAAAAAAAATAGATTTCAAATATAATTTTAAGAATAGACATCCATTTTTTATAATACAAATATGATTTAAACATATACCAATATCCGATCATCTTGATTTTTTGCATACATATTCTAGTCAATAAGTTTTAAAAAGTGAACGACTTAAATAACTGAAGTCGGTCTCAAAATAGATCAGCAAACCAAAACACTCTCATTTTTTTTTTTAAAGTCAAAAAAATAAAAAAAAATCCATCTTAAACGAGATTTTTAACCATAGGCTAAAATAGTCAAAAAACTAACTCACTTTCCAAACAAAACCTACGTTATTTTATTGGACTCTATTTCCCTTTTTTTTTCTCTCTCTCTCTTTCTCTTTGTTTTTCCCCTATTTTTTTCGACTAACAAGGACTTGGCACGTGAGAAGCTTCTCATGACCTTCCTCTATTTTTTTCCCCTAGCTTTTTCAAGACTAATTAGATTTCAATTGTTTTTATTTTTTTTGAAAGAATTAGATTTCAATTGTTGTTCTTCCACTTTCACTTTAATTATTATAGTGCCTAAGGAACCACTCCCTTGCTGCGTGTGGGCCTAGAATATTAGAATATATGTCACTAAAAAAAAATAAAACATCAATTAAAGAGCAAAAAATTTTAAAAAAATGTCACTTTTTAAATTGGGTTCCAAACCACACCTAACAAATGGCAAACAGAAGTATCAAACTTTTTTTTAATATTTTTTTTATTTTTATTATATTTTTAAATCAAACTAACAATTTTACATTACAAAGTGATGCTACACTACATTTTTTTTTCTTTGTTCTCATTTTTCCAATTTTCAATTCTTTTTCGACCAACGACAACTTGGCATGTGGCAAAGCTTCCTATGAAAACTTTGGTGACCTTCCTCCCTCTTTTCTCGTTATTAAAGTAATCTCAAAAAATTATATAACATTACTTATGTAATAATCTGAACCAATGATATAATAGAAAATTGTGTCCTTAAAATATGATAATTTACCATTGTTAAGTAGTTTGGAAATAAGGAATAATCTGATTAATATAAATTATAATTTTTAATTGTCAAAATATCACAAAATACAATTTTGGAAAAATTAGGAATTTTTTTTTAAGATTTGAGCCTTGTAACAAAATGAATTCTAAATTTTTAATTTTATCAATTTAAAACTGAAGTTTTTAATTTATTTTTAATCTAAACCATTGTTCTACTTTTATTAATTAAAATCAATAAAAAAAAAATAGATATTTTAATCATCAAAATAGATAAAGAGAATATTTTAGACATTATATATGTAGTTTAATGATTAGAATAATTTTTTTATCGATTGTACTTAACAAAAGAAGGTGAATGACTTATATTGAAAATAAATCAAAATATTAATATTTAAATTAATAAAACTAAAAATTAAAAATTTATAATGTTTAGACTATTTTTTTTTTTTGTAATTATAAATTGTCTTTAAAATTTCTACTAATAATTCTTCCTTTCCTCGTAGCTTTAACTTACTCTTGAAGTCTAGACTTTTTAATAAGTCTTTGCTTTTTGGTCTTTTACAAACCAAAAGCTGTCTCTCTGTTTCCTATTTTTTCTCAGGCGAAGAGCCTCCCTTCATCTGGTGAGCTTAGCATTTGTCTTCTTGAGTTGAAAGACTTGAAAGGGTTGGCTCTCCTCATTTGTACACTTAAGACCCAAATGCCCCTCTTGGTGCTTCTGTGACCATTGAAGAAGAAGCAGCTCTCTTGAAGTCTAGTTCACTTGGAGGACTTCTCATTTTTTTTTTTTTAAATATTTCAATCATTAAAATCAATAAAAATAGATATTTCAATCATTAAAATTAATAAAAATAATATTTTAGACATTTAACAAAAATAAATAAATTACTTAGATTGAAAACAAATCAAAATATTAAAATTTAAATTGATAAAATTAAAAATTAAAAATTTTAGTTTTTATTTTTATTATTTTATTATAATTTGTCTCTAAAATTTCTAATAATTATTCCTTTCCTCGTAGCTTGAACTTACACTCGATGACTAGACTTTGATTTTAATGATTTGTCTTTTGCTTTTTTGTCTTTTGCAAACGAAAAGCTGTCTCTCTGTTTCACATTTTTTCTCAGGCAAAGACCCTTCATCAAGTGAGCTTGGCATTGTCTTCTTGAGTTGAAAGACTTGAAACGGTTAGGCTCTCCTCACTTGGACACTCAAAACCCAAATGCCCCTCTTGGTGCTTTTGTGATCATTGAAGAAGAAGCAGCTGTCTTGAAGTCTAGTTCACTTGGAGGACTTCTCTATTTTTTTTTGGGTAAAACTCAATCCTCTCATTTCATCTCTTTTGATTTTGTGGTAAAAATTGAAGGGTAGGATTTTCTAAAGTAAACACGTTTACGCTGTATTTGGTTGGGAGATTTGGAAAGTGATTTGGAAAGGGCAAGGGAAAAGTGGTGTGAAATTAGGTGAAATGCAGGTATGTTTTAAAAGTATTTTGTTCTTGGATGAGGAATTTTGTGATGTTCCATGTATGTATTTTATTTTCAATATTAGGTCATTTTAAAAAATCATGAAAATGGGATGTTTGATGCTACTACTTGTTAGATGCCATGCCTAGGGTGTTTTATCTTCAAAGTCTATGAAAAAAGGAGTACTCAAAATTAATTTATCTTGAATGGCATGTTAGAGTATGGTTGATTATCATAATCACCATGCGGCTCGTCGGATCTTGCAATTGTATCACCCCAATTGGGCCAAACAACCCAGATCTTATTAGGATCTTAAATTGTATAACCCCAATTGAGCCAAACAATCCGGATGACATTAGGATCTTAAATTTTGTAAAATCATACTACAATCATGATTCTACTACGATCCCATTACAACCAAAAAAAATTGTTGGTATTTATTACTTACATATGTATGTCTATATGAAAAATTCTGCCATAAATCCCTCTTGAAGCATCTCCTCTAATAAATGTTAGCATAGAAGATGCCTTATATCAAATTATCATTTTTTTTAATGATTTTAAAATTATTTTACATACATTATTATTACAAATAATTTTTCACTTTATTTTGCATTAAAATTAGAATCTTACAATTCTCAATATGATTCTATGATCCAATTTATGACTCTCTCCCAAAGATCCCACATAGGATTCCGATTTTAACAACCTTGTGTTAGATGGTTGTTAAGATCAAGCTTCTACTTAGGATCCGTGTGAGGGTATTGTGGATTGGATTGGATCGGGTCGTAGGATTGGATGATCTTCGGGTCATAGGATTGGATCGAAGATCATAAGATTGTACCTCCTATTAAAAATAAGGTAAAAATACAAATAAGGATGATACATATTAAAAATAAGGTGAAAAATCACAAGTCCTACACTATCCCACACGATCCTACTTGCGATCCTACTATGACACTGATTTGGATCGTTTTGACAATATAGAATCGTATGATCCTGCGATCTGCATTGCCATTTTGACAACCATGATGTAAAATGAAAATTTTGAGGTATTAGGTGTTTTATGCCATGTTATTGAAATGTATAACTTTTCTATACATTTTGGTAGATTAGGGCTTTATTTTTAAAGCCATGTACCTTTGAAACTTTATTTTAGATAAATTTTGTAAAGTATTTGATTTATGATTAAAGGTGTAAGTTCACATGATTAATATGCTTTGGATGATATTTTGGGAGATTGGATGTCAAGTAAGTGACATTTTTATTGAAAATAGTGAAGTATATGAATTAGTGCTTGTCTATGTGCTCACATGCTTTATAATTTTCTAAAATGATTTTGAAAGTGAATGCTTAGGTTAGGCTTTATTTTAATGCTTATGTTTTGTTTGGGAAAAGATGAATTTTATTATGAAATTTTAAAAGTTGGAAACATTGTCAACATGTTTAGATGATTGTCAAATAAAATGGAATTTTAATCATGATTAAATAACAAGTTTGCAAGTTTCAAAACTGGAACCGTATTCTGGGTTATTAAACCCTAACGTAGTCATGAACTTCTTCAATTGGTTTGGCTTTTTAGGTACTGACTTACCTTGTTTTAGTTCATCTCATTAGGTTTAGACATCCAGGGTGTGACATAATATGTGATATAATTAACAATGCAAAAATAGCACATGCTACTAAAAGGACTATCAGTTACAGAAAATATATTTTTTGCACAATTGAGGAACAAATAGTTTAACCCTCATGAAATAAAGTTTATTACTGGAACTCTAATGCCAAAGATAACTGTTGCACATAGGTCTCAAGGTGTTTAGATAGAGAATGATGCTTTGATTTAAAAAAAGAAAAGAAAAAAAAGATCGACAACCTTTAACTAAAATTTCATAAAAATAAACCAAACAATAAATTATATAGCATCAATTTTTAAAAATGAGACAAATACAAAACCCAAATTGTATTCACATGAGTCAAATTTAACTATTATCATCTGTTGGATTAAAAATGGAAACTTGATGGATATCAATTCTGAAAAGAGACAAAACAACTGGAATGGAGAGAATTGCACAGTTGAACACATTTTAGCTGTGTGGCATTTACTCAGTGGTAAACCATAAACAAAGGAAAATGCATTACATTAGTTTTTTTTTTTAATAAATTTTTTAACCTAATACTACTTCGGTACTTTATTTTTTAATCAAATTTTAGGAGACCATATAGCGCCAATTTTGCATACCTTTACTAAGGAAAATTCATGTCCAGTCAAACTTGATAGAATTTTTAGTTGTTATATATATGTTAGGATCTCACTACAATATATTTCATGGTGAACTTTGTTACATTTTGTTTTGTATTGTTAAAACAGCCATGGAAGCATCAACTTCTTCTGAGGCTAACTTTCAGATTCCAGCCATATCCCGCATACCACTTTCTGTTCCATCTGGATATGAAGTCGACTTAGCGATCTCAGGGTTTACAAGGTAAGTTAGTACAAAAATATTGGGTTAGGAAGTATTCTTATGTGGGCTTTATTTATTTATTTGTGTAGTTTTATGTTTACAACTTATCTATGAAGGGCAAAATAATATTCATCAATGTTCTTCCTCTACTTATTAATCCGCATGTGTCGTGCTCAGTGTTTCATTTTTATCCCATGTTTGGATAAAGAGGGTTGTGTAGCTTGAAAATCCCTGAATATGCAAATAACTGCTAAGGTATTACCTATAAATAGGGCTACAAACGAATCAAGCAGTTCATGAATAGCTCAAGCTTGAGTCATTTAAAGCTCTTTTTGGATATGGCTCGCTTACTAAATGAATGAGTTCAAGCAAAATTTTTTGGTTCATTTATTAATCAAGTTGAGCTCAAGTAGACCAAAACGTGCATAATGTAGGCTTGTGAACACAAATGCTATAATATTCATATTTAATAATATATTTTCATGAATTTAATTTATTTCGGTATTTATGTTTGGAGTTTTTGCTATTACTTACATTTTGCACGTAATCTTCTTTTTTCCTCTTAATTTGCATGTTAATTTAAGTTTTAACTTTTCTTTCAATGCTCAAGCTTGACCTTGGCTCTTTAAAGTAATTGAGCTGACTTGAGCCCAGCTTGTGTTTCACAAATACTAGATGAGTCAAGCTTGATCTTGATTTTTTTAAGCTCCACTTAAGCTGAACTCAAATTCGAGCTCAACAAATTTTCAACAAGCCAAGATCCAACATCCCAAAAAGCTCGGCTCGATCGATTTGCATTTCTATTTGTAAGGAACTCATTGCTCCTTCCTTTAAGTGTTTCAAAAAATGGGCAAGGGGCACCACATCAGTGCTTGAGTGTAGTAAAAAGAAGGCAAGGGTTTTTACTAAACTAGCGTAGGTAAAGAAATTAGTCTAGGATTGTAGGTATAGATTAGCAATGTTGAATATATGAACACTAATAGGTAAAACTATGAAATTAGTAAATATTATGATTAGAAAACGAAATTGTAACAATGTAGTAACGATGTAGAAGAAAAAGTTAATGAAATTTGTGTATAAAATTTACTAGGTGTGAAATCGGTCCGGTTTTGCATTTTTTGGATAGAACCGGTAAAATCGGTTTTCTACACTTATAGCCAGGGGTGGAGGCAGCATAGGCCGAGGGGGGTCATGTGCCCCCCCCCCCTCAGTTTTGCAAATTTTATTTTATTTTTTTGTCAGGTATAAAATGTATTCTTTTTTTTTTTTTTTTTTCTTAACATATTCTTTGGCTAATGATTTATTATATTGTTCACAACAAGTAGTTATTTGATATTTTGGGAACATTATGTGATATTATTTATGTAGTAGTTTAAATCAATAGCGTAGTAAAAAATATTATAGATTGGATATAATGAACTCATTATTTTCAAGTAGTTGACATATCACTTAGTGTGATTTGTGATTTTCTATGCTTTGAGTATCACGTAGGTAACGTCATTTGGTACTCTAAGACTGTTTAATAATTTTCATTCAAAACACATCATTTATAAGCAATGTCATCTCTTTAATATTTTTCTATCGAATAAAAATTAAATAGATTTTATAATAATTTGTGCTATAAATGATGTGTTTTTATTTTTTAAAATTAGGAATTTTGATTCATAATTTTTTGTGCTAAAATTGCAAACTTACATTATTATCTCACATAGAGCTATTCCACACTATTATAGAATTTTGATTTGTTCTTATTAATAATGAATATGTTATTTTTTATGTTTAAATTTATCTCATAAAATGATTATTATCTTAATGTTACTCATGAATTTTTTTTAAAATAAAAAATTATAATTAATAAGTGCCCCCTCCAACCTAATTTTCTGGCTCCGCCACCGCTTATAGCACCGACCAAACCGACCAGAACAGGAAAACCGGACTGGACTAGTAAATTCGATTTCGGTTTGGTTCGGAGCGGTTTACCGGTTTGGGCATTTGTTTAAAAAAAATAAAATAATTACCTTTATTTATTATTATTATTTTTTTAAAAATATCATTCTAATTAAGATATAAGACAACAAACAACAACTTAATTGCGCCAGACTAATTTATCAAATATCAAATTAAACAATAGTAAGAGGTAATGCTGGTACATTATCTGAATGTTCGGTAAATTCGGCATAATCAGTAAATTCGATTCGGTTCGGTTTGACGTGAAATCTCTAAAACCAAACACTGAATCGAATTTTAGGGAAAAAAAATCTCAACACAGACTGACTATTTGGTGGTGTAGAAAACAGACTGAAAACCGGTCAGTTTGTTCGGTGTAGGCGGTTTTTCTTTCACCCCTAAAATTTGCCATACTGTAAAAGAGACATAGAAATGACATAGTAATAATTGTAATGAAGCATCTTAAAGATAGGTAGAAAAAATATTGTTTTTATAGAATGTGCAAAATTGAAAAACAAATGGTGAAATCTAAGAAGTGAGGAATTAGAATTATTAAAGGATAAAATGTTGAAAGAAGCAACATAAAGTTTGGAAGGTGATGTGCTTAAATTTTGCCTAGTTCTTGACCCAAAATGCCAATTGGGTTGAGATTCCAATTGGGTTGTGTATCCTCGAAGACAAGCTTGTTCCTAACCTTCTGAATTGTCCACAAAATTGCAAATGCAATCACTTCCCATACAGCACTGACCTTTCTAACACTACCATCATCCAAAGAACACAATATTTGACACAAAGAAATTAAACAAAGTAGGGCACCTACCTTCCATTGCAATGATATCTTTCCAGATCCTGGATGAATTGTATGAAGATGTGCCAAAAGGAAGCCAGGAGTTGTTCACCTTGCCTGATTTGCTGTGGATAATTCTCTTGAAAAGAGCATTCCTTTGTGTGCCAAATCTCCCCCACCATATCATCAAAAGACATTCAATTCATTTCCCTGATTTTTCTGATTCCCAATCCTCCAACCTCCTTACTTTCTGTAACACTTTCCCATTTGTGGTATACAAATGTGATCATCATAACATTATTGCCCCTTTTCAATGCAAAGTGTTACAATATAGCGAAGGGAGAGAAACAAAGTATTACAATATACCAAAGAGAGTGAAATAGAGGAGTTCTGGAGAGAATAGAATATCAGTACATCTTCTAGGCTTTCTTCTAGTTGTACTCTAGTGCTTCATGATTTAGACTTGTTATCTTTTTCAATAGTTCACATATTTTACTTACATATATGTGCACAACTTTTTATACATTCAGAGAATACAAGAAATGTTTCGGATTGTGATTTTGTTTTGCACTAGTTGATTTGGGTTCCCTTGCCTAGTTCGGCTATGAATGCATCTGATCTTAATCCTATCTATCATATGACACCTCGTGTAGTTTTTTTCAATCTGACGCCGGATCAAAAGTCGGTTCACTTCCATTGATTTCAAGCCTTGATGGTCTAGGAAAGCTGCAATCTGTTGAAGGAATGACTATTCAAAAAGCTTTTGAATTGATGAACAGAGTCAAACCCATTCAGGTGCCTTATTCTGCTTATAATCAGCAGTTTGAAATAATTGTTCTTCTCTTGCACTTGGACAAGATCCATTTCCCACTTGGACAAGACATTATTTATTTAGTTTTTTGGATAAATCACCTGGACAAGACATTATGCTTTCAATGATGAGTAGCAATTAATGATATGAGGTACACTCACAACCAAGGTTTTAAATAATATAACCAAGGTATTGGATGACACCGCTGTAAAATTTTAAAATCATCAGCTGTGAAAAGAACTGCATAGAATTGAACTGACCTGACATATCATCTCTGAATCAGGTCATGAATAAGCTATGAAGTGATATATATCGTGAACCGGTCAATATGCATGCGATTTTGTTCCCACTGGTATACCAGAGTGTATCGGTATTAAAGGCCAAAAAAACATCGTATCGGCTGGTACTGGTATATATCGTTCGATATTTAAAATCATGTTCACGACATGTTCCAAAGTGATGATTGTTGTGTTAACATAAATTTCAGAACATAAATCTTACATTTCGGATCATTTACCATGTGTATTATCAAGAAATCAAGACAAAATGACATACCTGAATCCATTGATGAACGGTTAAACGGAAGCGTGATTATCAATAAATTCTTTGTTATTGATTATGTTATTGCCTTCTAGTCCTTTCCCCTTTGGTGCCTTATGTTTCTCCTTGAGAGGATTTAGAAAAATGGCAGTGTTCTTTTTTTTCCACTTGGGAAGGAATAGGGACCATAACCTTTTAAAGGTTGTAATTGGTTTTCAAAACTGAAAGGTTGTGGAAGTTCAAAAGGAATGAAAACTAACTTTAACCATTATTGGTTTTAATTTCTATTTATTGGTTTTCAAAACTGAAAGGTTGTGGAAGTTCAAAATGAATGAAAACCAACTTTAACCAATATGTTTTAATTTCTATTTCTGCCCCTCATAGAAATAGAAATTATACAACTAGTATCTACACATTAGGCCCATAACACATATACCCTTAAGCCTATTAACTAAATTGAATCACTTAAATTGTAGGCTTCTTATAAATGATAACACCACATTTAATTATGTGGTCCCATTGAGACATTATCTAACAATCTCCCACTGGACCACATATGTATCCTGAAAAATGTGCTTAACTTTAGTGAGCTCAGAAATTTGTTATCATAACTTGAGGGTATCCAAACAATCTTGTCCATTAACTATATTAATATAGGATCAAAGCGGTCTTCGTTACATCAATCGTAACTCGACCCACCAATGGTCACGTATACTAATACAGCTAAATGACATAGATCAATCATGGATGCGTAGCATGGAAATTACATGTGATGTGATCCATTGTAGACGTCCCCGAACGCATCCCGGGGAGAGGAGTGCGAGTCCCCCCCGTTCTGGTTCGATATTGGGTCACTATAGTTCGAAGGACTCAAATGTCACGGTTCTAAATCTCGAACCAAAGAGTCCAAATCCGGCAAATCGTTTTGAAAACAGATTTTTTGAAAGAAGTGCCAAACATGGACTGCTTTGCCAGATACAGAGTCGCCACCTAAATGTTTTTTTAATGGGAAATTTAGGAAACCCTGACTCGGTGCCAAAGGCCACGTGTCCGTCATCACCAAAGTTGCCTCGGCTCGGAAACTTAGGTACGATTGGGGAAGGTCACTTCGTGAGCACCCCCGCTCGCCCGGTCAAAGACCGGCCTCTACTAACCATGATATCTTATTTTGAAAACATTGTATGTTCTTATTCCGGTTATTAGCCTAGGTTACTATGTGATGCGCACAGCATACAAGTATAGACTGAGTCGTCTGAATTGGAACAAAACATTTCATGTTTGTTTTTGAAAGATGGTTTGCTACCCGCAGGTAGGCTTAAAATGCAGATTTTGCCACCCTCGGGTGGGCTTAGAAAACATGATTTTGCCACAATCTAGTGGGCTTAAAACACACATTTGATGAATTATCCCAATTCAGGTAACACAACCTCCACCCACAGGCATTCAGGCAGTTATATCACGTAAGCAAATAGCCTCATGGTAAGCATGCTATTCATGGCAACACTCACACGCATGCAAGGATGCTAAAGCATAAAACTTACCGAGTACTCCAAGCCAAAACAAAAGCTGATTAGAAATCATGCATGATCCTAAGTATGCTGAAATGCCTAATGCAACACATGCAAAATGCAACTATAGCAGGCTTGGCTATTCTAAACATTGCATATGGAATGCTACAACTAACACGTATTCAATTTGGAATTGAAATACAAATGTAGTTTGTATGATGCGCCGAGTCCGGTGCATGCAAAACAGATGGATGATGCAAAAATGCTGTCATACTGTATGCTAATTGAAATATGCCCTATATCTAACCATTGTAAGCAGGTAAATAAAAGGGAAGAAAGACGTGGGGGTTGGAAGACATACATCACACTCACCCACACTTATTACAATTATGCCCTCGCGCAGAGGGTCTGAATAAATAATAATACAGTCCCGAATGAAAGAATAGTACAGTCCGAAATATACAGTCCAAATAATACAAATTCCTAATTAATTAACGAATTAACTAAGAAAGGCTGTAAACTGGCATGCAAGCCAGGGACTGCCTTGCTTCTGATAAACGATGTATGTTTGGGCTGCCTTGCGCGGGAAATCCACTGGGATGCCCCAATTAGCCTCTGTTTGCAATGTTTCTCGAAATGCGTGCCAGACTCTGAAAAGTTGCTGATTCTTCATTTTGCTGTAACAGAGAGTAGGAAAGGGGCATAGCAATGTATTTCACAAATATATGCATGCCTCGATCCTCGTGCCACCAATCACGCATATCGATGCATGATGGCCGAGGAGCCGAATTGCACAACTCAATATAGGATGGATGCATATGAATGCTACAAACAAAACCTAACTCCATCATGGGTAATCCGGAGTGTCGGTGACTTGGGAATTGAGACTCGTTCCGTCACTCAGGGTGCGAAACGTGCCTCGTTTCCCGTGCAATATGCATGATATGCATGAAATGCAACTAAGATACAATCCTAACATACGCAATGTTATGGAATGGCATACCTCGAAATGCGTGCACACGGGCACGCAAACCGAGGCAATGGCCCTAAGGCATGAAATGGGCAATGCGCAATGCAAATTGGACTTACACTAACACGAGTGGACCTCAACCACACTCACATAAGAGGTCGATGGATAAAAAAATGAAGTTGCCTCAAAATGCGGGCCCGTGGGCACGCAAACCGAGAAATGGCCCGAAGGCATGGAAATGACATACGAAATGAAATGAGGGCTTACACACAACATGAGAGGGCCTCAGCCACACTCACATAGGATGCCGATAGATGAAAATGAAGTGCCTCGAAATACGTGCACACGGGCACGCAAACCTAGGCAACGATATAAAGGCATGAAATGGCATGCAGATGCAAAGATGGGCTTATACCAACATGAGAGGGCCTCAGCCACACTCACATAGGAAGCCGGAGGATGAAAAATGAAATGCCTCGAAATGCGTGCCCGTGGGCACGCAAACCGAGGCAATGGCCCTAAGGCACAGAATGACATACGAAATGAGACGTGGCATATGGCATATGGAAAATGCAAATTTCAGCAGCCAAAATGATGCAAAAACAGCCCCCGAATTGTAGCGAAATTACACCCGATGCCCGAAATGCTATGCTGAGTACCCGAAATGACTTGCAGCTATGCTAAACATGCACAATATGGACATGAAGTGTAAAGACAGATGGTAGGCAGTCCCTAAACTAGCATTTTTCCAGTACAAAGCATGGCCAAACAACAATCATAAGTATGGCAGAAATAGCAATGCAAAAATGGGGAAAAAAAGGGAACAATGAAGCAGATGGTATACGCAATGCTCAAACTGAAAAATACAGTTCTACAACACTGAAGAGGGACAAAAAATATGAATATTTACAGTAGATGACAACCCCCAAAACAGTATGTAGATATGCTCAACATAGCATGCAAAATATGAGCCAAAAGAGGGCTATAAAGAGAGGTATACCAAGCATTCACCAAACAGCCTAAGACCCTTAATAAAATATGTCAAGAAGACCAAAATATGACTCTTTCCAGACCTGATGATGGCCAAAAACAGAATCTAGATAGGCTTAACAAAGCATGCAAAAATGGGGGTCAAAGAGGGGGTATAATGACAAGTATAACATGGAGACCCCCCAACAAAGTTGATCCCTTCTACAATGTTGTAGAGGGATCCAAAATAAGCCTACTCACAGTTTATGACATGCTCCAAAACAGATCACATGTAGGCCAAACAAATCATGCAAATTTACGATAAATGTGAGAGATTATGAAGCAAGTGCATGATAGAAAGGCCAAACAGGGTTGAGCCATTCTTTAATGTTGAAGAGGGGCTCAAAATAGGCCCACTCACAGTTTACATCAGGCTAGAAAACAAATCACACATAAGCACACATATTCAATGCAAAATAATGGCATATAAGAGGATATTGAAACAAGTGCAAGATGGAGGGCTCAAACAGGGTTGAGCCCTTAAACAAACATGAAGAATAGCTCAAAATAGACCTAGTTTCAGTTAGGGTCGGAGCCCAAAACAGTAAGCAAATAGGGCTAAGAAATGAGGCAAAAAAGTGTTACAAAAGAGGGAGATTGAGACTTACCCTTGAAGACCTCTTCTTTTCTACCTCTTGGCTTGAGGAATGTTGCTTTTAAAGCCTCGAAGAACCTCTCCTTGCTGCTGGAAATGGAGTGGTGATGGTGGTGCTTGGTAGTAGTGAAGAAATGGTGCCAAAACTTGAGATTTTGAAGGTTTTGGAGAAGGGAGATGTATGCCAATGTCTATGAGCTCTTAAGGGAGGTTTTTCTAACCCTAATGAAGGAGCTGACCAGCCCCTTATATGGACCAAAAAAGGGTGTAAAGGTGGACGGAAATGCACCCAAGCTTTCCCTCCCAAAATATCCCCCGGATCCAGATCTTTTCTGGGGGAAACAGCTATACAGCTGTAAAGTGTGGACTGAGAGGATCATGGCCGGCCTTTCACTTTTCTTGGAGGTGGCTCCGACCGGCCACCCCCCCATGGCCCGGTCAGCTAGGGTTCAAAAGGGTCACTGAGAATTTCTGGCCGGCCACCAAAGGTTGGTGTCCTCCCATGTGTGTACAACAAGACCCTGTGGTTGGAATTTGGCAACTCTAAAACAGGAGAGAGAATAGGCCACTTGAAAGAGGGGTTCAAAAGGTCCAAATGCAATTACTGGCCGGCCATGTGTTTTTAGGGTCCTCCCATGTGTGTACAACACAAATATGTGGTTTTGGCTCGAAGAAAATGGCCCTAGGGTGTTCAACATTAGCCCGGAAGTGAGAAAAAACGGGCGCCGGGGGGCGCCGGAGGAGCATAACTGGTTGTTTGAGACAATTACTGTCCTCCCACCCTCCAGTGACCTTCCTTATGGTAAAACAGAGGTACCTGCCAAAAATGAACGAAAACCAATGCAAAACGAATGCTCGGGGGGCCAAAACACGCAGTTCGGGATCCCGAAAACCAGCTGTTAAGCACCGAAAGTGGTGTTTGGCCACGAAGTGGGTATCTAAGACCCCAGTGTCCCTTAAAAGGGAGTAAATGAGATGCATGCCAAAAACCGGAGGAATCGGAGATGGTCGGGTGGTCCCGAACCGAGGCACAACGGCCTGACGGCTCCGAAAACCGGGATCCGGGCTCCGAAACGGGCAAAATGGCCTACGACCACGAAATGTAGCCCACGGCCACTGAGAGATAGTCTACGGGACCTCTACCTCTCCTCCCTCAGGAAAGAAAACAGAGAAAACCGAGCCCGGTTCGCAAAACTGAGGCAAGGCACAGAAGAGAGTTCGGAAGTCCGGAGGCAGGGCGCACGGCCGCGACTCTGAGACTTCTGAACGAGCACAATATGCAACATCACCGAAGCGCTCAATCGGCGACGTCTGAGTCTTAAGGTCGGTCCAAAAACGGGGTGTCTACATCCATACATGCCTATTTCCAACTAGTCCTACTTAACTTTATTGAGATCAATACTGCACAATACGTAACAGAGCGTAATAAACTGAATATTTCATTTCTGCAGAAATTAATCTAATTACATAGATGAAACCTCAAGGCTGACATAAAGCAGTAAATATAAATACAAACTCCCACTAAACCAGAATGTTCTCAAATAGAACAACACCCATCTGAGCAGTGTGCTCATGAAAGACCTTGGGTGGTAGTCCCTTCGTAAGTGGATCCGCTATCATGGAGTTTGTCCCAATGTGCTCTATGGAAATCTGTCCACTCTGCACTCTTTCTTTTACAACTAGGAACTTGATATCAATATGCTTTGATTTTGTCGAGCTCCTGTTGTTATTGGAATATAAAACTGCAGACTTATTGTCACAATATAACTTAAGTGGTCTTTCAGTGCCTTCCAAATACGCAACTGTAGACACCCCATTTTTGACCGACCTTAAGACTCAGACGTCACCGATTGAGCGCTTCGGTGATGTTGCATATTGTGCTCGTTCAGAAGTCTCAGAGTCGCGGCCGTGCGCCCTACCTCCGGACTTCCGAACCCTCTTCTGTGCCTTACCTCGGTTTGCGAACCAGACTCGGTTTTCTCTGTTTTCTTTCCTGAGGGGAGAGAGAGGTCCCGTAGACTATCTCTCAGTGGCCGTGGGCTACATTTCGTGGTCGTAGGCCATTTTGCCCATTTCGGAGCCCGGTTCCCGGTTTTCGGAGCCGTCAGGCCGTGTGCCTCGGTTCGGGACCGTCTAACCATCTCCGATTCCTCCGATTTTTGGCATACATCTTATTTACTCCCTTTCACAGGGACACTGGGGTCTTAGATACCTACTTCGTGGCCAAATGCCACTTTCGATGCTTAACGACCTATTTTCGGGACCCCGAACTGCGTGTTTTGGCCCCCGAGCATTCGTTTTGCATCGGTTTTTGTTCATTTTTGGCAGGTACCTCTGTTTTATCACCAGGAAGGTCACTGAAGGGTGGGAGGCCATCAATTATCTCAGCAACCAGTTATGCTTCTCCGGCGCCCTCCGACGCCCGTTTTTCTCACTTCCGGCTAATGTTGAACACCCTAAGGCATTTTCTTCAAGCCCAAACCACATATTTGTGTTGTACACACATGGGAGGACCCTAATACATATGGCCGGCCAGTAACTCCAATTGGACCTTTTGAACCCCTCCTAAAAGTAGCTTGTTCTCTCTCCTGTTTTACATTCTCCAAATTTGAACCACATGGTTGTGTTGAGGGGACCTGGGAGGACACCAATATCTGGTGGCCGGCCATTAACTCAACTTGACCCTTTTGACCCCTAGCCGGCCGGCATAGGGGGTGGCCGGCCGGCCACCTGCAGCAAAATTACCCTGGCCGGCCATACTCCCCTCAGTGGATACTTTACAGCTGTATAGCTGTTTGTCCCAAAAGATCTTTGTATCCGGGGGATATTTTGGAGGGAAGCACTTGGGTGCATTTCCCTCCACCTTTACACCCCTCTCTTGGTCCATATAAGGAGGCTCCCAGCTCTGTCCCTAAGGTTGAAAAAAAATTGGTTTGAGCATATACACTTGTATCCCTCTCTATCTCTCTCATTTTCCTCAAGTTTGGTGCCATTTCTTCATCATCTTCAAGCTCTACCACCACCACTCCATTTCAGCAGCAAGGAGAAGCTTTTCAAAGGCTAAAGGTGTTGCAACTTGGTCCAAGAATCACCAAAAGCTTTGGTCTTCAAAGGTAAATCCATTTCCCCTCTTTTTTAGCACTTTCTTGCACCAATTTCTTAGGCTATTTGCTTACTGTTTTGGGCTCCGACCCTAACTGCAATTAGGTCTTTCTTGAGACATTCTTCATGTTTGTTCAAGGGCTCAACCCTGTTTGAGCCCTCCATTTGGCACTTGCTTCAATACCCCTTGGTATGTCACATTTTTGCATGAAATTTCTAGTCTATGTGTGATCTGTTTTTGAGCATGATGTAAACTGTGAGTGGGCCTATTTTGAGCCCCTCTTCAACATTGAAGAAGGGCTCAACCCTGTTTGGGTCCCCTATCTTGCACTTACTTCATAATCTCTCATATTTACCGTAAATTTGCATGGTATTTCTAGCCTATGTGTGATCTGTTTTGGAGCATTTCATGAACTGAGATTGTGCTTATTTTGAGCCCCTCTTCAACATTGAAGAAGGGCTCAACATTTTTTTCATACTCCATGTGTCACTTGCTTTGAATCCATGTTTTACCCTTATTTTTGCATGCTTTGCTAGCCCATTTTGCTTCTGTTTTTGGACCATGATCAGAACTGAAAGTGGTCATTTTTTGACCTTCTTAACATGTTTCATTAAGGGTCTTTGCTTATTTGATGAATGTTTGGGGTACCTCATGTTATACCCTCTTGTGGCCTATTTCTTGCATGGCATTCTTAGCATGTTTTCATACTGATTTGGGGGATGTCATCTACTGTAAATGTGCATATTTTTGGCCCCTTTTCAGTGTTATAGAAGGGAATTTTTCTGTTTGGGCTTTTCATTTACCATCTACTTCAATACCCCTCTCTTGGCCCCTATTTTTGCGTACCATTGTTGCCCTATCTATGATTGCTGTTTAGCCTTGTTTTCTACTGCAAAAATGCTTTTCTTGGGGCTGCCTTGCTACTGTATTTTCATTCCATGTCCATATTGTGCATGCATTGCATAGCTATAGGCCATTTCGGGTGCCTAATTTCGCATTTCGGGGCCATTTCATGCATCGGAGTGTACTTTCGCCTCATTTCGGGACTGTTTTCCCCCCACATTTTAGTGCTGAAATCCATTGGCATGTTTGCATATCATTTTTCATGTCATTTCATGCCTTAGGGCCATTGCCTCGGTTTGCGTGCCCGTGTGCACGCATTTCGAGGCACTTCACTTTTATCCGACGGCCTCTTATGTGAGTGTGGCTGAGGCTCACTCATGTTAGTGTAAGTCCATTTTGCATTCTTTATGTCATTTTAGCATTATTGCATTCCGTATGTCATTGCCTCGGTTTGCGTGCCCGTGTGCACGCATTTCGAGGCATTTCACTTTTATCCGACGGCCTCTTATGTGAGTGTAACCGAGGTTCACTCGTGTTGGTGTAAGCCCATACGGCATTGCGTAGGCCATTTCCTCGTTTTGCGTGCCCGTGTGCACGCATTTCGAGCATTTCACTTTTATCCGACGCCTCTTATGTGAGTGTGGCTGAGTCCACTCGTGTTAGTGTAAGTCCAATTTGCATTGCGTATGCCATTTCATGCCTTAGGATCATCGCCTCGGTTTGCGTGCCCGCGTGCACGCATTTCGAGGCATCTCATTTTCATAGCATTGTGTATGTTAGGATTGTATATTAGCTGCATTTCATGCATATTGCATCGTGTTCGGAATAGGAGTTAGCTCGGGTACGGGAAAACGAGGCACGTTTCGCACCCCGAGTGACGGAACGTGTCTCAATTTCCAAGTCACCGACACTCCGGATTACCCATGATGGAGTTAGGTTTTGTTGTAGCATTCACATTCATTCATCCTATATTGAGTTGTGCAATTCGACTGCTCGGCAATCATGCATCGAGATGCGTAATTGGTGGCACGAGGATCGAGGCATGCATATATTTGTGAAATACATTGCTATGCCCCTTTCCTGCTCTCTGTTGCAACAGAATGAAGAATCAGCAACTTTTCGGAGCTTGGCACGCATTTCGAGAAACATTGCAAAACAGAGGCTAATTGGGGCATCCCAGTGGATTTCCGCGCAAGGCAGCTCCAACGTACATCATTCATCAGAATCAAGGCAGCCCCTGGCTTGCATGCCAGTTTTACATTTTTCTTATTTAATTTATTAATTAATTAGAAATTTGTATATTATTCGGACTGTAATATTTTGGACTGTATTATTCTTTCATTCGGGACTGTATATTTATTTGGACCCTCGGCGCGAAGGCATAACTGTAATAAGTGTGGGTGTGTGTGATGTATGTCTTCCAACCCCGCGTCTTTCTCCCTTTTATTTACCTGCTTACAATGGTTAGACATAGGACATATTTCAATTAGCATACAGTATGATAGCATGTTTGCATCATTCATCTGTTTTGCACGCACCGGGCTCGGCGCATCATACAAACTGCATTTGTATTTCAATTCCAAATTGAATACGTGTTAGTTGTAGCATTCCATATGCCATGTTTAGAATAGCCGAGTCTGCTATAGTTGCATTCTGCATGTGTTGCATTAGGCATTTCAGCATATCTAGGATCATGCATGGATTTCTAATGTAGCTTCTGTTTTGGCTTGGAGTACTCGGTAAGTTTTATGCTTTAGCATCATTGCATGCGTGTGAGTGACTGCCATGAATAGCATGCTTGCCATGAGGCTATTTGCTTATGTGATATAACTGCCTTGAATGCCTGTGGGTGGAGGTTGAGTTATTTGGATTGGGACAATTCATCAAATGTTTGTTTTAAGCCCACTAGATAGTGGCAATACCATGTTTTCTAAGCCCACCTGAGGGTGGCAAAATCTGCATCTTAAGCCTACCTGCGGGTAGCAAACCATCTTTCAAAAACAAACATGAAATGTTTTGTTCCAATTCAGGCGACTCAGTCTATACTTGTATGCTGTGCGCATCACATAGTAACCTAGGCTAATAACCGGAATAAGAACATATAATGTTTTCAAAATAAGATATCATGGTTAGTAGAGGCCGGTCTTTGACCGGGCGAGCGGGGGTGCTCACGAAGTGACCTTCCCCAATCGTACCCAAGTTCCCGAGCCGAGGCAACTTTGGTGATGATGGACACGTGGCCTTTGGCACCGAGTCAGGGTTTCCTAAATTTCCTCATTAAAAAATATTTAGGTGGCGACTCTGTATCTGGCAAAGCAGTCCATGTTTGGCACTTCTTTCAAAAATCTGTTTTCAAAACGATTTGCCGGATTTGGACTCTTTGGTTCGAGATTTAGAACCGTGACATTTGAGTCCTTCGAACTGTAGTGACCCAATATCGAACCAGAACGGGGGGGGACTCGCACTCTCGCCCCGGGATGCGTTCCCAGTGACAAAATTCCGCAGCCATATCCCTTGGTTTGATGCCTCATAACATGCTACAAATTCTGTGGCCATGTGGATGAAGCTATGAGCGTCTGCTTTGCAGACCTCCAAGAAATTGCTCCGCCAGCTAACAGATAAATATAGCCTGATGTGGATTTCCTACTGTCTTGGCATCCAGCAAAATCGGAGTCGGAATATCCAATGACCTCTAACTTATCCGATCTCCTATATGTGAGCATATATTCCTTTGTTCTCTGTAAATATCGCATAACACGCTTGACTGTTTTCCAATGATCCATGCCAGGATTACTTTAATATCTGCCTAACATGCCAACTATAAACGCAATATCCGGACGCGTACATACTTGAGCATACATTAGACTCCCTACAGCCGAGGCATAAGGAATCATCTGCATTTCTTGAATTTCAAGACTGTTCTTCGGGCATTGGCTGAGACTAAACTTGTCTCCCTTAGCAACCGGGGTTTCACCTGATTTACAATTTTGCATGCCAAATCTATTGAGTACTTTTTCGATATAGCTCCTTTGTGATAATCCCAGAATACCCCGAGAACGATCTCGGTGTATTTCGATTCCTAATACAAAGGAAGCATCACCAAGATCTTTCATTTCAAAATTCTTAGATAGAAATCTCTTGGTGTCATGCAATAAGTTTATATCGTTTGTGGCAAGCAATATGTCGTCAACATATAAAACCAAAAATATGTGTTTACTCCCACTGAACTTGTGATACACACATTCATCAACAACATTAGTTTCAAAACCATACGAAGTGAGAACTTGATGAAATTTGACGTACCACTGACGAGAAGCCTGTTTGAGTCCATAGATGGATTTAGTCAATTTGCAAACCATATTCTTTGGGTCTCCTGACACAAAGTTTTCTGGCTGCACCATATAAATTGTTTCTTTAATGTCACCATTAAGAAAAGCTGTTTTGACATCCATCTGATGCAACTCAAGATCAAAATATGCAACAAGCGCCATAATTGTCCTAAAAGAATCTTTCGAAGAAACTGGAGAGAAAGTTTCTTTAAAGTCAATTCCTTCTTTTTGAGTAAAGCCTTTGGCTACAAGACGTGCCTTATACCTCTCCACATTACCATTTGAATCCCTTTTGGTTTTAAATATCCATTTACAACCTACCAACTGGTAATGAGACAAGTTCCCAAACTTTATTGTCTTGCATAGACTTATATTCTTCATTCATGGCTTCTATCCACTTATGAGAGTTGGAACTTTCCATGGCTTGACGAAAGTTGATTGGATCATCTTTCGACATTCCATTTTCTACCTCATGTTCCTGGAGATATACAATATAATCATCTGAAAGTGCAAATCTCCTTTCTCTTGTGGATCGCCTTAATGGCACAGATTCTTGAGGTTAAGGTTGTAGAGTTTGTTCCTCAGGAACAATTACCTCATCTTGAATGGGGGTTTGAACTATATTATCTTGAACAACATTGTCTGGTTGAGGATCCGAAATTACTTCTCGAGCAATGACAGGTATAGAAACCTGTGATTGGTCAAAAGTAGTAGTAGGAAGTGGGATTACTCCTGCTTCCTCCTCAAAAACAATGTCTCTAACTGGATTTCTCCCCCCAAACTCAACATCCTCAAAAAATGTTGCAATTCCCGTCTCAAATATTGACCTATTTGTGGGATCATAAACTTGTAACCCCGTGATCGTTCGGCATAGCCAATAAAGTAGCTGCTGATGGTTTTAGAGTCCAATTTTCGTTCATGAGGTTTATAAGGCCTCGCCTCAGCAGGACACCCCCACACATGCAAATGTTTTAGACTAGGCTTTCGCCCAACCCAAAGCTCATAAGGTGTTTTTACAACTGCTTTAGTTGGCACCCCGATTTAAGATATAAGTTGCTGTCTTTAAAGCCTCACCCCAGAGGGACTCTGGTAAAGTAGAATGACTGATTATACTTCTTACCATATCCTTAAGAGTCCGGTTTCGTCTCTCAGATACACCATTCATGCTAGGTGATCCTGGCATGGTGTATTGTGGGACGATTCCACATTCCTCCAGGTATTTTGCAAACGGTCCTGGACGTTGTTCACCTGATCCATCATATCTGCCATAGTATTCACCACCACGGTCAGACCTGACACTTTTAATCCGTTTGTTGAGTTGTAACTCAACTTCGGCCTTAAATTTTTTGAATACGTCCAAAGACTGTGATTTCTCATGGATAAGAAATAGATACCCGTATCTGGAATAGTCGTCTATGAATGTGATAAAATATTGTTGACCATTCCAAGACGCCATAGGGAATGGGCCACAAATGTCCCGTATGAATTAATTCTAGGACATCTGTGGTCCTATGGGCACCATATTTCTTTATTTTGGTCTATTTTCCTTGATACACTCAACACAGACATCAAAATCTGAAAAATCAAGAGAGTCCAAAATTCCATCAGACACAAGGCGCTCAACTCTAGATTAGAGATGTGACCTAGGCGTTTATGCCATAATGAGGCTGAATTTTCCTTAGTTAATTTACGCTTTGTATCTCGTGATTCCACGTGCAAGGTTGCATTATAAGATGCAATAGTTTCGAGCAAATATAGATTATCAAACATATTAAGTAAACCAGTACCAACAACATTGGAATTAATAGACATACTAAACTTCATATTTCCAAAAGAACAATAATATCCCAATTTGTCCAATACAGAAACAGAAATTAAATTCCGTCTAAAGGACGGTACAACAAAAGTGTCTAATAAATCCAAATAATAACCAGTTTTCAGTAATAATCTAAAGTGCGCTATTGTCTGCACTTCTATTGACTGGCCATCACCCACAAAGATGTATCTTTCAGCATCAGTTGGCTTTCGGTAGTTCAGGCAACCCTGCATAGAAACACATATGTGAGTAGTAGCACCAGAATCTACCCACCAAGTGTTCCTTGGTACTGAAGCTAAATTTATTTCAGAACAGACCAAAACATGAAATGTACCTTTCTTTACACGCCAGGCGACGTATTTGGCACAATCCTTCTTTCTGTGTCCGGGCTTGCCACAAAAGAAACAACCATCCTGCACTTTCTGTTTCTTTGGTTCCGGACCCTGAGGAATAGCAACTTCCTTTCCCTTATGCTTTCTTTTGCCCGTATGCTTGGAGGTGCTTGCCAGATGAGCACTTTCAGTCCTTTCTTGCTTCAATCTCTCTTCCTCTTGCACACAAAATGAAATGAGCTCATTGAGAGTCCATTTCTCCTTCTGGCAGTTATAACTGACCTTAAATTGGTTAAATTGTACAGGAAGAGAGATGAGAACTAAATGCACGAGCAAATCATCAGATAGGTCGAGCTTTAGTGCCTTAAGTTTTGAAGCAAGATGAGACATTTCCATGATGTACTCGCAAACATTACCCTTGCCTTTATACTTTATTGAAATCAAGCTTGCTAAAAGCGTGCTTGTTTCAGCCTTATCGTTTTTAGCAAAACGCTTTTGAATTTCTGAAAGAAATTCATCGGCAATGGTAACATCCTCTGTTATTGCACCCCGAAAGACTTCTGGAATCCCACGCTTCATGATCATAAGACTTAGCCTGTTAGAACGATCCCACTTTTCAAAGTACACAATTTCCTCAGGAGTACTTTGTGCAGTGAGAGCATTCGGTTTTGGCATCCTTAATACCAAGTCTATGTCCATGCAGCCGAGAACAATCAATATATTCTCTTTCCAGTCCTTAAAGTTTGTTCCATTTAACATTGGAACATTGTTCATGTTGACAGAGATTGAAGTAGTCGACATTAAAGCTGAATAGAAAAGAAAATAAAAGGAATAAACAATTATGCTCATATTAAGTTACCAAACAGATAATCTCTAAATAAAGTAATTTAATGACAACATCTCAAGATACCTAGCACAACATTAATACCAAGCCTTTGGGTAGTGATATTAACTGTAAGTGGTATTCTTATTGTAATGATCAAACATTGAAAATAAGTTATGTCAAATAACAAATCTATCTTTTGATGGATTTATTATTCACATTAGGTTTTCTTGACAATTGGCACATGTTTATCACCACAAAATGTGTGTGTAATTCTGCCAAGTCTTAATCATGTCTTTGGACCGATAAATACCCGCATGAGATACACAGACATGAACATCAAAACATTCCATATAAAACAATCTAGACAAGAGAGATCACTTTTGTGACATCTTGTTTGAATTGACTTATATTGAGAATGTTAGAAAATTAAATTTCTGTAGACGTTGTATGAAATTACATTAAATTTAAAGATTTCTAAATTTGTGACCCCGTATATGTTATATAATCTGCAGCAATCCCAATTATATACATATATATATAAATAGAATTGACGGGTCCAAAAACAAATAGTTTTTTTTTTTGATATTCAAAATTAAACCGATCAAATCGCAAGATATATCTATATATATAAATACATGATGTTCATCTATAAGAAAATTCAGAATCTGATTCCAGGAAACTAAATAGAATGAATAAAGCATATCAATTCTGATAAGACACATGATATGCATGCTCTGATACCAATTGTTAACATAAATTTCAGAACATAAACCTTACACTTCGGATCATTTACCATGTGTATTATCAAGAAATCAAGACAAAATGACATACCTGAATCCATTGATGAACGGTTAAACGGAAGCGTGATTATCAATAAACTCTTTGTTATTGATTATGTTATTGCCTTCTAGTCCTTTCCCCTTTGGTGCCTTATGTTTCTCCTTGAGAGGATTTAGAAAAATGGCAGTGTTCTTTTTTTTTCCACTTGGGAAGGAATAGGGACCATAACCTTTTAAAGGTTGTAATTGGTTTTCAAAACTGAAAGGTTGTAGAAGTTCAAAAGGAATGAAAACCAACTTTAACCATTATTGGTTTTAATTTCTATTTATTGGTTTTCAAAACTGAAAGGTTGTGGAAGTTCAAAATGAATGAAAACCAACTTTAACCAATATGTTTTAATTTCTATTTCTGCCCCTCATAGAAATAGAAATTATACAACTAGTATCTACACATTAGGTCCATAACACATATACCCTTAAGCCTATTAACTAAATTGAATCACTTAAATTGTAGGCTTCTTATAAATGATAACACCACATTTAATTATGTGGTCCCATTGAGACATTATCTAACATGTTGAATCCCTTTGAATCATTTATATGACCAACTTGCCTATCTTTTTCTTGAAAAAAAGTATGATTTTGGTTTGAATAGAAAGAATAAAAGACTAATAAATCACCCACAAAGAACATAAGGAATATTATTTGCTAATCTTTTGAATTAGTTAATCACGCGACAAGGAGCTTAAATTTTAAGCAGTTATTGTCATGAAAATTATTTTCTTCAATTTATGTTCTCTAAATCTATTGGACCCACTTTGTATGTAGGATTTGGTCAAGCGTATAGTAACTAAAGCAGAGATGTGGAATGTTTTTATAAACAGTAATGAAGTTAAGGAATTCGAGCGGCAGCTGCAGACAGGTTCACAAATGCATTTATTTATTAATGATATTTAAAATATTGGTAATGTTAGGATAACCATCTTTTCTTGTCACAATTGGTTACCATCTTATTTGTCAGCATTGTATTAGTTTAATGGATTCCACCACTCATGTTTATTACCAATGCAGTATTGACACACATGAGATGTTAAGCAAAACATGTTACAAAAAATAGTTATCATAGTATTATTGTTAAAATAATTGTACATCTTTCATAATACTAATTTTATATTAATCACATTTTAGTTTAGTTTAATTTAATATTAATCACATTAACAAAACCTAGGTTGATCAACAGAAATCCAACCTTAAACTGATCCTACATGTCTGAGACCTTTACTATATATCATGCTAAGATGAATTTTTGCTTTGATTATGTTTTGTTTTCTCCAAAGTGGTTGATTAATTTTGATCATTGGTCTCATATATTTGTCTCTAGTAAAGTGATATGATTACATTGGTCTTATTGTTGGGAGTGCAACTTGCCTTCTCCTATACCTCTTCTACCCACTATATTAGAAACCAAATGTTTTGGTTTTTAAAAGTGAAAATTTTGTTGCAAAAGACATTTAGGGACCAATTTCTATCGTCATGAGGATAGTAGCTAAAAGGTTCTCAAGAAAAGCCAAAAACAAGACATTTAGCGACAAAATTTTGAAAATGTCACTAATAAATAGACTTTTAGGGACCAAATAATTTGGTCTCAAAATAGTTTATTTTTTTAGACAAAAAATTTGGTCTCAAAAAGATAATAATTCATCACTAATGTCTAATTTTTGTTGCTGAAAATATAATGACACTTTTCGCAACAAAATTGCTTGGCCCCTAAAAAATAATTTTGTCCCTAAATTTTGATCTCTAAAATCTTAATTTTTTGTAGTGACCGATCGTTTAAAAAAAAACAAAAAAAATATGTAAAACATCACGGACCAGAACATGATGGGCTTAGTTATCTTTATTTCTTCCTTAGTATGTATGAATGATGTTTCTTAAAATGAGAGAGAGAGAAGCTATTATTTTCCTTTCTTATTGTCTGGATTAATGCTACCCTTAACATATTTTTTATTATAATTTGTTTATTGTTTGATGTGGTAGACACATAATGATTGAATATTAATCAAATTATTGTGAGACTCATTGGAACAGTGATTGTAAGTGTGCCACATCCAAAATAAAAAATATAATAAAAATTATAATAATTCTAATATTATTTATTATTTAATGAAAATGTGGACAAGTTTGTGTCTACTGGCTAGTAGTTACAAAAAAAAAAAAGTTAGGGAGTCTAAAAACTAATGTGAAAATTTATTAAAAAATATAGTTTGCGGTGTACATTTGAATTTAGTGTAATGAAATCACACCCAAAATAAATTTAGTTAACGTTTCAAAAAATTTATTTTTGACATTTTTTTTAAAGTAATTTTTTTGGGCTATGTAATATTATTGTTCAAAAATATCATAAGAAAAGATAACGAATATATTATCTCACCTATTTAGGTGCCAATGGACCAGAGGCAATAACAAGCAGCAACCCGCAGACACAGGGCATTAGCTATAGTCAGCATCAGTCGTCAGGTCTCTCTGATTCATTGTATTTACTTTTATGATTTTAAATATCAACCGATATGTATTATATCAACTTATACATATCAGTTTTAAATTTTCTTGATATTGATACATTTATCGATTGATACATATTGACTTTTTTTATTTCTTGATATTGATACACTTCAGTTTGCTAATGGTAATAAAAATTAGGGTGAAATACACTCATTGTCCTTGTAGTTTGCCTCTTATATAAATTTGGTTTTTGTAATTCTAATTGCATTGATTTTACCTTGACTTTATCACATTATGTCAATTTAGTCCAATTCATAACGACATTTAGAAATTGGACTGAATTCATAGAGTAAAATAGTCAATTCACTCTCATCAGAATGATTGAGGGGTTGGCATCCAATTTGAAATGGTCCATTTCTCTCTGGAACGAACTATTTTGCTCTAGATGTCTATTCAATTTCTTAATGAATATTATCGATTGAACTAAATTGATACAATCTGAAAAATTGCAGGGATAATATGTATAATTTGTCCTAAAAATTATATGCATGTAGACTAGAAAAGTGTGATGGTCCACATCTAAAATAAACCTAATCTATATATCTAAATTTTTTGGTTTTTAAGTATATTTTGGGCTATGTAATCTTATTGTTACAAAAATATCATTAAAAAAGGTAATGAATATATTATCTCACCTCTTTAGGTGCCAACATCGTAGTGACAAATCTCAGCACCAACCAGCAAACGCACAACAATCTCTCGAGCCAGCTTCGGTCATCAGGTCTTTCTAACTTCATTGTATTTCCTATGAGTTTAAGGGTCTGTTTGATAACCATTCCGTTTTCAGTTTATATTTACAAAAATTTTAAAAATTATCATAAAAACTTGTTTAATAATTTTTTTTGATTTATAAATGATTGTCTCAGTTTATAAATTTGAGAAAAAAATGTAAACTCAAAAAATGAGTTTACGTTTTCAATTTTAATTTTTTTTTCAATTAATTTTTTTTTTAAATAATTTTTTTTCAATTATTTTTTTTTCAATTAATTTTTTTTTTCAATAATATTTTTTTTCAATTATTTTTTTAATTATTTTTTTTTCAAATATTTTTTTCCCAATTAAATTTTTTTCCAATTATTTTTTTAATTAATTTTTTTTCATTTTTTTCAAATTATTTTTTTCAATTAATTTTTTTAATTAATTTTTTTTCAATTATAATGTGTGTGATCCTATTGTCATAAATAAAAAAATAAATATAAATATTTTAGGCCTGAATAAATTTATTTTTTAGTTTATGTTTTTAAAAATTTTTAAACATTTTGTTCAAACCAAACGCGTTTGTAAGTTATGTTTTTCTAAAAATAAACAAAAACCAGTTTATAAAATTTTTGTAAACATAAACTAAAAACGTAAACGATACCAAACAATACCTAAGTATTTGAACGATATGTCTTATATTAGTTGATACATGTTGATCTTTTTGTTTCTCGGTTTCATACATTCCAATTATATATGGTAGTAATATGGTAGTAATAAAAATTAGGGCAAAATCCAATTTACCCTCTTGTGGTTTGGCCCCATAGCATTTTATTGCCTAATCTTTCAAAACTAGCCAAAGATCTCCTATGTGGTTTAATTACATTTTTCATCCAAATTTGATTGAAATTGTCATACATGCGCCAATTTCGAGAGTTGGAATGATTTTTCATTTAAATGAAATTCAAATAATGTTGTAAAATGACATTTTTACCCATGTATTTGCATAATGAAATTTTGCCCTGGTCGTCGTTGTCTTCTGCACACCCTACAAACCCTAATAACTAGCCTTTCCCTGTTGCCCCTGTTCCCTTCCTAGCTCTAGCCCTGATCCCCTCTCCCAATTCTGACCTCCCCTATGATCCCCTTCTCCCCTTCCCAGCCCCCTCGTCATGATCCTCCCCAAACATGTTTTTGTTTGGGTTTTCTTGTGTTTACTCAACATTTTGCATAATTTAATCTTTTTTTATAAAAAAAAAAAGAAAAAAAAGAAAGTAAGATAAACTAAAAAAATTAACTTACATATGAAAAAAGTAAACTAAAGGCAAAAGAAATTTTTCTAAAAATAGTTTTTGAAAAATCAAATCAAATAGAGCATCTATTTTGAAGTAATTTTTTGGGCTATGCAATATTATTTTTTCAAAAATATTATTAAAAAATGTAGTGAATATATTATCTCATGTCTTCAGGTGCCAACAACGTAGTGAGAAACCCAAGCATCAGCCCTCAGATGCACAATACCTTCTACAGTCAACAACAATCATCAGGTCTTTCTAGCTTAATTGTATTTCCTATGATTTTAAACATTGAACGATATGTATTATATTGGTTCATATATGTTGATTTTTTTGTTTCTTGATTTGATACATTTCAGTATACCAATTGATACGTTTAGATTTTTTGATTTCTCAATATTGATATGGTGATTATAAATATTAGGGAAAAATTCAATTTAAACCCATGTGGTCTGGCGTCGTAGCACTTTACCCTTTTATCATTCAAGGGTAGCCAAAGATCTCCCTTAAGATTTTGGACAAAAGTGAAATTGTTATATTTTTCGTCCAAAGTGATTGAAATTGTCACAAATGTGCAAATTTCAAGAGTTGGAATGATTTTTCATTTTTAAATGAAATTCAAAGAGTGTTGTAAAATGACATTTTTACCCGTGTTTGCAAAAGGAATTTTTGCCCCTGTTGTCTTCTTCTCCATACCCTACAAACCATATCTCTAACAGCCAACGCTCTATGTTGCACTTATTCCCTCCCCAGCCCTAGCATCAAGCTTAGCCCTGACCCCGACTTCCATTTCCGCCCTCCCCTGTGACCCCCCTCTCCCCTCCCTAACCCCTTGTCGTGATCCCGTCCGCTATGAACCCCTCCCCGCAGCCCCCCAACCATGACTTCCTCTCCCATTCTCATCCTCCACTGATCCACTGTATATAACTGTATATATATACATATATCTGTGTGTGTTTTATGTGTGTATATTGTGTGTATATATGGTTAAATTAAAGTTTAGGTTAACAATTTTAGAAAAAAAGGTTAAATAAATGGTTTAATTTAGAAATTATATTTAAAGTTTAGGTTCATTGCCCTTTTAGTTTGCATCTTATGTCAATTTAGTCGAATTAATAACAATATTTAGAAATTAGATTGAAATCAAAGAGTAAAATATTTTATTTAATCTCATCAAAATGATTGAGGGATTGGATTTATCAACCAAAAAAAAAAAAAATGATTGAGGGATTGACATCCAATTTGAAATGGTCTGTTCTTTTTGAACGGATTATTTTGCTCTTGATGTCTATCCACTTTTTTTACAAATATTATCAATTGGACTAAAGTAATATAATTTGAAAAATTACAGGGACCATCGGGTATAATTTGGCCTAAAATTTATATGCATATAAGAAAAGTGTGATAGGTCACATCTAAAATGAATCTAATCTATACATCTAAAAATTGTTTTAATTAATTTTTGAGCTATGCAAAATTATTGTTACAAAAATATCATTAGAGAAGGTAGTGAATATATTGTCTCACCTCTTTAGGTGCCAACAACATAGTGACAAATTCGAATAGCAACCTGCAATCGCATTACCCGCTTCTCTAGTCAGCAACAGTCATTAGGTTTTTCTAACTTCATTGTATTTCCTATGATTTTAAATATCAATTTGTACATTATTATTATTATTATTATTATTATTATTATTATTATTATTATTAATATATTTTTGTGTTTGTCGATATTGGTACATTCTAGTATACCAATTGATGTGTCTAGATATTTTGATTTCTCAATATTCATAAATTTCTGTATATATATGGCGGCAATAAAAATTAAGGAAAAATCCAATTTTACCCCTTTGTGGTTTGGCCCCGTAGCATTTTACCCCCTTTTAGTTCAAAATAGCCAAAAATCTTCCTTATGGTTTTGGATTAAAGTGAAACGGTTACATTTTTTTCCCCCAAATTGACTAAAATTGTCACAAACTCAAATTTCATAAGTTGGAATGATTTTTCATTTAAATTAAATTGAAATAATGTTGTAAAATGACATTTTTACCCATTGCCTCACCAGCTCTAACCCTAGCCTTAATCCCCTCTCCCATTTCTGACCTCCCTTGTGATCCCCCTCTCCCCTCCCCGACCCACTCATCGTGATCCCTCTCCCATTCTCATCCTCCCATGACCCATTGTATATAGTTGTATATGTATATATATTACTTTTATTTATTATGTGTTAAATTAAAGTTTAGGTTAAAATTTTAAAAAATAGGTTAAATACAATGGATTTTGTGTTAAGTAATTGGTTAAGAAATTATATTTAAAGTTTAGATTCATTGCCTTGTAGTTTCCCTCTTATATCAATTTGGTCATTGTAATTCTAATTGCATTGATTTTACCTTGACTTTGTCATATTATGTCAGTTTAGTTTAGTCCAATTCAGAATATATATTTTGCTCTTGGTGTCTATTCAATTTCTTAACGAATATTATCAATTGGACTAAATTTATACAATCTGAAAAATTACAGGGACCATAGGTATATATTGGCGTAAGGATTATATGCATATAGACTAGAAAAGTGTGATGGATCACATCAAAATGAATCTAGTCTATACTTCTAAAAATTTTATTTTCAAGTAATTATTTTAAGCTATGTAATATTATTGTTACAAAATTATCATTAAAAATGATAGTGAATATATTATCTCACCTCTTCAGGAGTCAACAACATAGTGAGAAATCCTAGTAGCAACTTGTCACACCCCAAACCCGGGCATGACCGGCCGTGGACCACATGGCCTTAGCCCAAGGCACATGTAAGTCTAAACATGAATCCATAATCACATAGAATAAATGTAACAATAGTTCAGAAATAAATAAATCAAAACTCAATCCAGTAACATGTCACAAGTATAAACGGGCAAAACCAACCCTAATAAATATCATCCAAACAAATGGGACACAAACAGTCCACATAACAAAAAAATTCTAAATGAATCTCAATCAAGAAGTATGCACAAAATTGACACAACAATCTGGGGGGAAAAAAAAAAAATGAATGTCCTAGAGGTCTATGCAATTGGGTCCCAGCTACATCATGAGTCCACTCTAAGTCCTTCTATCACTTTGAAATGATAAATAACTAAGTCAGCTAATAGCTCAGTGAGTAGAAGCATGAATAGTAAATATAGTTTTGAAAACATGGTTCAATTCCAAAATAAGATATATATCATAAAAACTAGATTAGCATATAGTTTTGATAAAGACAATCTATTTCAAAAAGAAGATTCCACAGTTCAACAGTTAAAAATATTCATGTCTCTCAAGAACATAACAAATGACATTCTCCACTTAAAACAGATTACAAGATGATCATCAATAATTTGGGTACCATGATTAACAAGTTGCCACAAGCTTTTCAAGGCAATAAGCCTATTGGATCCAATATCGAACCAAGAATCATCCTCGGGGTGGCAATCCGGGCCTTTTCTCTAAGATGATCCGATTGAAGGTCACGTAGCCTAGCCCGGGTCTTTTCCTTACAATCGTTGAGTACTAGAGTCATCACAGCCCAACTCGGATTTGTTCCCTAATGGCTAGAGTCACCACACACCGTAGAATAAATTTCCTGGACTTTTACATATAGATGGTCTCAATAATCAATACAATTCAGTTTTGCAAAACATGATAGTTCACAATTATAAACATGAGACTATTTCAAACAATTTACTGAATGCAAAGTTTACACATGTTTCAGAAATAATTTCATTCCATTGATAATATAATAATTTTATCAAAATAGTTTAGTCCTGAAACAACAATTTAATTTTTCAACAATTCAGGGTAAGGGAACATTTATAAAAATATGTAACATGCAACTACTAACCTGAAAACGGAATAATATAATTCTCGAATAGAGTATAAAAGTCCAACTAGTGCCCTGAACCAAGTATGAAACTACACGTCATTACTAATTTAAAAATACTAAAAAGAATAAGAAACTAAGTAACTCGAAGCTAAAGCGCACTAACACAGCTCAACCCAACTCACCGTTACTCTTAAATAATACCTAAGTTCATGTTCTTCAAGGTCTAAAATTACCCAAAACATGGGTTTAGATCAAAACTTAATTAAATATGACTTTGAGATAAAATAGAATTTTAAACAGGTTTTCTCAATCTATTCGCTAACTTTGAAAATTAAAAACCCACTCCATGCTGTTCAAAAAATTCCAAAACCCTCCAGATATCAACTAATATATCCTAAGTTTCAAACCCAATTGGTTTTACTTGATTTGCTTATCAAAATAATTTTTTACAATTAATTATGTCCAAACAGGTCGCTTTCTGCAGCACTTTAAACAAATTGACGGTTCTCTTAATATACACAAGCAATCAATGCAAGGCCAAAAATGTAAGAAACTAGACTCGTAACCAGTTCTAATGACACTGATTTGATAATTTTCAGATTTATACTCAAAGAGAACGACACTTCCGAAGTTACTGTTAGCACTAATTTTTTGGACAGATTTGAACGCATCAATTTATATAGTTTTTGACTCCCAAAAATTATAAGAAAATTTTGGTATGAAATTCAATATGTAATTAAGCTACTGTTAAAATTTCAACTTAAAATTCGTTCGTTTGATATATTTCCTTCACCTCTATTCATGGTTGTACTATATAGCAAATAACATCAACAGTGAATATTAAATATTAGATGAATATTAACCCCTCCCCTTGGCACCATCTCCAACTCCCAGAGTCAATCCACGGCTGGGACATACCAACATACATAAAGTAATATACATTGAATGTTTACCTATTTATGAGAGTTCCTTTCCCTCATATTTCTTCAACGATTCTCCTCAATTCTTTGCTTCTCTCTGTCTCCCCCTCTCACGGCTCACGGTTACTTGGAGAGGAAAATAAATAATATGAAAAGAAAATATACTTACAACCTATGTTACCAGAAAATGCTAATATCCTAGTGAATTTCGTATTGGTACGCACGTTCCAAAACATGGTACATTTTCGTTCCAAAACGATAAATTTAGTGATCTAAAGTGATCCCTAAATTTTTTTCCAATATATTTCCTTAAATGTTAACTTTAGGAGAAAAAAAAATCAAATATATGAACTAAAATTTAAGTTAAGTTAAGTTTTGACAAGGCAAAAAATCAAATATGGGTCATAATTTTCATAGAAATGATTTGCTACATGAAAGAACAAGAAAAATTTTTATTGGATATTTAATTGTTAAAAGAAAATTACTCTAGAAGTACCTTAAATTCTTAAGTGTAATATTATGAAGCACGGACACCTCTCCGAGGGCTTCTTACCAGTGTCGGACACGTGTCGGACACGGACACACGTCAGACACGGACACGCGTCGGATACGCGGTGGACACGTGTCCGACATGCAGCAGAGAGTGTCCCATTTTTATTTTTTTAAAAATTTTTTTACATCCGGACACGTTATAGACACTTTTGGGACACGTTCGGGGGTAATTTCACAATTTACAAAACTTTTTGAGGGCAATTTGTAAATAAGTAAAAACAGAGCAATATCTGCCCTAACTCGATTCGAACTGAATAGAAAGGGAGAACAGAAGAGAAAGGGAAAGAAAGAGAGACCTGTCGCTTGTCGTTCGTCTTCGCTCCTCGTTGGTCGTCTCTTCTCGTCGGTCGTCTCTCCTCGTCGGTCGTAACTCGTGTCTCGTCGTCGCTCGTTAAGGTACACGTTGCTCTTCTTCATTCTTCTTCTTCTTTGTTCTTCTCTCTCTCAGTCGCTGTCTCTCTCTCTCTCTCTCACCCTCTCTCTCTGATTTTAGTTTTTCTTCTTTTATTTTTTCTTTTATATAGTTATAACAGGTCCGCGAGGGAGCTCACAGGTTACAGTTCGGACTCAATTTTGTCACGGTTCTTAATCCGAACCAAAGAGTCCAAATCTGACAAATCGTTTTTGAGAAAACAGATTTTTAGAAAAGAAGTACCAAACATGGACTGCTTTGCCAGATACAAAGTCGCCACCTAAATATTTTAATGGGGGAATTTAGGAAACCCTGACTCGGTGCCGAAGGCCACGTGTCCGTCATCACCAAAGTTGCCTCGGCTCGGGAACTTGGGTATGATTGGGGAAGGTCAGCTATGAGCACCCCCTCTCGCCCGATCCGAAGATCGGCCTCTACTAACCGTGATATCCTATTTTGAAAACGTTATGTATTCTTATTCCGGTTATTAGCCTAGAATTACTGTGTTATGCGCACAGCAAACAATTATAGACCAAATCGCCTAAATTGGAACAAAACATTGTATGTTCGTTTTAAAAGTGGTTTGCCACTCGCAAGTAGGCTAAAATGCAGATTTTACCACCCTCAAGTGGGCTTTAGAAAAAATGGTTTTGCCACTATCTAGTGGGCTTAAAACTCACAGTTTTAATGCATTATTCCAATTTAGGTAATCCAACCTTCATCCACAGGCATTCAAGCAGTTATATCACATAAGCAACTAGCCTCATGGTAATCATGCTGTCATGGCAACACTCGCACGCATGCAAGGATGCTAAAGCAAAAGAACTTATAGAGTACTCCAAGCCAAAACAGAAACTAGTTAGTAATCATGTGCATGATCCTAGTTCATGTTAAGATGGCTAATGCAACACATGCAAAATACAACTATAATAGGCTCGGCTATCCTAAAGAATGGCATGTGAAATGCTACAACTAACATGTATTCAATTTGGAATTGAAATGCAGATGCAGTTAGAATGATGCGCCGAGCTCGGTGCATGCAAAACAGATGAATGAATGCAAACATGCTATCATACTGTATACTAATTTGAATATGCCCTAGTCTACCATCATAAACAAGTAAATAAAAGGGAAGAAAGACGTGGGGTTGGGAGACATACACACACTCACACACACTTATTACACAATTACCCTCACTCGGAGGGACCAAAAGAATAATACAGACTGAATAAATAAATCAACTATCCTAGCTAATTAATTATTACAAAATTTCCAATTCAATTAACAAATTGAATGCAGAGGGGAAAAGGCCACAACCCCGCCTTGTAATGCGCGAATGATGCATGCTCGAGTCCGTCTCGCCCGGAAAACCCGTACCATGCCACTGCTGCCTCTGTTTACACTGCCCTGCTTCTCTGAAGACTGCAAAAGTCTTGGGACATGCTCTATGGATGTTGGGGAATACCACCGGCCAAGTATAAACACCACCGGCCAAGGGGAGGGACCACCGGCCACATTTTTGTCTACCGGCCAAAAATTAATGGCCGGCCGGCACTGTATTTAGCCGACCGGCCAAAACTTCCTGCAGAACCTGCAGTTGACAGCAGCAGAGGGCAAGCAGTGTATGGCATGGAATTTCAAGCAAATGTAAGCATGGCCACACTCCCTATCATGCAATGGACTCAAGGGAGCATGATCCTCGACTTTTGGGCCATCAATTGTGCATTTTGATGCATGATGGCCTAAGAGGCCAAGGTTGCAATTCAATGTAAATGCATGCAAACAAAACACATGAGTGCCAACACCCTATCATGTTGAAGTCAAGGTCATTGGCGACCGAGGGTTGAGACGTGTTACATCACTTGGAGTATGAACACTTCTCACCCCTCAAGTTTGGCTTGACATCCCAAACCAAACAATGCAATGCATGTATGCAAATGTAGCTCACTTAGGCAGCATGAGGCTAAACTAGGAATCATGACAAATGCAATGTATCCTAAGCATGTAAGTATGTGACGTGCTAATCATATGAGATGCAAATGTAATGCAAACATGGACAATTATGCAATAAGGCTAGCATGTGACAACATATAATGGGCCAAATATGCAACAAACATATGATAAACATGCAATGATGGACTTAAACCATAAAGGACAGACCTCAGCCTTGCCATAAACAGTGTCCAAAATGGACTAAAATGATGATGCCAATTATGCAAAACAAGTATGCAAACTAATGAGCCTAAGACTAAGGCATGAAGGCCAACTTTCAAGCATACCAAAGAAGGCAAACATGGACACTAGATCAACCCAAAAAAGTGTTATGACATGCTAGAATGAGACCCAAAACCCGCACACAGGGTATCCCAAATGACTTAAGCAAAGGGGCATAAAACATGGAGCACATGGCTACTACTCTTCATGACCACACATGGCATGAACTAAGCAACCTAAAACATAATTCTAGCATGTAAAAATGAGCCTCAAAACCCACTGATATGGCAACTTAAATGACCCCAACACATAGGCATACACAATGCACATTTTAAGGCATAAGAGGGCACATCTTCAAAGCATGAGAGAAGTGATGAATGCGAGCATACAAGCATGGTTTAGGGACTGAAATAACATGCTAAGTGATTCCAAATCACTGAAATAGCCTAACCAATGCATGTTTAGGACTCACATCCTTAGGGCTCACAAGCCAAAATGCAAAGCAACTATATCAAACATGCTAAGCAAGACCAAATCAGTGGCCAACAGACTTTAAGCATGACAAAATATGGCCAAGTACTTCACAAAGTTAGGTCAAAACATGAGGATATGCTAGGCTAAACACATGGCACACTTTTAGGCAAAATGGAGAATTACAAAGCAAGTGTATTATACATGCAAAGGGCCATGAATCCGACCAAGGACAGGGGTATATTATGACCCAAAAACAACCAAAGACCTCTGAAATGGTACCAAATGCAACTACTCATGCATACTATCCTTATGAGCCAAAACATGCAAAAATGAGAGACATGGGGGAGAGGGGTGTCCCTCCCCTACACAAGTCCTCAAACCTCCTTCTTCACCACTAAAAATCCACTGGATTTCAGTGGTGAGAAGGCCAACACACCAAGGTAAACGAAGCTTAACAAAAGAGAGCACAAAAAGGGCCAAACAAGGCCTAAGAGGGGGAGGTCGACCCCAAGCAACAAAATACCCACAATGAAAGATCTAAAGCATGAAAATACAAGACTTTTTGTAGTTATACACAAAGCTTAAATTAGCATGCAAGACAGGTCAAAAGCCAATGCAAGGTTGGGAAAACTAAAGTAAAGTAGTTACCCTTGAAGAACCCTTGATGAACAGCAAATGCAGCCCTCTTCATTTGATCAAAATCAATCCAAAAACTCAAGAACAAACCCTCCAAGCCTCTCAAGGTCGAAATAAGGTGTGATGGTGTGTGTCTTAGTGCAAAACTAAGGTAAAAATACACTTTTAAGTCACAAAACACATACAAGGGATGAGAGAGGGAAATATATAGAGAGAGAGTATATGACAGATGTATATATGTATATCTCTGGTTTTTTTGTTCAAAACCTCCAACCCTTTGACAATGGGAGAGGAGGGATCCTTTTATAAGCAAAAGAGAAAGCTTGAAGCTTCTCAAAGAAGCTAAATGAAAAGGGGCAAAGGATGCAAGGGGGTGAAGGCTTCTTGAGGAAGCCATGACAAAGGGTCAAGCTTCCTCAAGAAGCTTGACCAAGGGGTTCATCCTTCTAGAAGGAAATGGGGTGCAAAGGCTCAAAACAGCCACTTTATGCACGGGGAGGAGTGTTGGTGCATTCCAGCTGGCACAGCTGGCATGCACCAAGCCTGGAGGGTGCAAGAGGTTCACACCGGCCAGAAAAATAGGTCACCGGCCAAACAAAGTGCCGGCCGGCCACACTAAGTGCCAACCAGCCATTGGTATCAAGAAACCATGGCCGGTGGAAACAATTAATGGCCGGTGAAGTAAAGGGAGGGCCGGTGGGGGTTGGGGATGGCCAACAAGCCATTCTCTGCCCTTTGAAGCCCAAAACTCAAGTATTTGGTGCAAAACCAAACACAAAACAAACGAGTTGAGAGATCCTGAGGCAAGGCGCGCAGCCGAGGTCTCCGGGAACTCAAAACGAGCACGAACAAGGATGATCACCGAGTGCCCTAATGGTGACGTCCAAGTCTCGAAGACGGTCAAAAATGGGGTGTCTACAGTGAGTTATCTTTTTCTTTTATAGTGAGTGATCCCACTCTCTGTCTTCGAGTGATCCGTCTCTCTCTCTCTGTCTTTTATTTTTTATCTATTTTCTTTTTTCTCTCGGTTGTGCCTATATTATTTGAGTATTTTCTTTTGTGATGTTAAATCAATTAAATGTTTATTTTTAATAATTTTAATAATGTTATTTTGTATATTTTATTACCTTTTAATGATTTTTTTATAATTTTATGACATATAATAAATAAAATTAATTATATATATTAAACGTGTCCTCAACGTGTCGTGTTCCTCATTTTTTGAAAATTTGCGTGTCCGTGTGTCCGTGTCGTGTCTATGTCGTGTCGCATGTCCGTGCTTAATAGGTGTAATATATACAAGTCTGCTCTTATCGTATCACATTTTAGAGCATATAGCGTACCACGTTCCAGTTCTCATTCCGTGTACCAGAACGATGCACCTTGTAAGTAACATAGCTTACAACTGGGGTTTTATTATCTATATAACAAATTCCCAGAAAACCACTCGTTAATTATTTTATTTTGTTTTGTAATACCTTGTCTTATGAGTCTAATTAAAATAACATTATATTTGATCAATTATATTTAGTACACTTTTATATATATATATATTATTAAAACCTCATATTTTCATTATAAACCTGCGTCATAAATTTATTTAAAATTTAAACTTAATTAAAATACATTCCAATAATTAAAATAAAATACAACTATAAGATCAAAATATGCTTACTAATTGGTCTGTTGACCCCTTGCATGCACCATACACTTGCCTTGCATTCCTCTATTTTGCTTAGAAATGCATCATGCATTTAGACCACCATTCTTGCATGTTTTGACTTAGCTTTGTGAAGTTTTTAGTCATGTTTTAAAGTGTTTAAGTTCTGTTTGGTGTCAATTTGGTCATGCTTGCCATGCTTTATATAGCCTCTTTGCATTCTAGCTTGTTGGCTTCGGGTGTGTGAGTCATTAGCATGCTTCATTTGAGCTATTTCAGTGATTTGGCATCACTTGTCATCATATTTCAGTCCATGTTTCATGGCCACACACTTGCATTTATCACCTATTCTATACTTTGGAGGGTTGTTGTTTCATGCTTCTTATTTGGACCATTGCATGTGCCTCCATGATTTGGTCTTTGGAAGTCCTTCTCATTGGGTTTTGGGGTTTGTTTTGGTGTATTATAACTCTGATTTTATTTGCCTAAGTCATGTCATGTTCGGTTGTAAGAGGTGTAGTGCATTTGCCCTTTTGGGCCTTGTATGCGTTTTGTTTTGTGCCCTTCTTTACAGCATGTTTTGGCTTTGTTCCATATGAGTTTTAGCTTCATTTTGGTCTGCCTCGGGACTGTTTTGAGTCGCTTTGACCATTTGGGGCTTGGTTGACATAGTCATGGTTCAAGTCTCGTAGCTAGCTTTGAGCTTTAACTCCATTAACATGCCATGTTTGCATTGTGTAGTCGATTTGGCATCATTCTTCATGTGATTTCAGAGTTTATTGTAATGTCATATCCTCATATTTATCACATCTCGCTCATGTTTGAAGGTTGTGCATTGTGGCCTAATTGATGGGCCAACATGTGTGCATGTTTATCTCGCATTTTGGTGCCCTTTTTGTGGTATTTTGGCCACCGTTTTGGGATTGGCTGAGGTCCTCCCATTTCGGTTTAAGTCCATCCTTGTACATAGTTGCATGTTTGGTATGTTGCATCATGTTGCATCTCGTTATGTGCTTGCATTATATCATGTTTGCATGTTCTTGTTACATTAGCTTAGCTTACATGTTAGATTGCATTGCATTGCATCTTGCATGCTTAGCACATTGTACATTTGCATGTGTAGGTTGCATTGCATTTGGCATGCTTTGCTAACTTAGCCTCATATTGCATATTTGAGCCATATCGCATACATGCATTACATTATGTTTGGTTTGGGGTGTCAAACCAAACATGAGGAATGAGGTGTGTTCGTACTTAAAGTGACGAAACACGTCTCAATCCTCGGTCGCCGACACTCTTGATCTCAACATGATAGAGTATCCCTTTTTTTTCTTCTTAATAACAATACTAATAAAATTTTAATTCACTTAATTAAATAATAATTAAAATTTCAGGTTTTACACAATCCACAGACACACAACCACCTCTATAGCTAGCAACCGTCATCAGGTCTTTCTAACTAAACTCGTATTTCTTGTGATTTTAAATATTGAACGATATGTATTATGTCGGTTGATACATATTATTTTTTTTGTTTCTCGATATTGATACATTCAAGTATTCCAATTGATACATATTTTATTTTTTGATTTTCAGTAGTGATACATTCCAATATATATGGTGATAATAAATTTAGGAAAAAATCCAAATTACCCCTTTGTGGTTTGGCCCTGTACATTTTTGCCTATGTGTTCGCCGAATGAAATTTTTGCTCCTGTCGTTTTCTTCTCCATACCCTACAAATCCTAACGCAAACAGCCAGCCCTAGCCCTGACCTGCTCTCCCATTTTCGACCTCTCCCTCCCCTCCCCAGCCCCCTCGTCGTGATCCCCTCTCCCATTCTCATCGTGATCCCCTCTCCCATTCTCATCCTGATTTCACCCACCATATATAATTGTATATACATTTTTGTGTATATATTACGTATATATATTGTCTATATGTATGGTTAAATTAAAGCTGAAGTTAAAAATTAAAAAATTAGGTTAAATAAAAATGATTTAGTGTTAAATAATTGGTTTAAGTTAGAAATTATATTTATAGTTTTCGTTAAAATTGAAAAACTAGGTTAAGTAAATAGAATTTAATGTTAAATAATTATTTAAGTTGGAAACTATATTTAATATTTAGGTGAAAAAATTTAAAATAGGTTAAGTAAATAGGATTTAGTGTTAAATAATTTCTTAAGTTATAAATTATTTTTAAAATAATTGGTTAGGATTTAGGGTCAATGAATTTGATCTGGAAGTATTTTTTTTTTTTAAAAAAAAAAAAAAATAGAAGAGACTAAGAATAGGAGGAAAAGGAACAAAACATAGGGTTGTTGAGGTAACTTAACACGACGTTTGCGGAGTTGACATTTACACCTTAGTATGAAACCTTATGGATGGTGTCCGGCTATTTTTGAATAATATGGTTTAAGCGCTACATACCAAACAAACCACAAGTGGATAAATTGATTTTCCCCAAAAAATTATGAGCAATGATTCATAGGTCTAAATTTGGAACTCTAACAACGGCTTTAATGATGTAGTATGGAGCCAAAAAAAACAACACATACATCAAATCATTCATGAGTGGAGTCCATTGCCACATAAGTAGAGCTCTCATTAGAGCTCTACTTTAAGTGCTCTTAAACATTTTTGAAAAATTATATGTATATTGACCAGTTCATAGTTTTTTAGTCGATTCAGGACTTGATTCATTACCAATAAAGCCAGTAGCCAGCTAGACTGTTGCAAACCTCTTTTCCCAGTTAACAGATTTTTAAAAATTTAAGACTGAATCACCTGATATCTCTCGCTACACCAATTTCCGATATTTAAAACCTTGATTCCTATGTGAGATTGTGACTTTGTGAGTGACTAAAGACTGTTTCATGCAAAGGCCAAACAACAAAAAGAGAAGACTGTCTTCTAGCATTTTTGTGAGAAATAATAATAAGTTTTTATAAAGAGTCCATGTATTCATGGTTACAATTTTTGGCTGAGAAAAGGAATCATTGTTATTTTAGCATTAATTGCTATCTTATTGATTAGCCAATCTGTATTTGTTGTATTTGTCGGTACTTCGTTATGGATTGGATTAGTTTTTCTACTATGCTCTTGGAGTAATGTTCTATACCTTATGTTACCGCCCCCTTTTTTTTTCCTTCAATGCTTGCTCTATATCTCTGTTTAATATCATGAAGGTATGGCAATGATTTCTTAACAAAGAATCAATCTTAAATATCAACAGTGATACAAAATGGTGACAAAAAAAAAACCAGTATAGCATTTTCATTTTTTTATTAATTTTTATTCATGCAGCTCAACAGGAAAGTTTTGAGCCTGGCGCGTGGGAAAAGTTCCAGGAAAGTTTTGAGCCTGGCGCATGGGAAAAGATCTTATTGGAATTCTTTAGGATTGGGCAAATGATGTTCATGGCATTCAAGTCCTTCTTTCGGAAAGATGGAGGTGGAGGTGGAGGTGGAGGTGGTGGTGGTGGTGGTGGAGGTGGAGGTCGAGGTGGAGGTCGAGGTCGAGGTCAAGGTGGACCTGGACGTGGTGGAGGTGGGTGTGAACAGCCAATTGACGAGTATCTTGAAGTGGCATTCCTCCTTTCCATTGTGCTGATGTTGGCTATACGACTAATTCGCTTCTGGGTCATGGGATGTTGAGTATACTACTACTGCTACACCGCCTTGTCATTTGTTATTCATAAGTTTGAGAATGCAGAAACCAAACAAAGAACTGGACACGGAAATTATATAATAGAGAGGATTGTTTAGAAGTGGATCCTTCTGCCCATTCATGTATTTTGTTGTCCAATTTTGTGTCTGATTTCTGTGTTCTTGGACTTATTTGCCGAGGTGCGTGGCTGTGCTTTGTTGTCACAAAACAGTAGACAGTTTTACCAAAGGGTGACATGCACCTCTAAAACATGATGGTTTGTAATTTTACCATGCCCTAAATGCTTGGACTTTCAGTGTGTTTAAAGTCCATTGGGACTTATTGCTTGTTGCTGGGTTGTTTGTTCACCCTTTAGGTTTGTGCTTTACAGAGAGCTAACTCTTTGGGTTGTTATTCACCCAAAAAAACTCTTTGGGTTGTTTTTCTAGAGTCACTTTGTGTGTTTCTATTACCTATATATAATAATGAAAACAGCACTAGTGGCTGTTTTTTTTTTGTTTTGGGTTCTTTATTCGTAAACTTATTGTTGCTCAATTGTTTTGTGGGCAAATTATAACAGTAATCCTTGCGTTTTGTTAGTTGTGTCAATTGAGTCAATTTTGTTCTTTAATTTTAAATTTTACATCAATTTGGTTCAATTGATAATGTCGTTAGGGTTTTTGATAGGAAATTATCAATGAGTTTGTTAAGATTGAGTTGTTGAATTGATGAAGTTTACAATTTTATTCCTAAAAGCATGACACATGTTACTCGTGTGCATTTGTTAAAAAATGCTAACAATTAGGATCAATTGAACCAATTTGAGACAATAAAAACTTTAAGATCAAAATTGAATCAATTGAAATTACCGGGAATAAAATGACACAAGAATCAAAGGATAAGGATGAACAATGTAATTTGCTTTATTCCTTTCTTTATCGCATCCCTAAAGATCCAATTGAGACACGTCATACTTTAATGCACCTCCATGCATAGGCACTGTTTGGTGCACTTTATGGAACTGTTTACAAATTTTTTTTTTTAATTTTAAAAATTTGTATAAGATTATTTGGTGTAATTTTTGTGTAGAATTTATTAGACAAAAATAAACTTGAACGGTTGATTATTGAAAAGTAGTGGAGATGCTTTTAATTTTAATTTTTAATTATTAACATTCAGATTGGTAGAAATTACACAAACATGCACATAATCTTCGTGCGTCACCTCTAAACTACCAATCAAAAGAGTTCTTACCCAAAACAAGACCAGAGCAACGAAAAAAACAAAAAAAATCAGAGTATAGGCAACCCATAATAAGTAATACAATTTTGCTTGTAAATAAACTAATTAAAGAATTAGATATAATCCCCTCACTTGGAGGTGAGACTTAAAAAAATGTACGAATATTTGATTATGTGATCGATTTTTGTGTTTTTAGAATTTTCTTATTTAATAGGGTTTTTAATATAAAATTTTATTTAATTATAGTGAGATTTAAAGCATTTATAATGGATGTGTTAAAAATATTTGTTAAAGTGCATGTTAAAATAAACAAACAGGCAAAAGTGAGGTTCAATTTTATGTGTCATGTATTTGTTAATTTAATAAATGGATGGATATTTTATTACTAATTAAAATGTGTATTAGGTTAGAATGGAACCCACTTGAGTATGTCAAATTTGAAGAATAAAAAGCACTAAAAGCAACTGTTTGGAGTTTCAAAGTTTCGACATCCATATGGTAACTAAATATTAATATCACCAATCAATATATATTATCTAATAATTTACTTCTTAAAATAATTCTCACTATAGCGATCCCGATTTTTCCTCCATTGCTTATTGTATTTCGGATTTGGGATTCCGTCATGGTTGTTGTTGTCTTTATCTTGTTTCCGTCTTTCAAATTCATTGTATTTGAGTTTTGGGATGTGTTAGGCAGGTTTGAAACAGGTTGGGTGTGATTTGAAATAAATAGTTGCTGTCCAGATTTTGGTTTCTTCGCTCAAGCGAGGCTTTTGTTGCTCAAGCGAGTTTTGGGTTTTAGTTCCTTCGCTCGAGCCAGGGTTCCTTCGCTCGAGCGAGATTTGAGTAGTGTGTCTTTTGGCTCGAGCGAGCACTCTTGCGCTTGAGCGTGCGTCTGCGTCTCTTTTTGACCTGAAGGTTGTGTTTCTACGTTCGAGCGAGCTTTCCTTCGCTCGAGCGAGCGAGGACTATGTTTTGAGTTTCTTCGCTCGAGCGAGCACTCTTGTGCTCGAGCATGCTTCTGGGTTGCAGACCTGAAGCTTCGCATTGTTCGCTCGAGCGACGCTTCTGTTGTGTCTGGTCGCTCGAGCGACCACTCCTTCGTTCGAGCGAGCCTCGAGTATATCAGTTCGCAGCAGCGTGTTTTTGCACACTTTTTCACTCTCTTCTTCCTTCAAACCCTAGATCCGGCACACTCTCTCTCTACATACGTCTTCTCTTTACAAATACACTTGGTTCTTGGGTGTCTCTACCCTAGTCTCTTTGAAGAAAAGGTAGAGCTTGGTGAGGGCTTCGTGTTGATCCGAAAAAGTTGGGCTTTGGAGCACTTCGAGTTTCTTCTCTTCTTCTTCTTTGAGCTTCTACTTTGAGGTAGGGATTTCTTGAGTTATATATATATGTTATGTATTGTTGTTGTTGATTTAAAAGTTTCCTTGAAAGATTAGTGTTGATTTTGATCTTGTGACCTAAAATGTGGAGTTTTCAAGATGGGTTTAATCCCAAATCATTTTTCTAAGTACTAGTGGGCATGTTTAGTTATTGAACTCAAGAGGATGGTTTACTGGGGTTTCTTTAAGAGGGTGGGAAATGTTAGGTTTTTGATGAAAACCCTAGGAAAAATTAGGGATTTTTGGAAGGAACATGGAAAGGTTCTTGAAATTCTTTTCTATCTTTGAATTGAAGATGAATAGGTATAAATTTCATAATGTGTTTGCAAAATGGTAAACTTTTAATGTATTGAGAAGTAGAAAATTGTTGTGAGAGCTTTACGTGTAGCTCTTGGTGAGACTATGTTGCTATAACTCGTGAAATGAGGAAATTGTGGTATGAATGGATGATATGTGGTTGACTTGTGAAGGGAACAATGAAGAAAGAAATGGGAAAATTGTGAATGTGGCATTGTTGTAAAGGCTTTGAACATGAAGAAATGTTACGAATTATGGAAATTATTGCATTGGAAACCATTTCATTTATTATTGTGCATTGTGGTTCCAAATCGAAGGAATTTGCATTCATGACAGAAAATGATTTGTATGAGAAATATGGTAATGTGAATGGGGTAAATACGTGGTAAGTCCGGATAGGGGGTGTAGATGAACCTTGATAAGTTGGCCTGAGTGTCCATGGTGAAAGACCATAAAACTGCACGGATAGGTGTCGAGCCTTCCGGTTAGCATCGGTAAAAATGACAGTTGGGTAGTGCTTGTTGAGCTTACTTGCAAACACCAGCCTAGGGATTACCAGTGTCGTATTTACCGCCCCCATTGAATTAATGTTGGAAGTTTGAAATTGATGATATCATATGATAATATTGAGAACATGGTGATTTTGAAATAGTGCATTAAAATGAATATTTTTTTTCCTCATTGATTAACATTGGCATAGCATTGCATTTACATTTACTTTTGTGTTGAGGAAAAAGCGTAACTATATATACTTTGTGAGAATTCTCTATTGGGCCTTATACTCACCCCCATGGGATTTGGTGCAGGTAAAGATGTCGTGATCCCGCCGAGCTAAGGGTGTGGATGTATTTTGGTGAAGAGTAGTCTTGCTCTTATTTTTGTTGTGATATTTTTGTAAGCCAAGAGAGAATATGTTTGGGTTCGAGAGACCATTTTATGTAACCGGGCTACCGCCTTGGACGATGTAAGCCCTTAAGGGCATTTTATTGTTTTGAGATTAGATGTCTCAGATGCTATAGATTCAAGTGATTCATTTATCGTTGAATGTATATTCGCATGTGAACTTTTGTATAAACACTCTCTTTTTCTATGTAAGATGGATGGTTCATTGTCATGGCTTAGTGTTTGTTAATTAATGGGGGTTGATCATGTTGGTTTATTTTCGGGGCGTTACACTCACTCACATTAAAAAGTAAGACCTTGTGCTATTGAATAATAATAATAATAATAATAACAAATAAAATAAAATAAAATAAAATAAAATTAGTAAGCATCATGCCATATATATATATTTTTAAGAAAATACTTGAAATACTTAATTTATCAAATAATAATAAAAAAATAAAATAAAATAAAATTAGTAGTAGAGACTTGATCAAGTGGGCATCATGCCATATATTTTTTTTCATGAAAAATATTAGAAACACTTAATTGAGCACTCCTAAAATCATCTCTAATGATATGTCTAATAAATGTCAAATTTTAATTTGTCAAATATTTTATTATGTGGGATCTAATCTCAATATCACATTATTAAAAGTTATTTAAGAGTAATAAATTAAAGAGATGTAACATTGTTATCTTGTTTTCTTGATCTTATCCGTATGCCTCCCTTCTCTTTATCTACTTTTTATTTCACTTCATAAAATCATGACAAAATGGACCAATCATATTTGTTACATAATCAATCTTTAGACTGTGTTTGTTTGAAAAGATTTGACGAGAAAATAAAAAGGAAAAGGGAAATAGAAAGAAAATGAGAAAGAATTGTAGGATTCAAATTTCAAGTTATGTTTGGTTGAATTGGAAAATAGAAAAAGAAAAGAGTCTAAGTGAATCCAAAAGACAAAAAGTGAAATTGTATTTTCCTCTCACTTTCTTTTTTCTTGTGCTTTCTATTATAACCAAAAAAACAATGAGATTGCATTTCCTTTTCCATTTCCATTTCCATTTCTCTCATCAAATCCGTCTACCAAACACAGCCTTTGTCTACCATTTTATTACCTATCACCTTAGGTTGTGTTTGGTTGGAAGATTTGATTAGAGAAATGGAAAAGAAAAAGGAAATGCAATCCTATTTTTTGTTTGGTTATAATGCTGAAAAATCTAAAAACCCTTGAGATTGATTCGTGATTATGTTTCAATTTTAAACAGTGAATATCAGTGCCAATCAAACAATCAACAATAAATTGGCACAATGATTTAATGTGGAAAAGAATCACAATTGGAACACCTCTAATTGTGATTAAAAAAAACCACAAGTCAAAGCCACAAAACAATCGACTAAGAAAACAAAAAGGAATTACACATGAGTACCCTCAATTACTTAGCAAATTCACGCCCAAATTAAACCAAACTCGATGTGCTTCTTCCACCACTGTCTTCACCTCAGAATTGCTTTGCCCAACATTGAATCCACAATGCCGATGTCGAATCCACAACGATGAGCCACTTCGGAATCTACTAAAACTTCAAGCCCAAGTTTTTCGAAATTCACTGAAAAACACCTCTCTCTCTTTTATGAATGAAAAATAAAAATAAACCCCTTGATGATGTCAATATAAAACTCGTAGATCCATCAATCACTCTCAAATCATGAAGAAAACCAATATATAAACACCCTCCAGTATAGAAAACCTTGGTAGCTCTCCTCTTTGAGAATTTGGACGGGTTAAACCCTAAAAATAGAAAATGGTGCACTTTATATTAAACAGAGTTGTGAAGACCACTTAAGCGCATACTTTACCGCTCCAGCGGTGTGAGTGAAGGCGGTGCAAACATATAGGCCAACCGCTCAAGCGCAACATCCACCACTAGAGCGGTAAAACTTGTCTCCTAGAAATTCAGACATAGGCAGAGATACTGGATGAACCACTTTATCGCTCGAGCGCACAAATGACCACTTGAGTAGTCAAACAATTTTGGCTTTAGGTTGAATTCGCATCTAAACACTCATAGCCTCATTGAAACAAAAGAGCGAATAAAATTACAATTAAAATGAATTTTGTCAAACATGATTACTAATTACAAATACCTAACAAATGGAAAACACAAGAAAAAAGGAAGTGAAAAAGAAATGCAATCCCATATTTTATCTTTTAAAGCTGTGTTTGGTTGAATGATTTGATGAAGGAAATGGAAAGGGAAAGAGAAATAGAAAGAAAATGAGAATGAATTGATAGAATTCAAATTCTAAGCTATGTTTGGTTAAGTTGGGAATTAAAAAAATAAAAAAGCCTAAGTGAACCCAAGACACAAAAAGTGGGATTGCATTTCCCACTTTTTTTTCTTTTTTTTTTTTTTCTCTTGTGTTTTCCACTATAACCAAACAAGAAGTGATATTACATTTCTTTTTCCCTTTTCATTTCTTTTATCAAATCCTCCAACCAAACATAGTCTAAGGTCTTTTCTTTTTCCATTTCCCAACTCAACCAAACATAACTTAAAATTCAAATCCTATCAATTCTTTCTTCTTTTATTTCTATTTTCTTTTCCCGTTTCTCATCAACATCTCCAGCAAAACACAACGTTAATATTTTTTTTTTGATTAGCCAAAAACTCTTTATTGATGATAACAAAACAAAAAACATTTTGGAATACATCAACAAGACAAGAGCCAAAAGCATAAACTCTTGCCTCCCAAAACCCAGCTAGGTTGGAGAGAAACCAACCAAAAAGGGAGAAAACAAAACTAAAGCAAAGGAACAAAAGACAGCACAACAACACCAGACCATACTTAGCACTGCAAAACCAGACTAACTTAGCTCTGCCACACTCCAATTGCAAACCAGAATCACACAGACACTCAATTAGGAGACAGCAAAAAAACTTAGCAGAAGAAAGACAGAACCACACTAAAGCACAAGCTCAGATGTAAGCCGAAGGACAACACAACAATAGTAGGCCAGAATGACACCAATCAAGAACTTAATCCATTGTTAAGGTCATAAAAACACAGAGATAGAATATGACTCCTCCCCCAGCAAATTCCTGCAGTGACATACTAGATGAACTACCAATAACTCAAGTCCATCCAACCAAACCAATTATTGAAAACCTAGTCTGATTTAAATTGGACAAAAGAGCTGCACCCCACCTGAACCTAGTGCACATGCAAACCTCTGATGTACTGAATCCTCATTGCAATCTGATCTGGTAGAGATTGGACACTATGTCATGGACTGAATAATCCACCTTCAAATGCCATTTGGACCATAAAGCTACCTGCATCTTAACTTTTTCACAGAGTTCTTGGAGGTCAGGAAGAGCATCCTTAAATAAGCATTGGTTTCTCAACTTCCATACTGACCATAAGACAACTGAGGGAATAATCTGCCAGACTTTGAGTGCCCAAGACTTGAATTTGAACCTGCCACCAATCCACCACTACAGCAAGCCTTCTACAGAACCTGGAATAGCCCAAACCTGGTCCCACCACTCTACCATGTGAGACCAGCACTTCCACACCAGAGGACACAGTAGAAGCACATGTTCAACAATTTCCATCTCAGCTTGGCACACATATTACTAGCACACAATTGAAGAGCCCCAATTCTTTGAAGGTAGGATGAGGTTTTAACCCTGCCATGCCAAGCCAACCAACATAAAAACTGCATCTTTGGAGGGGCCAAACTCACCCACACCCCTACTGGGACTACCAGACCATGCCCACTAGCTGCAGCGCTCCACCTCCACACAGAGGCAACTGAAAACTGCCCTGACTTCTTTGCCAACCAAGAGTAAGAGTCCTCAACACCATCTCTGAGACTAGGAGATAAAATCAACATGCCTAACAGCCTCTGCAAATCCTCTTCTTCCCAAACTAAGAGATTCCTTCTGAAATGAAGCTGCCATCCTCCTGAGGCACCAAACTTTGCTCTGAGCTGCTGCAAAGATTCCTCATTCTCTGTGGATAAACTGAACAATCTAGGAAATTCAGCCTTCAAACCTCTGCTACCTAACCAAGGATCATACCAGAACTTTATTCTCCTCCCATTGCCAACTGTGATTTTGATTTGTTCATCAAAAAATTCACCCATTTGTTGATTAGCCACAGAAAGCTGTGAGATATCCTTCCAAACCATTGAGACCCCTACTGACTGATTCAATGTAGGTGTCCATCCCCCACCAATTTTGCCATACCTAGAGCAGATCACTGATTTCCTTAGAGCTTTATTATCACTGCCATACCTCCACCACCACTTTAGCAACAAGCATTCATTTACCACACCTAAGTCCCTTACTCCCAAACCTCCTTGATTCTTGCTTTTTGTGACCTCCATCCATTTGACCATGTGCACTTTTTTGCTGGTAGCAGAACCTCCCCACAGAAAATTGGCTTGAATCTTAGAAATAGACTTTACAACCCCCTTTGGCATTTTAAAGATTGAGAGAAAATAGATAGGCAAATTGGACAAGGCTGATTTGATCAAAGTCAATTTACCAGCATAAGACAACAATCTCCTCTTCCAAGAAGAGAGCTTCTTCTGAAACTTCGCCACTACTGGAGACCAAGTACTCTTTCTTCTGGGATTGGCCCCCAAAGGCAAGCCTAAAAAAATTAAGAGGCAGTTTCTTAGGCAGACAATTCAACACCTTAGCAAATTCCTTAGTTTGGTCTTCATGATAGCCCACCCCACAAACCACGCTTTTGTGGAAATTTATTCTTAAACCAGATTATTATCAAAAGACAACCTAAGAGGGGGGGTGAATTAGGTTTTTATAATTAAAATTAATAATACCATAATAAAAATTATGACTAACACAATAAATAAATATAATTAATGAAATAAAAATAATTAAAACAAGTGTCTTAACAACTATGTTAGTTAATGATTTTAGCACAGTAAAAATGTGAAATATAGCTATGGCAATTAAAAATAAAATAAAGAGATAAGGGAGAGAGATGCAAACAAATTTATAGTGATTCGGCTTCAACTCGGCCTATGTCCACTCCTCAAGTTTCACTTGAGATTTTCCACTATACTCTAGCTTCACAGGGTGCCAGTAACTTTTTCACAGATGGAACAATCCTTCACAGATTTTACACTGACTTTCTAAGTCAAGAACACTAAGTGTACTACACTCTTACAAGGTTGAAAAGAAGATGTTTTTACTTTCACAGAAAGCTACAAGAATTATCTCTCAAAGATAAATATAAAAATAAAGCTCTGGTTTTTTTTGTAAACCTCACACAGGAAAGATGGGCTTAAAGCTATAAGGCTCAGTGTATAATTTCTGAGAATAGATATGAGTGATTATAGATCAAAGAATATTTTCAGGTTTTTGTAACTTGTTTACATTAGAAGTTCTGGTATATATAATGAAAATTATAGCCGTTGTAGTCATTTGAATTTATAGCCGTTTATAACCGTTATACTCCATCATTACTAATTTGAATATCTTCCACTCCATTATTACAAATTTGAATATCTTCCACTTGAACCTTTTGAACTGCTGTTGTGCTGAGCTGTTTGAACCTTTGTTTTAGGCTGTTTGAACTCCTGATTTAATCAAATATTAAATACATTCTAACAACATTTAGGATAAAGGTTTAGGTAAGAAATAATAGGACAAAATAAATTTTGATTTTATTAAAACATAAAATCATCAAAATAAATGTTGATTCTATTTTTCTCTTTCAAATAAATCATCAAAAAAAAAAATTGATTCTATTTTTCTCTTCCAAATAAATTAAAACATAATTAAATAAATCATCAAAATAAATAAGTCTAACAATCTCTCCATTTTTGATGATAGCACACAATGATGTTTTGATTTGATTTGGGAGTAAGAAAAGCTCCCCCTCAAGTCATGCTCCCTGAATTCATTTCTAAATACATAGGTTAGCACATATGTAATAAATAAGCTTTAATTAGAGACATGATATGAGACTAAGATATCAAATTGTAAATACATAATCATCATATTAGTTTTCAAATAATGCCATAATACATAACATCATATAATTTCTCCCTCTGTGACATTATCAAAAGGAAATCATGGGTCAGAATCTGGAGGAGGAGGAGGAAAATGATAGGGATAAATGACATCAAAAAATAGATAATCAAAACATATATATATATATGAATCGCTCGCGCCTCTCTTTTTCATTGAAAATCACGTCGAACACGCAGCCTCGCTTTTGCGTCAGCCGACCGACAAAAGCAGCTCTCCTCGATTGCCGCTCGCCTCAGATATCTCTCCCTCCTTGTCTTCTTCTCTTCAGCCTCTTCTCTTCATGCTTCTTCTTCTTCACCTCACTCTCTTCTATTTCTTCTGTTCTTCTTCCTCATCGAGAGACAAAAAAAAAACTGAACGGAGGAGGCCAAACCTCAGACTGCTCTCTTCTATTTCTCTGCAACTCATTTCTTTTACATCTCTCACCTCTAAACCATAGCTTCCTCATCCCGTCCCCTCACTTTATTTCCGGACCTGAACGATCCCATAAGCTTTGCTGGACTGAGTGCCTCTACTCTTACTCTTCCTGTCATTCCTCTTCGTAACCTTCCTATGGTGTCGATTGAGCAAATCATGGCAGCTCAATCTGACATAGAAGCCAATCATTTCATGCTGACGTCATGTATGGAGACGGAGACGGAGACGGTGACGGCAGTCACAAAATTGGCTCACCGATTGCAGAACAGGACGAATGAGCTCCATCAGGTCAACACCCAACTCTCTCTGCTCCAGCGCATGTACAAGGATGTGCGAGTAGAAATAGGCGCACTAAAGGCCGAAAATAAAGAGCTTAAATGGAAGACCACCTCCATGGCCCGATTTGGAGCAACGTCGTTCTTGGCCTTTGATAGTCAGCGGGGAGTCGTCGCTCTCGACGAAAGCACGGGGGAAGGGGCGTCAAGGGTCGCCCAAGGTGATAAAAAGAAGAAGAAAATGATGGAACAGACGAGTAAGTAAGATCGGCGTATGGCCGGAAAAAAATGAAGGGTTTTTTTTTTTTTGTATGTTTATTTTGATCGGCGTGTGGCCGTAAAAAAATGAAGGGTGTTTTTTTTATGTAAATAATTGTATTTTGATTTGTTTTTGTTTTTATGTTTAAGTACTGAAAAATGAAATAAAAAAGCAGAAAAAAAAATAAGAAAATTAAGTCCAAACAAAAAATAATAATGAGAAAAAAATAAAAATAAAAGAAATTAAGCCTCATAGCAAAATAAAATAATACCAGCAGAAATCAAACTTAATGGGATGTTGGTGTTGCTGGAATGGTAATGCAAAAAAAATACCATCACTACAACAAAATTGACTTTTTACGGCTTGCAATGCATGCCGTAAAAACTCTTTCACGGCATGCACACAAATGCTGTTATATGACATGCCGTGGAAAGTTGAGCATCATTTACGGCATGCAGGTGAAGTTGTAAAAAGTAATAAATTAAACATTAATGACATACTTTGTATGTCGTATACAACTTTTTACGACATTTTTATCATGTCATAAATCATCATACTTTCCATGACATAATTTTGCATGCCGTAGAAAATTATTTTTAATATATTTATGGCATACTTTGTATGCCGTATATAGTATTTTACGACATTTTCTTGCATGTCATAAATCATCACACTTTTCACGACATAATTTTGTATGCCGTAGAAGGTCATTTTTAATATATTTATGACATACCTTGTATGCCGTATATAATCTTCTACGACATTTTCTTACATGCTATAAATCATTACACTTTTCACGGCATAATTTTGCATGCCGTAGAAAGTTATTTTTAAATCAGTGAATAACAGTGAAAGAACTAATTATAGATTGAGAGTTTTGTTTATTTACAACTATTGAGATCCCAAAACAATGCTAAACTCACTAGTATGAACATCCCAAAAAATGCACACTTCACCATTACAAGTGTTTCAAAGTACCAGACACGAAATGCACATATCAGAGACAAACAACTACAGATGCGAAGTTCTACGTGCTACATAGCTGCAAGTTAACATGACATATAGCTCAGCCTCATTGTACCACATCATATCATATTGTGAATATCTCCAAAGCCCTTCACATTTAGAGCAATCAGTAAACTAGTTCATTTTAGTACCTATTCTCATCACAAGGGTTCAAGTGCAACAAAGCTTATTATCTTAAGCTTTTATGATATTCATTCATAAGTCTTTCAGTAATCAAAATGAGCCAAGAAATTCAATACAATGGCCTAATTACAGTTCAAAATAGTGTATATATATCACTCACAACATACCTTATACTCGGTTGGGCCTGCCTTAAATCTCAGCTTAGCAGCTTTTTCCTCAAAAAACAAAACACAAATTTAGCTCAAAGTGCACGATGAAGTGTACCGTTTCATGATTTATAGTGGGAGAGGAGGGTCTGCTTGATGTAGTAGCAGCAGCTAATAATGCTGCCTCTCATCGCTATTAAAATGCAGGCCTTCGATACCCTTGAGCGTGGACTCCAAGTTCTTTATGTTAAAGGAGTTTCTGCTAGAAGCAACGCGCTTGTGATCTGCTAATAAAACTAATGAACTTCTTTGTGCTGCTGCTGAACTTGACATTTTCCGTAGCGCTCCTGGGCTTGCATCTGTGTTGCGGGCACGGGAGGAATCAATTTCACTTCCGACAATCATTTGGTCACGGCTAGTAGAGACAGCAGGTCGCCTTGTAGATCCACTTGACCGCAAAAAATTAGAACTAGATAACTGCACACGCCCCAAGCACCATGTTAAGTAACCGAAAAAAAAAAAAAAAAGGCATGCCAACATCACTACTCCATGAGAATTCCAAAAGTAAGATCATATGATGCATTAGCTGAACCTAAGTTGCCAACATCACTACTCCATGAGAATTCCAAAAGTAAGATCATATGATGCATTAGCTGAACCTAAGTTGCAAAAAGCGAGGGCGGGAGAGCGAGGGCATATAGGAGTTTCTAAGAATGGGAGCATGTATATATTTTGTATAGTAAATATATAAATATATTTTAACAATTATTTTTTCCTGCTTAGTTGTAACATGTATTAAAACATGAATAAATATTAGAGGTTGATATCTACAACTTGTTTTTGTCAAGTATAAATAAATATTATGTAAACAAAAAGTTCTTTTTTCCATATCTTTGAGATTTATATGTGAGAGGCTCTATACCAGTAGAGAGAGAGAGAGGAATTTCAAGAATACTTATTCGAAGACAGTAGGGTGAGACAAAAAGTGGAGGAGACATTTAGTAGAAGAGGATAGGAATGATTAACATCCATTTACATATATGGGTTAGCGGGCTGGTTTCACACTGACCCTTGTCAAAATATTGTAGTGTGTACAAATATACAATATTTACATTTTTTTTTTTATTTTTTGGGAAAATGACAGACATCTCCAATGGTTCAATAGCTAAATGGCTAGCTATTGTTATATTTTACCAATGAATAATGACAAAATGCTGTATATTAGTAATGTTGTTCCAATGGTGCAAATGTTATTTCTTTTATTTTCTTACAAAATGCCAAATTGAAATGCATATGTAGGCTATGTTACATGGACTCTTCAAAATAAATCAAATACCCGTGTCAGACAGCCGACACTCAGACAAGGGTGTGGGATATGTGTCTGATACTTTCCATTAGACACTTCTCATATATTTGTAACTATATTGGTGGAAATTAATTTAAAATAAAAGCTGATAATTAGAAAGCAGAAGTTAAAGACACCCCTCACGCAACTTCTAAAAAATCAATTTTTTTAAGATTATTTAAGCTATTTCTGCCTAATAAGCTATAAGCAGAAACTGCACTAATTAAATAGTCTGGTACAAACTCCCATATTAAAATAAGCTATAAGCTGCTTCTATGATCCCCACCAAACACCCCCAATGTCAAAAAGGTACTTTATAGCAATTACACAACAAATGATGCATAATATATTACAAATATAAAAATGACTCTTTTTTGCTAAGTTCGACCTCTAGATACATACCCGCATCCCACATCGAGTTCATGTAACATAATATGTAGGTCCCACCATGAGAGATATAGAAACAAAAGGACTGGTTAAAATTTACTTATAGCTAAACCTCATGCCAAATTTGCCACAAGGTGTAGCAATGCTAAAATATAGCAGCCCATATAGCTAAGCATTGGAGATGAACAAATTATGCTTCCTGCCATTTTCTAGCAATAGGAGCCCATATAACTAGCCACTAGAGAAGCTCAGCTTCTCCAATGGATAGGTAAAAGTCTTGCTATTGCTACAAAATATTAAGATGTCCCAAAATCACCTCTCCAATGGTGAGGTAAAGTAAAACCATTACTATAATTTAGCATTGGTATCCCTTGTGCTATATTTGAAGCAAAAAATAGCTATAGGTAAAGTTGCCAACTCATCAAATGGAGACAGAGATGATAATGAGTGGTTGTGATTTAAGCTAGAAAACCACAATTCAGATTTTACATAATATGATAAAGCTACTTTGGCTACACATGCATCCCTCAAAGGGAGGCATGTGTAAGCTTTGTACTGACATGCCAAACACATGTCATCATCCACATGCCTAAAACACGTCTCACAAAGGAGATGCCACATTTTTTCTCGTGCGCATGTCCATTATGTAGCATGGAGACATGTACCAATTTCTGGGCTTGAATTATATAGGAATGTGGGAGAAAGATAAAATTTTCTCCCTAGAAGCTTGTGTGTGCCAATTGACACGCTCTAAATCGTTGTGGATTTTGCCACGCATTCATGAGTGTAAATCATGTGTTTTCATCATGTAAATGGAATGTCATCAGTCAAGCTCTTTCGCAGTCATGAAGTGCCAGCTAAATGCAAAGGGTCATGATAGTTTCCAGCAGGCACTTCATCTCATGTACTTTGCAAGCGCCTTTTGAAAATGACATTGTGTGTATATAAGCTAAGCTTGGTGACTCTTATATGTGATAAAGGAAGCTTGGGACTTCTTTTGTTTTTTTCAGACTCATATTATAGTTTTGTTGTATATGTAAAGCCATGTAACTAAATGTCCCTTTTGCATTTTGAGGCCAAGTTAATGTTAAAAGTTTAGCATTTTATTTATACTTCAGCACCAGCTCTGACCACATGGTTCACCCTGAAATTCTCCCAAATTATGTAAAATATGCTTCCACTATGATTGAACAAATTAATAACAAGTGGATTCACTTGACCCTCAATATAAGCAGGCCTTTGGTAGCAATGGGATTGCTACCAGCCGGTCACAAGATGTCCATTCCTTCATAGGCCTTATAGGAATTCTAAAATATCAAACATTCCAAAATACCACAATGAACCCTTCCAAAACCCTAAATTCATCCTTAAACCTAGCCCTTTAATCCATAAACCCTAATGCCCAATTACCCTGCCATCCTAGCCCTAAAAAAATATAGAGTTTCCCCTGTTCTACAGAAAATCCAGAAAGCCCTATTACTTTTATTATACTAAAACCAGCTATAAACCTCAACCTCCTCAATTTCAAATCCACTATTGAACCTCAATCTTAACGTTTAACCATAAAACCAGAAAGCTAAAGGCTTAGCCACCTACCTGATTGTTAGGCAGCTGTCTTAGCGCTACCTCCTACATCACACCCTCTTTCAAAAACATTCAAGGGTGTAATGCCTTAGGATGACCACAAAGGTGGAAGAGTCCAATTTAAATGTCATCTCATAAAAGAACAGGGAAAAAAGCCCATGTCTTCTAACTCACAATCTGAAATCAACCACAGGTTGGGATTGCAGGATACATTCACCCGTCGTATGCATTGTAAACCTTGCACCTTACGAATAAATACATGTACATGGAGTAGAGAGAAATATGATGAATGTATTTAGAAGCTCCCTTCTCCAAGAGATATCTGAAGATTAACCCAAACTTACTTTGGTAATAACACTAACTTTGCTCTGTTTTAATGCTTTGGCACATGAAAGATGCATTTAGTTTTATGTTCAAAGGTTAAGTAATCCACATTAGCAACTCCAAAAAAATTTGTGTTGCCCTAACTAAAACTCCAGAACCAACCTATGCATGTCACTCAAATATATACCATGGAAACATCCCATCATATTTTGATATACATTATTCCATAGCATTTCGGGGCAAAAATCCATCCTTCAGAATGAAATCAGGAAAGAAGTTAAATAATTGCAGCATCATGCACCACTGCCACAGGGCCAAATGGTCAAATTTCACGGAAAAGAAAAAATAAATAAATAAATAAAAAATACCATTCTGCTACGTTTGTATAAATAATAAAGGATACACTTGTTTTAAATTCCTAAAGGAACCAGTTCAATAAGCTACAGAGAACAATTTTAATCGCAAGAATCGAGAGTCAGGGTGTGTGGGAGTGTTATTTCTATAAGATCAAAAAATTAAAAAGATGAAAAAAACTACCAATATCAGAATATTCAATGGGAGATCCAAAATGAGCCCTCGGGTAGTTATTGGACCACAAGAAGGCATACTGGCCCATTTAATCTTTATTTTAAAGATGCAAATTAGAATGCTTGCTAGCCAAAACAGGAAGTAGTACAGGCCAAAAAATTATGTGTAGAAAGTAACGGACTAACAGACAACATGCATGTTGAGGACTTTTGGTGAAGTGATTGCACACAACAGCTCACAAGTTTTGCCAATTTTCCTTCTGTAAAATTTTGAATAATACCACTAGCTACATGAATGCAATCAGCAAGAATCTTGGCACATGCTCTTGCATCAATTGCAGATAAAGTTGACAGCAAAATTGGCAAGTCATTTCTCGTGCATAATTGCTGTTTCTTGCCAAAAAAATTATCAACCATATTCAGAAGGGGCTGATGGAAAACATTCAAGATTTAAATGTAACAGGCATACAAAAAAACTTTAAATTAACTAGCCAAAATAGGCGGGCAGAGAATTGACTTACAAAAGTCTAATTCAAGTACACAACTTTATCAGCAGTTGGTTTTGCAACTAACACAAAGCCCCTCAACATAGCTAAGCAATACCCTGTCCAAATATGCTTGCTCATTGAATCTGTCGGACAATGAGAATACAGAGTTGATAAAGAGAATAGAATTGGAAAATAAACTAAATCAAGCACCTGATAATTAATTACAACCTTGAATCTGTTGATGTTCTGTAGAATTATGGTAAGTTAAATTAAATACAGTGAGGAATCTGGTACTCAATGGATTCAACGACAGTACTACTAGATTTAATCTGGAGCAGAAGTACAAGTGTCACAAGGTTTGAGTATAATTGCAAGGGTTACAGAAAGCAAATATGGAAAGCCATTTATCTGTTATATGTTCTGCCCTCTGGGTGGCAATGTTCATGTATGTCTGAATTTGAAAGACTCTTATTGATTGCTATCATATTCCTAGTATTATATTATGACTTGAATCAAGTTGAAAACTATGTAATTTGAAATGTGGTATAAATAGATAACAAGTATATAGCATTATTGGCCTAAAATTTATGTTCAAGGCCTGACTATCTGAATCAAGTTGAAAAACAATTGATCAAATCAAAGAGCAAATTGCTCAAAACAAAAACAAATTATACATTATTATACAAATTGAGATTCCATCAACAAATTATTATACAGCAAATTGCTCAAACTCGACGGGAAGAGCTTGAGGGAGAGAGAAAGAGAATACGAAACTGAGAGAGAGAGAGAGAGAGAGAGAGAGAGACGGTGGTGCTCACCTTAGTAGACGATGGTCCTTGCTTCCCTTGCCGGTGCAGATGGTGGAGGCGGTGGAGCTTTAAAACCTCAAAATCGAAATTGCCAATCGCTCTAAGATTGGATCTGAGATGAATCACCAATCGCTCTGAGATTAGATCAAACGGGGCTGAAGAAGGCTGATTCGATCGGCTGAGAGAGATTAGGGTTGAGAGAGGGTTGAGAGAGAGAGAGAGAGAGGGTTGAGAGAGAGACCAGAGGGTGAGATAGATGTTTATTGTTTTCAGCTTTTTGTTTTAGTTATTGTAATATTTTAAATATTTTTTTTTTTTACTTTTTAAATTCAAATAATTTATATATACTTAAAAGAAATATTTTATTTTAATTTTAATAATATTTTACTTTTTAATTTTTTTAAAAAATTCACTAAATTCAAAAAAATATAAAATTTAAATATATTTTATATATATTATATATTTTTTTTTTACAAATATTTTATTTTTTAGTTGTATTCAAATTAGGCACATCTAAAAAATAAAAAATAAATAAATTATTAAAAGAAGGAAAAATATCAAATTAAGGTAGTTTAAAAAAATAATAATTACAAATTAGTGAGAAGCCATATAAATATTAATCATTAAAATTATAAACGTTTTCATGAATGTGTAATTTTTTTTTCCAAAATTCCACTGGGTGCAATTATCTCTTAAAAGAGACATTAAATTATAAAATAATGTATAAATTATTTTTTATGTTGTCCTCAATTAGGAAAATTTTAGGTGAGAAGCTTGGTCGGAAATTGTTAGCTTTTTTAAATTAAAAAAAAAAATCGGATTGAAATTTTTTTAATAAAAGTTTTCACGACATGCTAATGCATGCCGTGTAAAATTATAATATTTTACAACATGAAATATATGTCATCTTAAGTACAAATATTTTATGACATATTTTTGTATGCCGTGAAAATATACATTTTTTACGGCATGCTTTTGCATGCCATAAAAAAAATTCGGATTATTTTTTTTTTTTTTTTGCAAAAGTTTTCACGACATGTTAATGCATGCCGTGTAAAGTTATAATATTTTATAACATGAAATGTATGTCGTCTTAAGTGCAAATATTTTACGGCATATTTTTGTAAGTCGTAAAAACATACATTTTTTACGGCATACTTTTGCATGCTATAAATATATGAATCAACGACTTACATGGTATGTATGCTGTTATTTACAAAACATTAACGGCTTGCAAAAAAAAAAATGCCGTAGAATGTACTAACTACGACATGCATTTAATGCATGTCGTAAACATAATGCCGTGAATAGTTAGTTTTGTTGTAGTGCATGAGGGTTTAAAAAAAAAAATCAATGTATGCAAAGTTAATTTTACCTCAAGATGCAGAACCAAAAAAAAAAATTACGCAATTGAGAATAGCAAACTGTTAAGGAGAATAAATGTATGAAGGAGTTGAGAACATTCAACTGATATAAATGTTTCCATATCAATGTAGCAATACACATATATCATTTTAACAAAAATTCAAGTTTCACAGTCATAACAAAACTTTTTAAGTAGAAATCGACATTCCAAGCTCGCTACGAATAAAATTGAAGCGATCATCGCTTAGGGGTTTTGTGAAAATATCTGCTAATTGCTTGTTGGTGCTTACAAATTCAAGTACAATATCCCTTTTTTGAACATGATCTCTTAAAAAATGATGTCGAATTTCAATATGTTTTGTTCGTGAGTGTTGAACCGGATTTTTGCTTAAATTGATGGCACTAGTATTATCACATTTAATAGGGATATGATCATAATGCAAATCAAAATCCTCCAATTGTTGTTTCATCCAAAATATTTGGGCACAATAACTTCCGGAAGCTATATATTCAGCTTCGGCCGTTGATAAAGCAACAAAATTTTGCTTTTTGCTAAGCCAAGATACTAATGAGTTACCAAGAAAGTGATAAGTGTCACTGGTGCTTTTTCTATCAAGTTTGCATTCGGCAAAGTCGGCATCCGAGTAACTAATTAAATCAAATGCAACATCTCTAGGATAAAACAGTCCCAAATTTTGAGTGCCAACAAGATATCTAAAAATTCTTTTAACAGCACTGAGATGTGATTCCTTAGGATTTGATTGATATCTAGCACACATACAAACATTAAACATAATATCGGGTCTACTTGCAGTTAAATAAAGAAGTGAGCCGATCATACCTCGATATTTTGTTTGATCAATGGACTTACCTTTTTCATCATTGTCTAGCTTAATGGATGTGCTCATAGGTGTTCTAGTTATTTTTGAGTCATACATACCAAACTTTTTGAGTAGTTCTTTTGTGTACTTAGCTTGGTTGATAAAAATTCCTTCCTTACATTGTTTGATTTGAAGCCCAAGGAAATAATTTAGCTCCCCTATCATGCTCATCTCAAAACAATTCAAATTTCTCATTTTCAAGTTCTCTACCATGGTCCGTTCGAATATTAGTAATAAGTCAGCCTTTTTCATTTTGAATTCTACGACAGAGTTTTGTGAAAGAAGAAAATGTTTCATCTTTGTGTGTTAAAAACATAACCCATGTAAATCTTGAATAATCATCAACTATAACAAGACAATAATGTTTACCACCTAGACTAGATGTCCTTGAGGGACCAAATAAATCCATATGCAATAGTTGTAAAGGTCTAGTTGTGGAAATATAAGATTTTGATTTAAACGATATTTTAGTTTGTTTTCTTTGTTGACAAGCACTACAAAGATGATCTTTTTCAAATTTAATTTTTGGAAGTTCAATGACCAAATCCTTTATCAAAAGTTTAGCAAGTAAATCCATATGAGCATGACCAAGTCTTCTATGCCATAACCAACTATTTTCATTATTAACATATAAACATTTAACATCACTAACATAGAGATCATTAAGATGAAAAACATAAACACTATCATGGCGATTACCAACGAATAAAGCTTTATGATCATTTATGCTTTCAATTGTGCAATGTGATTTATCAAAAATAACTCGATTACTTTTATCACATAATTGACTAATACTAAGTAGGTTATGCTTAAGTCTATCAACAAGTAAAACATTTTCAATAGAAGGGTTACGAGAAATACCGATGCTACCAATACCGATGATTTTTCCTTTCTTGTTGTCTCCAAAAATAACAAGGCCTCCATCTTTGGATAACAGTGTAGTAAAGAAGGATTTATCTCCGGTCATGTGTCTGGAACATCCACTATCAAGGTACCACTTCCCTTCTTTAGCTTTGGACTTAAGGCAAACCTACAAGATGACAATCAAGTGTTGGTTTTTGGTACCCATAGTTTTTTGGGTCCTTCTTGGTTAGTTTTATTAGATCCCTTAATAATCCAAATCTTTTTAATTCCCATGTTCATATTCTTTTTGAATGGACAATAAGATATATAATGGCCTTTCTTTCTACAATAATGACAAGTAATATGAGGGTGTGTCATGAGAGGTGCCTTTTCAAAAATTGTATTGAGATTCTTTTGTTTCTTAATAGGGTCATATCCAATGCCCGCTTTATTGAAAACACATCTTTGATTTCCAAGAAGCATGTTGAGATTATTTCTACCTTTTACAAAATTTTCAAGTGTTTTTGTTAAATCATCAACATTGTTTTTTAAAGCAGTTTTCTCATTAGAGATGGTGTCAAAATCATTTTTCAAAACAATTTTTTCTTTCTTTAATTCTTCTACATTACTAGATAAAGATGCAACAGATTTTTTTAACACATTATTTTTGGCACAAACTTTTCTAAATTCATCTTTTAGTTCGTGGAATGCACTTTCAAGTTCTTCATAAAGAGTAGCTACCTCATCTTGAGTAGAGTCTTCATCTTCAAGAGCCATGAGATATAAGTTGGCTACTTCATTTTCAATTTCATCACTTGAGCTTTCATCTTCACTTTCTCCCCCAAGCTGCTACCATGGCCTTCTTGTTTCTTTTGTAGTCTTTGTTGTACTCCTTTTTGAAAGGTCTTCTTTCTCCATAATTGTTTTTCTTGAAGTGCTTTTTGAGATTTCTACTAAACATGGCATAGCTTTCATCCTCACTAAAGTTTTCATGTTCTTCTTCATTTGATAATGCTTTGAATGCAATTCCACTTTTCTTTTTGTCTTCAACATCCTCATGTCCTTTCATGGTGATCGCATGAGTCATAAGGGAACCCATAAGCTCATCCAATCCAAGTGTAGAGAGATCTTTGGCTTCTATAATGGCGATGACCTTTGCTTTCCAATTCTTTGGTAGACACCTAAGAATTTTTCTTACCAACTTACTGTTAGTATAAATTTTGCCAAGAGATTTCAAAGAGTTTACAATTTCGGTAAATCTAGTAAACATACTTGAAATAGATACTTGAAATAGATTCATCAGAGTTCATTTTAAACAATTCATAACTATGAACAAGCATATCGATACGAGATTCCTTCACTTGGTTTGTACCTTCATACGTTACCTCAAGTTTGTCCCAAATTTCTTTTGCCGAATCACAACTTGAAATTCTATTATACTCCTTAGAGTCTAATCCACAAACAAGGGTGAGTTTGGCTTTAGTATTGGCTTGCAATAATTTATGATCTCTCTAATCACATTCATCTTCAGTTTTAGGTACACTAATATTGTCTACTAATTTGGTAGGAATTTTTGGACCTTTGGTGACAATAATCCACATGGCATAATCAGTGGCTTGTAGGTATAGGGTCATCTTATCCTTCCAATGATTATAGTTGTTTCCGTCAAACAATGGTGGCCTATTTGTGGCTTGTCCTTCAGCTAAGGTTGCCATGGATCGAAACTCCTAGGTGGTTAAATCTAAAACAAGAATCTAGGCTCTGATACCAATTGTTACCCAAAAGACATCCTAAGAGGGGGGGTGAATTAGGTTTTTATAATTAAAATTAATAATATCATAATAAAAATTATGACTAGCACAATAGATAAATATAATTAATGAAATAAAAATAATTAAAACAAGTGTCTTAACAACTATGTTAGTTAATGATTTTAACACAGTAAAAATGTGAAATATAACTATGGTAATTAAAAATAAAATAAAGAGATAAGGGAGAGAGAGGCAAACAAATTTATAGTGGTTCGGCTTCAACTCGGCCTATGTCCACTCCTCAAGTTTCACTTGAGATTTTCCACTATATTCTAGCTTCACAGGGTGCTAGCAACGTTTTCAAAAATGGATCAATCCTCCACAGATTTTACATTAACTTTCTAAGTCAAGAACACTGAGTGTACTACACTCTTACAAGGTTGAAAAGAAGGTATTTTTACTTTCACAGAAAACTACAAGAATTATCTCTCAAAGATAGATATAAAAATAAAGCTCTGGTTTTTTTTTGTAAACCTCACACAGGAAAGATGAGCTTAAAGCTATAAGGCTCAGTGTATAATTTCTGAGAATAAATGTGAGTGATTATAGATCAAAGAATATTTTCAGGTTTTTGTAACTTGTTTACATTAGAGGTTTTGGTATATATAATGAAAATTATAGCCGTTTATAGCCGTTGTAGTCATTTGAATTTATAGCCGTTGTACTCCATCATTACTAATTTGAATATCTTCCACTCCATTATTACAAATTTGAATATCTTCCACTTGAACCTTTTGAACCTTTTGAACTGTTGTTGTGCTGAGCTGTTTGAACCTCTGTTTTGGGCTGTTTGAACTCCTGATTTAATCAAATATTAAATACATTTTAACAACATTTAGGATAAAGGTTTAGGTGAGAAATAATGGGACAAAATAAATTTTGATTTTATTAAAACATAAAATCATGAAAATAAATGTTGATTCTATTTTTCTCTTTCAAATAAATCATCAAAAAAAAATTTGATTCTATTTTTTTCTTCCAAATAAATTAAAACATAATTAAATAAATCATCAAAATAAATAAGTCGAGCACAGATATCACCTCAAAGCACCTCAAGACCCTCTTAATATTCAAGACTTCCTTCATGCTACCTTCACAAAAAATGATAGTATCATCTGCGAATTGAAGATGAAATACACCCAACTGATCAGAGCTAACTGATGCACCCTTAAACAGGCCCTTTTCAACAGCCCTTTCCAACAATAGATTAAGACCTTCAACTGCTACAATGAGCAAAAATGGAGATAGAGGGTCACCTTGCCTTAACCCCTTTTGTGGTTGAAACTCCTCAGTGGGTGCACCATTAACTAATATAGACACCATAGTTGCTGTAATACAAGTCTTCATCCACCTAATGCACCTAGCACCAAAGCCGAAACTACCCAACATTGATAGCAAAAATACACAGCTTAATGAATCATAGGCTTTCTCGAAATCCAACTTCAGGATGATGCCTTTCTTCCTAGCTCTGTGCCACCCATCTATAACTTTATTAGCTATCATCACACCATCTAAAATGTGCCTACCACTGACAAAAGCTGACTGCACCTCACTAATCACAGCTAGGAGAACCTGTATCATTCTTTTGGACAACACCTTGGCCAAGATCTTATAGATGGAGCTCACCAAGCTAATTGGCCTATAGTCTCCCAATCCTGAAGGATTATCCCTTTTAGGTATAAGCACAATGAAGGAACTATTAATCCCAGATGATAGCTTAGCATTTGTGTGAAATTCATGAAACATTTGAACAATCTCACTTTTCATAACAGGCCAACACTTTTACAAGCATGCTAGATTAAAACCATCTGGACCGGGGGTCTTGTTCCCATCACAATCTTTAAGAGCTGCCCAAATCTCATCTTTCGAGAACACTGTTTCCAAGTTAACTGCTGCCTTTGAGCTGATAACATTGAAAGGGCCTGAAAGCTTTGGCCTCATAGACCAATTCTCCATAAACTGCTTTCTAAAATGGCTAACCACAGCCTGTTTAATCTGAGCAGGGTCCTCAAAGCACATCCCCTCCACACAAACTGAATCTAGCAAGTTTTTTCTCTGTCTCCTGCTAGCCATAATGTGGAAAAACCTAGTGTTTTTATCACCATTTCAAGCCCAAATCATTCTGGACTTTTGATGTCACAACCTCTCTTTATCTCTGCTTAATTTCCACACCAGACTTCTAACTTCTCTTCTTCTTCTAATATCCTCATCATCTAGAGACCCAGACTCTGCCTTCAGATCCCAATCATGCAACTCCTCTTCAGCTGACTTTAGAAGAGAATCAATATTGCCAAACATCGCCTTGTTCCACACCCTTAAATAAGATCTTAAATCTTTCAATTTCCTCATGAGTTTAAACCCAGCCCATCTTGACACCTGATTGTTTTCCCAAATCTGTTTAACTCTAGGCATAAAGGTAGGATGTGAAAGCCAAGGATTTAAGAACTTGAAGGGTTTGGGAACCCAATCCCTTTCATCCTCTTTCAACAAAAAAGGACAGTGATCTGATAAAGTTCTAGATAAACCCCATTGCTTAAAGGAGAACTTTTCTAGCCACCTAGAATCCAACAGGAATCTATCTATCCTGCTCCATCTTTTCCCATCCAATGCATTACACCAGGTGAACTGTCTACCTAACAAAGGCAGATATGTTAATTCCAATTTGTCAATAAGCTCATTAAAATCCTGCATCCCCCTCTCCCTTCTAGAACACCCTCTCCTCTCACTGATGAATCTAATTTCATTGAAGTCCCCCCCCCCACACACACACCAAGGATTTGGATAATGAGGGTATACATTTACCAAAATCTCCCATAACTTTCTCCTACCCACAATATCATTTGGGGCATAAATATTGACTATGACACACTCAAAAGAAAGGCAAGATGTACCTGATAGAAGAATAAAATTCTTACTGCAACAACAGTCTCTAAGCTTAAAGACTTCTAGCCTCCAAATGCACAAAAGTCCACATGCACTACCATCTGAATCCACCCCTAGAAAATCCATCTCTTCATAAGGCCATAAGGTCTTCACAAAACTAACATCCATGGAACGTCTTTTTTATTCTTGTAGTAATAATACATCCACACTCCTTTCCCTCACCAGTTGCTTGATTTTTTCCCTTTTTTCTAACCTTCTCCACCCTCTAACATTCCAAGATAAAATTTGCATGATTAAACTAACTTAACACCCCCATTTCCCCAAATTGCAACCAACTAGCTTCTGTTTGCCCCTACTGCACCTGTAAGTCTTTCCAAGTCATTCTCCTCTAACTCCACTATTTTGCTCATAACCTCTTCTTCTCGACCTTGGTACTATAGCCCCAAAACTGCTCCTACCTTCAGAGTTGACTGCGCCTCTTCAATTAAATTTCTCCTTCTAGTCCTCGAGTGACTTTGAGAGGATGACAAGGAGGAAGCTACTGTTGCTGCTGTGGCTCTGAAAATGGCACCTCTTTCGAAGCCAAGGTTGCCGACTACACCCCTTTGCTTGTTGATGCCACCAGCTAGCCTACTGCCCCTCCTCGAAACAAAGCCTTTTTTCCAAGTGGTATATGCTTTCTGGTCTTTAACTTCCTTGCCTTTTCTGCTTACACCAGCATACTTTCCTAAATTATTCTGTATGGATTGAACCAAATTGGGCCTGAGTTTAGGCTGGGCCACACTACCACCCAATTTCAGCCTCTCCATTTTATTTGATCCATTGGGCATAGGCCCAACCTACACCCCCTCCAGTAATACTTCAAGATTAATATTGGATCTTCCCCCCCCCCTCTGGCCCACACCACTCTGTAAAAAGCCCAGAAGAGCCTATAGCCCCGTTTGGAATTTGAATATTATTTATCATTTCCCGTTGTGAGTTGACTACTTAAACCATACCTTTCTCCTTGGAGTATGCACCTATGCAACCACTTCCCATGCCTCCCTGTAGATCAACTTTGGCTGCTGCATACTTACCATCATCACCCCTACCCAACACATCTGGTCTGTCTGGCTCTGTCTCCACCCTACTCACCTCATTAGAGCCTCCCCTCATGACCTCCTCCCTTGCTAAAGAAGCTTGCCGGGCACTCCTCATACAACCTCCATTGCCAGATAGCTGATCCACATCTTCTTTATCTTTAAATTGAAGTAGAACAAGGTCTTTTCCCCTACTAGAACTTGAACTAGGACATAAACAACTTGGTAATTCCTCGCAGACCCTCATAGGATTAAGAATGCCTTTACATTCCAAGTAAACAGTCGTGTTGATCATCTCCATACACCTCGTAAGTACTCGACCTCTGCCTTGCTGAAAGGTTTGAGGATTATTAACGTCCTCTTCAAGTTGGACCACCAGCCCCCAATGACTAGCTATACTACGAAAGGTAATGACACTCCAAAGATTGATTGGAATGCCGAAGCAACATAGCCAAACACACCTCTCATGTTCTACGAATTAACCTTCCCCCCATTCTTCAACTGAGTCACACCACTCCTGACTCCACGCACCCAGCTTAGCCTTCCCTTCCTTCATCTGTTGAGCTAAGCTGAAAGTTAGCAGTACTAATCTGCCTCCACACTCCCTTGCAACCACATCCTTCATCCCCCTTTTGTATAACTCTGCTCTAAAATCCTTGAAAGCTAGAAAACTACACAATTTCACAACTAAGCTTTCGTACCTCCACCCATTTCCTTCCTCATAAGTCTTGATCACCACCTTCTCCCCTTCACTTGCTCCTTCACTTACTAGTGCCTCAATATATGTCCTCTTTCCTCCCTGATACTGCATTTGCTGCAATTGAATCCGCTGTTGAATCCTCGTCCCAGCTTCGCCTCTGCGTAGCCCCCTCTGCGCCATTGGAACAGAACTTTGGGATTTTTGATACTCTGCTCTTTTCACCATTAAAGCCCTATTGTCACACCACAGACCATCTGCCTTTTGGATCGCTATCTCTGCAACCATTTCACAATCGAACCTAACAAAACCAAATCTAGATCTTGTTGCTTGCCTTCTTTTCCCTGGAATGAACACATCTCTTACTATACCAAACTTGCGAAATAAAGTGAATAACCCTTTAGGATCCATTGATTCTGGAATGTTATCCACGAAAATGGTAATCAACCCTTGCTCCTTCCGAGATCTTCTCTGCCAACCCGTCGTCTTTCTCCTGTGTATTACTGGGTTCCATCTACCTTTCTCCATTGCCAAGCTTCCAACAACTATTGACCTTTTTTTATCCATGTTTACCAAGCTTCCCAACCCTTTAAGTCATTAAAGACACCGGAAGAAAAGATTTATTGTTACCTTAGAGTTATTGAGCCACAAAGGTGCTTTCTCTCCCTCTCTCTTTTCTATCTCTTGCTATCTCTTCCTCTCTCACGTTGCAACTGCTGCTACTGCCATACAACGTTAATATTTTTACTATTCATTACTTTTGCTTTTTTGATTTTGTCTTTTCTAATTGTTTTGATCCAATTGATTGAAATTAACTTTAATATTAAAAAAGCACATTCATGTATTCTCTTTTGTTTGTTGATAAAACAAAAAAAAAAAAAAAAAACAAAACAAAACGTTTACAGATTAGCCTTCTGGACCAAGTTAATTGACTCCCTTATTCCCTTCCCTTCCCTTTGTTTTCTTCCCATACAACATTTATTCCTCTGCAAATTTTTTTGGATACAATATTCCTCTCTCCGTCTGATTATAAAGAAAATTTGGTAGAAAGTGAAAGTAAAAGAGAATGAAGTGAAAGAAGAAAAATAGAAAAGAAAATATATTTTATTGCAAGCATTTGATTAAGATGAAAATTTTGTACGAAAAAGATTTAAAATTTAAAAATTTAGTTATACATAACTCACACATTTAATTTTTCTTGTGTTTTCTTGTGTTTTTTGGAAAAAAATAAGAAATTAGTTACAATGCTAACATGAGTTGTACAAGAAAATTAATTTTCTTATACTTTCCACCACTTTAAGCGAAATAAACTCATAGAAATTAATTTTTCTTCTATTTCTTTCACTTTCCACCTATTCCATCCTAAACAAACTGAGAGAAATGTTATATGTTGGGTAAATTACACTTAATAACCATGTATTTTTATCCAAAACTTCCGTTTGGTTTAATTTTGAAATTCATTTTGGAAGATAAGCTTTTTGAAAAGAGTTTTAAAAATTTAAAACTTGTTTGGTTATGAGTTTTGAAACTAGTTTTTGAGTTATATATTTTGAAAGTAATTTTTAGAAATTTACAATTAAAAATTTGTTTGGTCAGGAGTTTTCAAAATTAGTTTTTAACTAGAGTTTGGTCAGGAGTTTTCAAAATTAGTTTTTAATTAGAGTTTTTTTGGGTCTTGTATTTTTTTTGTCTTATAGTCAACCTTTTACAATATTATAGTCAATATTGTTTACTTTTTTTAACATACGTAATCAAAACTTTTTACAATAGTATAGTCAATTTTATTTTAATTTTTTTATCGTTATATATATATTTTTAATTTTGTTTACTTCTTTTACATGCGTAATCTAAATGTACTTTATAAATAGATTTAATATAATCTATAGGACATAATTTCATATGTATATATTAGTTTGTAAGAACGTTTTTAAAATTTTAAAACTGCTTTTCTGATTTATATTTACTCAATCTACATACATTTAAAACGTTTCATATTTATTACATTTGTTTTTCATTTCTTCATATTTTGTTTACTGTTTACGTATATTTTTTGGATTGCCCATATATATCTAAAACATAACAAATTATTTGGACAATACTTAGAAAAAATTTTCAAAATCACTTTTCTTTCTACTACACATCAATTAATCTTTTTTTCTCATTCCTTTATTTTTCTCAATCACTTTTTCTCTCACACCCATTTATTCAACTACAATAAAATATCAAATTATTCCAAACTCCAAAACTCTAAAACCATTTTCAAAATATACAATTAAACGAATTTTTTAATTTTCTAAACTTTCTCTAGAAAATTATTTTTGAAATAATATCTTAAAACATAAACCAAAAAAACCAAATTTAAATTTTATTTGGTTATGAGTTTTGAAAAGAGTTTGAAAATTTAGAACTTACATGTTTGAGTATTGAAAAGAGGTTTGAAAATTTAAAACTTTTTTGGTTATGACTTTTGAAAAGAGTTTTCAAATGGTTGAGTTGAGTTTTCAAATGGTTGAGTTAAATATAAGTTTGAAAATCTAAAACCAAATAGGTTTTTGGGTTTTGGGCTGTCAAATGTGATTTGAAAAGGAAACCAAACGGAGTCTTAGTTTGATCATTTTACTTTCAATTGTAACAAACCCCCTATATTTTAAATCAAGTTCCAATTCATCCTTCCCTCAGCATCCTTCTAGATAAAACGATTGACAATACACTCAATTTGTTTGATAAAATATTCAAGGGCCTTAAAAACCGAAAGCAAATACATCCTTCCCTCAGCATCCTTCTAGATAAAACGATTGACTATACACTCAATTTGTTTGATAAAATATTCAAGGGCCTTAAAAACCGAAAGCAAATATACCGGGATGGCTAAAAGGATGTTTTTAGCCAAAACACATCTACCTGCAAAGGTCAATAATCCTCTTTTCCAACCTTGAAGTTTGGTCTTGAATTTATGAATAGGAACTAAACACATTCCCTTTCTTCCTTGAAACATCCATATAGGCTCTTAAATAAATGCCAGGCTTAGCCACCTCTCGAATACCAAAGCAATCCCTTAAAAACTCCCGAAAATGGGATTCAAGATTGGGTCTAACCAACAAATCTGACTTGTGGAAATTAATTCTGAGCCCATATTGATAACAAAAAGCATCGAAAAGCCACCTTAAACACACCTCCTCCTTTATAAAAGACATGAAAATTAAACAGTCATCAGCAAAAAGCAGACGAGAAATGGATGGACCTTGTCGACAAATAGATATACCGCGACAAATCCCTTGAAATGCCATTCTTGCAAGACCATAAGAGAGAGCTTGGATAACAAAAAGAAATAAATAAGGAGAAAGAGGATCGCCTTGGCAAAGCCCACACCTAGGTTGAAACCAGTCCGTTCTCTGAGAATTAATCAAAATTGAGAACGGAATTGTGGAAATACATTGTGAAATAAGCCTAATCCACTTATGACTAAAATCCATACCCTCCATAACTTTAAGCAAAAAATCCTAATTGACTTTATCATTGTCCTTATTTATATCTAATTTCATTGCAAAAAAAGCCCTGTTTCCCATATTTCTTTTAACGGATGAATTCCAACACCTCATGAGCAATAATAATATTGTCCGTACTTAAATGCCCAGGGACAAAAGCATTCTGAGCAAGAGTTATTAAGACAGGCAAAACCTTGTGAATTCTATTAGCTAAAACATTTGCAATAATCTTATAGCTTACATTACTTAGGCTAATAGGTCGATAGTCATTGACAGTTTGTGGAGATTTCTTCTTCGGAATAAGGGCCAGAAAAGTTTTGTTTTGTTCCTTAACGCCGTGTTTGGTTGAGGGATTTGGGGAGGGATTTGGAAAGGAAAAGGGAAAAGGTGTGTGAAACTAGGTGAAATGTAGGTATGTTCTATTCACATTTCACCTACCTTTTCCATTTCCCTTTTTAAATCTCTCCTCAAATCCCCTAACCAAACACAGCATAAGTAGAAATCCCGAATTCAAAAAGGACAAAACCATTCCACAGACAGAAGGACCCACTCCAATGTTTTTGGTAGAAAGCAGCAATCATATCATCCAGCCAGGAGCCTTCACCCCTCCCATCAAAAAAATAGCACTCTTAATCTCCAGCTCTTCGAAAGGGGCATCCAGCAACACTTTTTTGCTCATTTGATAATTGACAATTAATCATGTTTAAACACTGAAAATTAGTTGGGTAAGAAAATTTATCCAAAGTACCCGACCCGGAGCATTGAAAGAGCTGTTGGAAATGATCCACAAATGCTTGCTAAATTTCATATTGTAACGATAAACTCGACCCATCCTCTTTTTGCAAGAAAATTATTCTTTTCTTTGAAGCTCTGAAGGTTGCCATCATATGAAAGTATTTAGTATTTTATCCCACAGCTGCATCCACCTTTGCTTTGCTCTCTTTGCCCAATACATCTCCTGCTTATGCAACAACTTATCCAACTCGTTCGGTAGCCGTTGATCACATCTTGATCAGCCTGCAATTCCCCTAGAATTCTTCGAATATCCTCAATTTGTTTGGCCAAACTACGACATGATAAGTTATGCCAATTACGCAAATGCCTTAGCAACATCTTCTGAAGCTGCACTAGTCGATATACCTGAGATTCCACAACTGGAATCTGCTAAACCTTCTCCACAATCTTTTTAGTAGCCACTTCCATCAACCAAAAAGCTTCAAACCGAGGTCCCCTCTAACCCCGTGCATCACTGGGAGAAGTATCCAAGAGAATGGGACCATGATCAGACTGGAGATCCAGAGAGTCATCCCAAGCAGCCCACAAGCCACCACGTTGCCCCATACAGTCAACCCCTGTCCAGTGCTTAAAACCCAACTGCAATCTCATCCATTGTAATTTTTCTGGCATTGATTCTTAACCCAAAACACAGCAGACAAAGGAAAACCCCACTAGTTCCCCAAAACACAAAAACCTTACAGAACAGAGCCTATGGAAGATACTTTATATCAACCTTAACAAATCCACTAACACCACCCAAAGAAACCAACTGCGATTGCAAAAAGAACAAAAGTAGAAGACACCGACCAAAGCTCGTGCAAAGAGATAGAACAGCTCCTCTCAAGTTTTAACGATATCTGCAGTTTCTTTGTCCTCAACTAATATTTAATTTTACAAAAGGTAAAGATCCAATAGTAAAAAGTTAAGAATATAATAATTATATAAATAATCATTCTAAAATTATTTTTAGAGAAAATAGAGAAATGTTATGTTGTAACTTTACCACAAAATAAATGTGTAATTCACCACAAAAATTCATAATAGCAATCATAAAATGTGTAACTTCGTAATAAATTGGCATAATAAAATATTCTAAATTTGGTGACTGATGTTTCAAAAATTTGTGATTTTGTTATGACATTTTTTATTACACTCATTTATAACGAGATTATGTATTATGTGGTTAATATTGTGAAACTTTATAATAAAATTACATTTTTTATGATAAACTTTATGTAATATGCACCACTAAAGAGGTGCACATTATAGCTTTTCTTAAGAAAATAATTCTATAAAATTTCAACTTTATTATTACTTTTTTAATCACATGGTCTGTTGGCAGCAAGGGGCATGGGCTAGTGGCAGGCGTGTAATTCAATTTGTGCAACTAATCTAACTGGAGGGCAAAATAGGAACCAAAGTACAAGCCTTCTTCACCAAAGCAACTTTTTTTTTTTTTTTTGGGTACCAAAAAAAATAGGGTGGCACGGGCTTAGCCAGACCCCAGTCCTGGGCAAGGCTCCCCCAACTTTTGATCCAACACGCCGGATCAGGAAAACGAAAAGGCATCACAACTGAGAGGCAATGGAGACTCGAACATGGGTTGAAAGCATTTTCGTGTCGAGTTCTATCCACGGAACCCATCCCCAGGGGCACCAAAGCAATTCTTATATATATATAGATTTCTTTTCCACCTAAAGAGGATGTGAAATGTTGGGGGAATGGGAGTAAATTTATTTTTAAAAGGAGATGAATAACAATGAGATGTTAGAATAGTAGAGAGAGACAAAAAAATATGTATAGTATTCCATGAAATTGATCCTATACAATAGAAGACTTGTATATATAGGAAATCAATACCTACATATCTATGAAACTGTACAAGATAGGAAATAACATCAAGGCCTAAACAATGGCCATAAAAAGGGTCCTATTCTAGAATATTCTGTGTACTATATTTCAATACTCCCCCTTAAGCTAAAATGAAGATATTTGATAAACGCAGTTTGACAATGGATGACTGAAGCAAAGATGGTCCCACGGACTTGGTAAACATGTCTGCTAACTGTTGTGAAGAAGGGACAAGGGATGGACTCACAATACTAGTTCGAACCTTTTCTCTAATGAAATGTATGTCTACCTCAATATGCTTGGTACACTCGTGAAACATAGAATTAGAGGATAACATAATGGCAGACTTGTTATCACAAAATAAAAAGGAAGAAGCAATCTCGGTAAAACCCAACTCTGTCAAAATAGAGCGAAGCCAAAGAAGCTCACATGTTCCTTGTGTTATAGCTCGATACTCAGCCTCTGCAGAAGACATAGACACAACTACTTGCTTCTTACTTTTCTATGATATAAGGTGATCACCGTAGAAAGTACAGAAGCCAGATGTGGAACGTCGATCAGTTCTAGATCCCGCATAATCGGCATTGGTGAAACAAGAGAGTCCAAATTAAAGACCAGCTGTGAAAAACAGTTCCAAGTCAGGAGAAGTCTTCAAATACCTCAAAATATGACGAATTGTGTCAAGATGCTCTATATGAGGCGCATGCATAAATTGAATCACAACACTAACTGTAAATGTCAAGTCAGGTCTAGTATTAGTCAAATAAATGAGACACCCTACAAGACACTGATACATGCCAGAGTCATCCAACAACTCACCAGAATTTGATGTGAGCTTGACATTAGGATCCATAGGAGTATAAACAGGTTTACACCTTAACATACCAGTATCCTTAAGCAAGTCAAGAGTATACTTTCTTTGAGACAAAGAAATTCCCTGTTTCAAGCGTGCAACCTTAATCCCCAAAAAATACTTGAGACTTCCTAGGTCCTTGATATGAAAAGTCTGACCTAGATTCTCCTTTACTTGACCAATGGTTGCAGAGTCATCAACTGTGAGAATAATGTCATCTACATAAACCAACAAGATGATACACTGTCCCATAGAATTACGCTTGATGAAATAAGTATGATCTGAATGACACTGAACAAAATCCATGAAGATGATAACAGAACTGAAGTGACCAAACCATACTCGTGGAGACTGTTTGAGACCAAATAATGATTTGCATAACCAACATACTTTCCCCGAATACTCCCCCTCAGCCCGAAAATCGAGTGGAGGATCTATATAAATCGTCTCAAGTAGATCCCCCATAAAAGAACGCATTCTTGACATCAAGCTGAGGAAGAGACCAAGAATGTGATGCTGCAAGAGAGATGAGGAGACGCACAGAAGTAAGCTAGGCAACAGGGGCAAAGATGGCGACAAGATCCTTGCCAGGCATCTTTGTGAAACCTTTGGCCACCAAGCGGGCCTTGTAGTGATCAACTGAGCCATCTGTAAGATACTTGATAGTGAATACCCACTTGCAACCAATGGTGCTTTCCCCATGAGGTAAAGGTACAAGATCCCAAGTATGGTTCTGTTGTAAGGCTGCCATCTCAGTCTGCATAGCCACTACGCATTTTGGTTTTTGAATGGCCTCTGACACAAAACGAGGAATAGACTCCGAGTCAAGTTTGCCAAGGAAAGAGCGACAAGAGTCAGAAACCCTGTCATAGGAAAGATACTGGGACAGAGGATGCTTAGTACTGCCCAAATAACTCAAATAAGCTGGAGGGTGTTGAACCCGAGATAGGTTACGATGAGGTGGTAAAGGAGGTGGACGAGATGGAGAAAAGTTACCGGACCCAGAGATCGAAGAGGCTGCAGGGAGTAGCTGAGAGCAAGAGCGACAAGAGTATATCTGTAGTGGGGGAGGGGAAGGAGAGGAAGGTTGAAGAGAATGAAGGGAAACAACCTCAGCCTCAGCCTCAACCTCAACCTCAACCTCATCCAAAATTAGCACCGGACGAACACTAGAAGAAATGAGTGTATGAGCCTGCAAATGAGGGTTAGTACCAATGTATGGAACATCTTCACAAAAAGTAACATTCAAAGTATGATGAAAATCATGAGACACAGGATCATAGCATCTATACCCCTTGGACATAGAAGAGTACCCTAAGAAAATACACTGAATGGATGTGTCATCTAATTTAGTACGAGTGGGACTCTAATTTTGAACAAAACAGGTATACCCAAAGACACGAGGTAATATAGGAAACAGAGTTGTAGTGGGCATAAGAATATGGAACGGAGTAAGACCATGCAACACACGACTGGGTGTCCTATTAATGAGGTAAACAGTAGTGAGGACAACCATATGCCAATAAGATTTGGGAACATGCATTTCCCGAAGGAGACAACAGACAACAGATATAATGTGATAGTTTTTGCATTTAGCAATACCATTTTGCTCGGGGGTTCCAAGACAAGTAAGTTATTGAAGAATACCAGTTTGATTAAGATGGGAATGAAATTCATTAGAAATATATTCCCTACCATTATCAGAATGGATATTCGTAACAATTGTCCAAAATTGAGTTTAATTATTTGTAAAAACTGAACAAAAATTGAGAACACTTCGGACTTACGATAAAGAAGATAGACCCAAGTGCACCGAGTGTAATCAAAGGTTACATGATATCTATAACCAGAAAAGGTAGTAACCGGGGAGGCCCCTACACATCAGAATGTATAAGGTCAAAGATAGCAGGAGCACGAGTCATATGAGGAGTATAGCTAGTATGAGTATGTTTAGACAACTCACAAACCACGCAATGACATTTAAAATCTTTGCAAGCTTTATGAAAAAGGAAAAAAAGTTGACATAAATACTGAAAATTAACATGATCTATATGAGTATGCCAAAGTTCTAAAGTTTGAATATTAAAAACACAACACAAAGAAGCAGGCAAAATAAAGATCTGAAAACTAGCTAAAGAAGAAGTAGAAGGCTCGTCCGGTGTGTTCCTAAAGTAGTAAAGCCCATCACGCTTATAGCCCTTGCATAAAATCCTCTTCGAACTCAGGTCCTGTAAAAGACAAGAAGAGGGTAAGAAGATAACAACACAATTAAACTGTTTGACACGACGACTAATAGATAAGAAATTATATGCAAAATTGGAGACATGTAAAACAGATGATAAAGTAATGGTAGGAGATAAAGACACTGCACCCTTATGATGAACAGAAGCTGAAGAAACATCAGCAAGGCAAACAGATTGGGCTATGGTAGTAGGGACTAGAGAAGAAATAAAGGAAAACTCACCCGTCATATGATCATTAGCCCCAGAACCCATGAGGGACTAGCAGACCAAACATAGAAAGTAATAGATGTACCTGTAGCAAGGGTAGCAACAGTGGAAGGTGATAGGCCATGAGAACTAGTAAGAGATCCAAGCTGAGCCTGAAGTTGACCAATCTGAGTCTATAACTCTTGCAAGTTAGGGATAGCAGAAGGCGTAAGAGCAGGAGTAGCTTCACTAAAGCAGTTGTGCGAGGGGTACCAGGACCATGAGGACGAATAGAACATTGCCTCAACTCAAGATGAAGTTTGAAGCAACGCGCCTTGACATGCCCAAAAGTTCCACAATGATGGCAAGTAATGGAACCTGAAGAATCCCAAGAGCCAGATTTGGTAGCAAGGGCCATCTGATCAAATAAAACTGGAGAGAGTGAAAGAGAGCTCGGTTGAACCAAACGCCGATGATGCTCATCATTATCAATGGTAGAGAATGCCTCATAGAGGGACGACATAGGAGAGGTGTTTAAAATCTAAGTTCGAAGAGATTCAAACTCAGAGTTTAAACCCATGAAAAACTGGTAAGTGTGCTGGCGAGCAAGATGTTTGGTCACAAGAGAAGCAGCACCGGTTGGTAAATCAGTCAAGGGTTCATATTGAGCCAATTTTTCCAAATGAGCCTGAAGGTAACTAAAGAACTCAGACACAGAAGGGCCCAAGGCAGACTGGGAAACACGAGCAATATCTTGATAAAGCTCAAAGATGCAAGCATCATTATGAGCATGGGCATATATCTGGAACAAGGCACACTAGAGGCTAGAGACTATGTCGCAATAAAGAAACATGTGGTAGATACGATCCTCCATAGAATTAAACATCCAACCTAAAATAGTGCAATTATCAATATTCCACTGGGTCTGTTTAGGGTTGATCTCATCAGGTTGGGTAGTAAAAGGTAAGAGCCAATGAGCTTTGCCATTGCCCCCTAAATAGAGTTTAAGGGAACAGCTCAATACGGCAAAATTTTTCCCATTCAGCACCACACTCGTAATGCGATGAACAAGAGTGTGGTGACAAACAGAAAAATCAGAGCTCATGGAAATAAGTTTAGTGGTCTCAACAAAAGGAGCAGCAGGAGGTGTCTCATCAGTCATAGTGATAGGTTTGAAAGACATACAAAGTCACAACAACACAATCCAAAAAACGAAAGCAAGAGGCCGGAAAAAACTCAACGTCCTATCCAATTAAATGCTACCAAATAAAGCCAGTAGCCCATTCCACAAACAAGAGGAAAAAAAATGCTCAACACATTAATTTGGAGCACCCAAACAAGGAAAAAAGGGTAAAACAAACCCTAGGGATAGAACCGAATCAGTCTCACTCACATAAAAGACTGGTCGACACTCACATAGCCCTTGGCAGGGGTTTCTAGGGACTGCTGAGGGTCAAGGGTTAAGGAAGAGGAGTTGTCGGCTGGTGGGTAAGGGTTGTAAAGGAGTTTCAGCTGGTGGGCATGGGTTGGGAAGGAGTTTCAACTAGCTAGAAGAGAAGGAGAGAGGCTGTTGGCTAGTGGATGGTAGCTGGAAAGGGGTTTTGGTGGTGGCTAGTTGAAAGGGAGAGAGAAAAGGGGGTGTCTAGGGTTTTTTAGGCTCCGATACCATGTTAGAATAGTAGAGAGAGAGGAAATAATATGTATTTTATTCCATGAAATTGATCCTATACAATAGAAGGCATGTATATATATAGGCTAAGAAACAGTATCCTACTAGAAACCTAACTATGACAATACAAATATATCTAGGAAATCAATACCTAATATATATCTAGGAAACTGTACAAGATAGGAAATAACATCAAGGCCTAAACAATGGCCATAAAATGGGTCCTATTCTAGAATATTCTGTGTACTATATTTCAACCTAAGATAGATATAAAAGAGATAATATAAATATAAAGAAATAAATTAGGTTCTCATCTAAAAATTTCGCCACCAAATAATAACCCACCAATACCTCTTACTAAAATATTAAATATCTCAAAAATATGGGATTTCATAGCGTTAGTCCGACCATCATATATGCGAGGCTTTGATCCAAAAAAATTGAATTCTTTATGTTAAGTTTATTTCATGATTACATTGGATGATTACATGATTTTGATTAATCCAAATAATTCTTTGATTTCATTTTACAATATATACAATGTGTATATATATTGTGTACGTATATATATATATGTATCTATTTTTGTTTGGAAAAAGACCGAGAATAAAGAATAGAGAACAGAAAACAAAGAAGAGTAAAATTTGTAATTTCATCTTTCTCATTTTAATTTATTTTATCTGATTTTGTTTCTCTCATATCTATCAGCTACCAACCCCTTTTCTCTTTCTATTATTATAGCCTATATATATACATATATATAGGGAAAATTAGTGAAACATCCCTCTTCAACTTTGTGTAGTAAGAGACGTCCAAGATACTTTTTTTTATTAGCCAAGGTCTTTCAACATTTTCACAGAAAAAATTCAACTTAGAGAAATTTTGCCCGACTTAGAGAAATTTTGCCTGACTCAGAGAAATTTCAGCCCCAACTCAGAGAAATTTCTCTGATTTCAAAGAGAAGTCGAATTGTCTCTGTAAAAATGTTGAGGGACTTTAACTATTATGAAAATATTATATGTCATTTATCTTATAAAATCTTAATATCATGTACCTTAAAAAAAAAATTCCCATATATATTGCGTATGCATGTGTATATATATATATATATGTTTTTGTGCAAAATATAATTAAATGAAAATTAGTTTAAAAAGTCAGAGATCAAATAAATAATTAGAGGGTTTTTTTTTATTTTATTTTTCCCTTTTGATGGGTGGTTATTATGTTATTTAATTGAATTAATGTTATTTTTTATGAAAAATTATTGTTGCTTAAGTTAGAGATTATGTGTAGAAGAGAGAAAAAAAAAAGGGAAATAAAATAAGAGAAGCAAAAATTAGGTAGAAGGACAAAGGGGTATCAAGCTAATTTTACATTATTTTTTAATGGTGTTAGAGTTGCAATTTAATCCAAAATAATGAAAGGATTGTCTGCCTATTTTTGAACAATAGGGGTAAAGTTTCGGCCTTGAAAGTGTTAACTGAATTTTGCCCAATCTTAAATTATGGATCTCCAACATTTCTTTTTTTCATATACTCCACATCTGTCCATTTCTTGGGGAAAATGAAATGCTACCATTATTTTTCAACTGTCCCAACTGGGGTTAATTGTGTCGTCTTCTATCGGCACTAATAAAGTAATCATTAATATTATTAAAAAAAATACTAACAGGGATGAATCTAGAATTCTAAGAATGGTGTGAATATATATTAACCAAAATTTGGCCAAATATATATATATATATTATTGTTGACTAAAACATCAATTTCTATCAACAAGAAGGGAAAAAAAAAAAAAGAGTAAAAAATAATATGAAAAAATATATAAATAAGTATTTTCTTTTTATATATCTTTTTGTTGAATTACAAAAGATGGCAATTTTAAGACATTTTTTTTTATACTAGTTGTGAGAAACAAAAATTTTTTTTTTTTTTTTTTTTAAGATATTATCTTTTGCCCAAACTATTGATTTTTATACTTTGAACGTTATGTTTCATAGATACAGAATGCATGGATTGTGCAACTAATTAATTTTTCCTAAAACCTAGAGAGGGTGAATTCGTATAATTTAAAAATAATTAATGACTAATACTAATATATGAGTGATTGAATTCGTATGGGGCAATCACTTCTAGATCTATCATTGATGTCATGACCCAAATCCGGTACAAAGGTTCGGCGTCGTAACAAGATAAACATAAAATAATTCGAATAATTCTGTAGTCGCAGCGCAAGCGGATAAATTAAATAAATTAAAATAAAATAATTAGGTACCAACTGTTTATTTAAAAGGAAACAAAACATAGTCATTGAACTTTATTGTACTACAAGAGTTCAAAAAAAAAAAAGACAGAAATAATATTAAAAAAAAAAGATTTAAAAAAAAAAACAACACAGCGATTCATTTTCCATCTTGATCTCGCTAAACCTTGTCACCTGAAAGGGGTAACAGCTATAAGCACATAGCAGAGTGAGAAATATTATACCGTGAGTATAGGGGCACAAAATAGCCATGGATAATTATTTAAGTTAAAACATTAACATAATTTGAGTTGAATACACAAATTAATTAAGTGCTAGAAACTGAAATAAATAACTATAACCACGGTACATAATAGAACAGAACAGGGGTTACTAAGTGACAATCACTACAGGGGTCAATGGATCCATGACAAACAGGGGACCACAAAGTGGTCAAACAGGGGCCAATGGTTATTTAAGTTCCCCAAGGCATGGGACTCCCGTGGTGGTATTTATAGAAAATAATTGTTTACAAGATCATTGCCAAATAATCTTTAAAATTTAAACAAACATATCCATGATTTTTAATTTACGCAAATAGAATTCAGAAAATAATCCACGTAATTGAAACATTAACCTAACCATAAAATATAAATTATATAAAATCAATTGTGGTAGCTCAAAACATTCGTAAAATATATTATGGTGACCTAAGACATGTAGAAAATATATTATAGTAACTCGAGGTATAATAAAACTCACCTAAAAATTACTCCTAAATTCTTCTAAACTTGCTCGCCGTTTCTTGCTCGAATGTTCTCTTATTCTGTCAATGTGTTTCCTTACTTGGATGCTCACATCTCCTATTTATAGCCATATTGCATGGCTTATACCAAGCAGGTGGACTTTGGTTCGGCCAGCTGTCCAATAGGTGGCATCTTGCATGCCTTGTTCGTGGCCAAGGCGCTTAGTCACTATCCTATGCCTTAGGATAGCGACAAATCACCTTTTTTTTTTTTTTTTTTTATCAAAAACCAAATCTAAAGTTTATGATTCCTTTTATGAGTCTTAAAATTACTTATGGTTATACGTTAGGTTCACGTCTATAAATCTCACCACCCAACATCACTTATCACTTACTAAAATATTTAATGTGTAGTGTCTCATAAACAATTTAATTGATAAATTCTCAATTATTTATTTATTTATTTATTTATTTTTGATTTCTATTTATTACAATTTTACAAGAAAATTCGGGTGTCACAATTGATGCTTTTGTATTTCTTACCGTATCTTACAAGGCGGTGAAACCCATATATTTGTGAATTCTATAGCTTGTGAGAGAGGCAGTGAGAAATGTAATACTACAAGCGATGCTCTACCATTTTTTTCTTTTTTGAAAAGCGACGAAGAATATTGTTAAGCTTAAGAAAAAAGAAAGATGACAAGATGTTCTACCACATTATTAATAATATTATATGCTCTTTTTCTTTTTGTCTTTTGAATTTATTATTTTTTTAACACTTCGCACTTTATTATTTAAGCAATGAGAAACCAACTCCTAAAATAATCTTAGGGAGTTTGAAAATTGAATTATCATTCAAATGGTCGCATTCCATTTCATTTTGTTTTTAGGGTCTAGCTTTCCTCCGAGCTGTGATCAGATTTGAGGATATTATTGGGCCCGTGAGGGGCCACCACGAATTTTGTTTCGATAATCTGAACCGTCAATGTGTATAATTCGTCGAGTACTATATACCTATAAAAAAGCACGTTGATCGGATATCGATAATTACGTGATCAAATCCGTTTGTATTAAAAAAAATAGATGGTAAAAAAATAAACGGTTGATAGAAATCTGATCCGATGAGATAACTATCGATATCTGATCAATGTGATTTTTTACAAACATATAATATTCGACGAGTTCTACACATTGAACGGTTCGAATTATCGAAACGAGACCTGTGGTGGGCTCCCACAGGCCCAACGATACCCTCTAGTCCGATCACAGACTAAAGGGAAGCCCAACCCTTGTTTTCATTCGATTGAACTAACTATAAGTATTAAAGTTTGCAACTAGATTAAAAATAACTCCTCTCTTTTCTTCGCCTTATATTTAATTTTATTTTGACCTACCTATACAGAGCCCATCTTTTTTGAAATTTAAAATATTTATAAGGTATTTTCAAAACACGACTTCAAAGTTAAAGTAATATTTTAAAAAAATATATATAATAAATTAGTTTAGAAAAAAATGACATTATGAAACAACTTGGGACATAAGTTTACAACTTGAATTTTAAAAAAAAAAAATTTTGAAGTTCGGTAAGAAACTCTAGATATTAAGTCATATTTGTTTGTTTCAATTTTTTTTTTTTTGGGGGGGGGGGGGGGGGGAAGTAAATTAGACTAACATGTCTTATAGTTTAGAAAATATCCATGGAGTTTTACAAGTTTCACATAATTTTGTTTGATACTTTTAAAGTTCACATAATATTTAATCTTATTTTCATCAGTAATTTGTTAGTCGTTTAATGAAAAAATAATATTATAATTTATTTTACTTTAAAATGTGTATTTTATCTTATTTTCTTTTGTATAAGTTTCCGGCACTTTAGCTTTACCAAAAAGAAGGATGATATAATTATACTAAATTTGTAAAGCTGATTATATATAAATAATCATGAAAGCTTTATGACCCTTGGATTACACTTAGAATAATACACCACACACTAATCAAGGTAATTCAATGATCATAAATTTTTCATGATACTTAACTTTTCTCTTATATATATAAATCTCAGAGGTGATCATTCTAATTTACCCTTTTTTTCTGTCTTAAAATTTTGAACTTTTATTTGCATTTATTTATTTGTTTTAACATAGCATCATTTTTTAATTAGAAAATTGTACAAAAAAAAATTATACCCTGCTTACTTGAGAACAGAGAGAAGCATATACCCTGCTTGCTAGGGAGGGAAGGAGGACCCTGCTTGCTTTATACTCTGCTTACTTAGAGAACAGAGAGAAGCATATACCCTGCTTTCTAGGGAGGGAGGGAGGGCCTTACCTGCTTTATACCCTGCTTGCTAGAGAACAGAGAGAACCATCAAAAATCATATTCTCCATTCAATTACCTACCTACCAAACTTGTTCCAAAAATTTGCTCTCAACTCTCTCTCTCTCTCTCTGATATTGCTTTGTTTCATACATTCCTTCCTGGGCTCTTTCACAACTAAGACGACTAGACATGGATGTGGTGGGGATCTTTATCTCTCCATTGCTTCAATCTGTGATTGACAAGTTGTTGTCCCCTGATTTCATCAACTTGGCGCGTTGTGAGGGTGTCAGCACTTCCATCAAGAAGCTGAAGAAGTCATTCGAAGATATAAACGATGTTCTTGCTGATGCAGAGGACAAGCAGATATCTGACAAGGCTGTCAATAGGTGGCTGAAAGAGCTCCAGCATTTGGCTTACAATGCGGACGATGTGCTGGATGAGTTTTCCACTCAAGTTCTACGCAAGAAGCTGATCAGCGCAGAGACTGATGAGGCCAGCACAAGTATGAAGGTACGACGATTCCTCCTTTCTACTTGTTGCACTGGTTTTACTCCAAGTGCGATTTCATTCAATTGCGCAATTGGGTCCAAGATAAAGAAGATCAATGGTCAGTTACAAGATGTTACTGCAAGAATTAAGGAACTTGGTTTGGTGAAAAAGGCTATTGGGGGGACTAATAGGCCTACAAATGCGTGGCCGAGACGAGAAACTACATATTTGCTGGATGATCCTTTTGTTTGTGGCAGAGATGAAGATAAAAAACGGATTGTTGAATTGCTTCTTAGAGATACACCAACTCAAAACAAAGTCGATGTCATTCCCATCACCGGCATGGGTGGGATTGGCAAGACTACTCTGGCTCAACTCATTTATGATGACGATGGTGTCAAAATCCATTTCGATCTAAAACCGTGGGTTTGTGTATCTGACGAGTTTGATGTTAAGAAAATAACAAAGGCAATTCTGGAGTCATTCACTCTCCAGTCGTGCGATTTGACAGAGTTAACTGCCCTTCAACGTAAACTTGAGGTCATCCTGGCAGGAAAAAAGTTTTTGCTTGTCTTAGATGATGTGTGGAACCCTAGAGATGAAGAATGGAGTTCACTACAATCTCCATTGCAAGCTGGAGCACATGGAAGTAAAATCATTGTGACAACGCGAATCACAACTGTTGCGGAAAAGGTAATGACGATTAAATATCACAATTTGCCAAGCTTATCACCTGATGTTTGCTGGTTAATATTTTCTCGTCATGCATTCAAGAATATAAATATTAGTGAACATCCAGAATTGGAATCAATTGGCAGGCAAATTGTTGCCAAGTGCGGGGGCTTGCCACTGGCAGCAAGGGCCCTCGGTGGCTTATTACAATGTAAACAAAATGAGCATGAATGGAAAATGGTACTAACTAGCAATATATGGGATAAACCACACGAGGAAAGTCGCGTTCTCCCAGCACTGAAATTGAGTTATCATCATCTCCCTTCCCATTTGAAGAGGTGCTTTGGTTATTGTGCAATTGTCCCAAAGGATTATGAATTTGGGGAGGAGGAATTAGTCTTGCTATGGATGGCAGAAGGTTTAATTGAACACCCAGTAGGTGGAGAACAAATAGAAGATGTAGGCCGCAGGTATTTTCACGAATTGGTGTCTAGGTCATTTTTCCAATCATCAAGGCATAATAAATTGCTATTCATAATGCATGACCTCATCAATGATTTGGCTCAAGCAGTTGCAGGGGACATCTGTTTTAGGTTAGAGAATAATTCAGAGGGTGGCAAGCAGAACAAGATTTCAGACAAAGCTCGACATTCATCTTATGTTGCTAGCAGATTCGACGGAATCAAAAAATTCAAAGCTTTCGATGATGCCAAATGCTTACGAACCTTCTTAGAGTTTTTGCCAAGTCGATTCAACTACAAAACAAGGTACTTGATTCATGATTTGTTGCCAATGTTAAAGTGCTTACGTGAGTTGCGTTTGTGTTATTCTGAGATAGATGAACTACCAGATTCCATTGGAGATCTAAAGCATTTACGGTACCTTGACGTGTCCCATTCTCAAATTAGGAAGTTACCTGAGTCGGTGGTAACTCTCTACAATTTACAAGTCTTGTTCTTGAAATTTTGTGTTGAGCTTAAGAAGTTGCCTCTAAACATGGGGAGGCTAGTGAACTTGCGCCATTTTGACATGACTGGCATGCGTATTCCATCATCAGAAAAGATGGCACTACATATAGGTAAATTAACTAATCTCCAAACATTGTCAAATTTTATGGTGGGTAAAGATTGTGGGCGTAAAATAGGAGAGTTGAAAAACCTATCACGCATTCAAGGGGCAATACACATATCAAGAATGGAGAATGTCAGTGGTGTTAAGGATGCAGTGGATGCCAATTTAATGTCTAAGAAGGAGTTAAAAGAGTTATCACTAGAATGGAATGAATCTCGTAGTTCACAGAATGACATAGTTGAGAGGGATGTGCTTGACGCTATGCCACCTTTCAAATTGTTGGAACGACTCACCATTAGTGGGTATGGCAGTACAAAATTTCCAAAATGGGTTGGAGATGTTTCGTTCTCTAAAATGGTGTTCATGCGATTAAAAGGTAGTAAATGTTGCACATCTTTGCCACCACTTGGACAACTACCCCTGCTTAAAGACCTTTACATTGAAGGAATGAGTGCAATAAAGCACCTGGGTTGTGAGTTCTATGGGCAGCAATGTGGTGCCAAACCGTTCCCCTCTCTAGAGAGACTGAGCTTTGAGTTTATGCCAGAATGGGAGGATTGGTCTGCTTTTGAAATAGAGGGAGTTCAGCCGTTCGGTCATCTCAGTGAGCTTTCCATCATAAATTGTCCCAAACTTGTTGGAAAATTACCAAATGATCTTCCTTGTCTCAATTCTCTCAAAATTGATGGTTGTCCACAGTTGTTGATTGATGTTTCGAGCCTCGTTCAGCCATCACTTGCGTCCTTGTCAATGAAGAATGTTATGCTCCCAAGCCTTCCAGCACTCTTAGGAATGAAGAACACGATTGAACTTGGTTCCCTCACCTTGGATATTAGCCATGTTACAGTTCTTGACTCCCTCTGCGATCCAAGCACAACTGATGAAGAGTTACTGGCTAATGAAATGTCTAAGCATTTGACTTCAATAACTGCTTTGAGCATTTCTGATGTTGAAAAACTGGCGTTCCTACCGACATGGTTTACTCGAGATTTGATGGGACTCGAGAAATTGGACATCCTTAACTGCCAAGAACTCATAACATTGTGGCGGAATAAGGTGAGAATACAAGTATGTCTCCCTTCCCTCTGCCATTTGAAGATTTCTCATTGCCCCAAACTCGTTTGCTTGTTTGAAGAAGAGCAAGAAAAAGGAGGAGAAGGTTCAAAAAAGAAGCAACATGAGGGGCTGCCTTGCATGACGAGACTCGAGTATTTAACAATTGAAGAGTGTGGAATGCTGAAGAAACTGCCACAAGATCTGCACACATACACATCTCTTGGGGTGCTTATAATCATAGGTTGTGCAAGTCTCATCTCTTTTCCAATGAAGGGTTTGCCATCTATGCTGAGAGAACTTCAGGTTTCAAGTTGTGATGCTTTGGAGTCCCTACCGGAGTTGATGACACTCAATAATCTGCAAGAGTTGCGGGTTTCTCGCTGTGCATCACTCACATATTTATTGTCAAGAGGTGGGCTACCATCCACACTAAAACAACTTATGATTAGGTGGTGTAAAAATCTAGAGTCACTTTTTGCAGAGGAAGGGATCAAAATTGATTGTCCATCCCTTGAAACTCTTTGGATCGTAGATTGTGGGAGTCTCAAATCTTTACCTGAAGCCAATAATCTCAGGAATCTCAGTATAGTAGGTTGTCCGAATCTGGAGCCCCCCGTCACTTGGTGGTCGTGATGAGAACAACAACATCAACCAACTCACTTCGCTTCAAGATCTGAGTTTAATTGATTGCAGAGCAGGAATGGTCTCCTACTTTGTCAAGGAAGGGAGTTTCCCCACCAACATCACTTCACTTGAAATCGGGAATTTGAGAGTGGACGACGTCGGTCAACTTCCAGTTCCGCCTCCATCTCCATTAGAGTGGGGTTTGCACAAACTCTCTTCTCTTACAACACTCGAACTCAAAGGCACAGCTTGGCCGTGGGGAGATACGGTGTCCTTTCCAGAAGAAGGGATGTTCCTGCCCACCTCTCTCATCAAATTGACCATCAGAGGCTTCCCAAATCTGGAAAGACTCTCTCATCAAAACCTCGCCTCTCTCCAATCACTTGAAATCTGGCATTGCCCTAGGTTCGCGTCCTTCCCAAAAGAACCGTTGCCTCCCTCTCTTTTGCATCTATTGATCAGGTCTTGCCCTAAGCTTGCGACCTTTCCAGAACAAGGATTCCCTCCCTCGCTTTTGTCACTGGTGATCTGGCCATGTAATCTAATACTGGAACAGAAGTGTGAAAAGGGGAAAGAATATTGGCACATCATCCAATACATTCCTCACGTAAATATATCTTAAGCAGCCAACTGCAAGGTACAAACAAACAAACAAACACAAAATCTGCCATATCATTTTTATTTATTTATTTTCTCATTACCAATACCATCTCAAATTTTTATCACAACTGAGAGTTTACTATATCGTAAGATTGTTGTGAATGTTGAAATTATCAATACAGTACTGATTAATTAAACACACTGCTCTGTTTTTCAATTCATTTTTTGTCTTTTCCTTTCAAATATTTCCTTTTCTCTTAATTTTTCTTTAGGCTGTGTTGGGTTAAGAGATTTAAGGAGGGATTTAAAAAAGGAAAGGGAAAAAAGTGTGAAATTCAAATATACTTTATTCACATTTCACCTAACTTTTCCTTTTCCATTTCCAAATTCCTTCACAAATCCCCCAGCCAAACACAATATTAATAATGAATGGATAATTTTCATTCTCATTTGTTATTTTATCTTGTATTATTCATAGGTGCTGATGGAAAAATTGCCATATTTGTTTTGAAAAGAGTTTAGTTATGACTTTTAAAAAGAGTTTTGAATTGTGTGTTTGTTTATGAGTTTTAAAAATAGTTTTTGAATTGAGTTTAAGTTGCGTGTTTGCTTATGAGTTTTGAAATTTTTTTATTAGAATCACAATTCCAAAAATAAACCAAACACAACCAATTTTTCTATAAAATGTGCTCTAGAAAATGATCTCCTATGTTTGATTGCAACTTGAAACTAATGTACTAGTGGTTGTATTAGCGATGGTGTTTGTTGTAGTGGGGGTGGCGCCGGTGGTGGTGGTGGTGGTGGTGGTGTTGGTAAGACTTTAGACCAAAAAATGTTTTACACTTCGGGAAAAAAATTTCACCTTCAAAAATGTAAAGCATTTATCACTGAAAAAGGCTTATTTTTTATTGACCATAGAAAACATTTTCTGTTTAACTTTCATTTTCTATCATACTAACCGGCAGAAAATGTGACAAACATTTTTCCAAAAACATTTTCAGCCAAAACAAACAGAGCATAAGAGATGAATTTTTTCTAGGTTTAGCAAATATTTTGTCAAGTGGGTGGTTATTGATGACTGTTTGGTTTCAAGTTTTTGTATCAAGTTTGTTCCCTGTTTTTACTCACCCTGAGCTCAATTCATGCATAATCAATTGCCATTCTTCTAAAATTCTACTTGTTCCCACATTAATTCATCCATGTTTAAGTAAACAATAGAATCCTTGCACTTTTGTTCTACAAGTACCTAAATGGTAGGAAAATATTTACTTTTGTACCATGTTTCAGTTATATTTCGAGTTTGCATTTTTGTTAGGACCTTAATAGAATCTTTATTTTACTATTGTGCATTTAACATGCATTCCATCTCATTTTGAAAAGAAAAAAAAAATGCATGTACAAGCTTTGAACTTTATAAATCTGGTTTTTTGAAGTCTATTGAAAATTATAGCATCACTTTTTGATACTCTTCACGACAGTAACTCACTCAAACATAATTCTTCTATTGTTACCATCATTGTAATTTTGAGTTGTTTCAGGTTCTAGCTTTAGTAAATTTGAAATTTACTGATGATAAGCTTATGCATAAATTTTGAGTTTCGAATTTTAGGGTCCTGCTTAGAATGAAAAGCTGGCAGATTGAAGAATTTTATTATCCTTAAAAGACAACAATGCTTCTCTCTCAAACTGTATAAGTGACAATCTTTAAAGATGTGGAGCTCATCAATCATCCAAAATCTTACTCACCATGTTCATGGTCTTATCCAAAATCTATAATTGATCAGTAATTTGTATTAGTTCGAGTTATTTGTTCTTTTTTGAAATTGCCAAGACGAGAGCTAATGAGTGGTTCCATTTCACTTGGAATGTTGATATTGTTTTTCATCTGCTCCATGAGTACGTTCGCCAACTCCACCAAATACAAACACACCTCCATGAGCATCGACAATATTTTTAACCCTAAAGAGGACAACTTCCTTAGTCTATTACAACCTGCAGTTGCAGCTTGTGAAACTGTGCTTTTCTGTATTTTTTCAATGTTTTGTTGAAAATTTAAATAGAAAAATGTATTGACTATTGTCATTACCTTTTTATTCTGATGGCTTTGTTGTTGTGGAAACAAACTTTAGGATGTACGCATGCCCATCATCTAAACTGCATTCCAAGTTTTCAAGGTATGCCAGGAATTTGCCTGATAAGTACTTTGGATGCTCTATATTCTAAAATAAGGCTTTGTCTAGTAATGTAGAAAACTCTCATAGGCGATAAAGGATTAAGAGACAGAAAAAAAAAATGATAAAGGATTAAGAGACCCCCAAAAAAAAAAAATTGATAAAGGAGTAAGAGATATTTCAAGATAATTGAGAAGAAGTCCTTTCCATAATTGAAAAAACCTCCCTCTAGTACACTCTTAGGCAAGACTTTTGATCATTTAAATTTCCAGACCTTGCAAAAAATCACTTCGTGTTTTTAAGCCTTTCTCCTTGCATGCTATTCTAGATTTGACAGTTAGTAAGCCATCTAGTCTGGTCAAAATCCATGTGGGCAATCCATAGTTACTTTACCACTCCAAAAATGGCAATATGGAAGAATCAGTCATTTCATCTTTTACTTGAGAGTAGCTAAGATTTTACAATAATAGTTAATAAAATGATGAAGTTTGGTCCTTTTTCCTTGACGTGAGCTTGAGTTTGGTTGCTAATTTCAATTTATTTGTTATTAAGCAAATTTGCTTGCCTTCTTATCTCTACTACAATTGTGTTCATGCATATTACTTTGAACCTCTTATCAACATATGGTTTTGTTTTCTTATCTTGCAGGTAGCTTTTGAGGATGCTTGAGACTCTCCACAACAATATTGAGGTTTGTTATCTAAAAAAAAAAAAAAAAAAAGTTAGTGCAGGCTGAAATATCCATGCATATCTGAGAGTTCCCTCGTCATCAAAGGCAATAGATTCTATGTGCAATCTGTAAGAAAGGATTTGAAGTGATTTGAATGTCTGGTGTGTGATGATTTGGAAAGTTAGACGGATTCCATGCTGATGCTAAAGTTTGCTCCCTTATTGATAAAAGCACTGATGTCTGGAATGCAATGAAGCTCTCATCACGTAGTGCTTTTTGGATTTTGAAGCTGAGTTGACATGTAAAATCCCTTTTTCCCCATGGCTTGCTAATGACAAACTGGTTTGGCACTTTACTAAAAATGGACTTCTTTTTTCTGTTAATCAGCATATCATTTGGAGATGGATTTGCAAAGAAGAGAAACATGGGTCAGTTCTTCAGATGGGGTGAGTTTTGAAAGGGCATTTTGGAAAAAGATTTGGCTGCTGAAAGTTCTGAATAAAGTGAAAATCTTTGAATGAAAATCTGTTCGAATATCCTACCTGTTTGGTGAAACTTGAATAGGTGCAAAGTAATTCAATTTGATTACTGTTATTGTACATTAGTGCTATTTTTGGTGGTTTGAGTCAGCTTACAATGTGATTGAATATGTTAGCATTGTAGTTATTCACTTCCGCACCCAACACAATTTGTGGATAAATGCAGTTCTGGGCCATTTTTAAGTCTCTTGACACAACACATCTTCATTTGTAGCTCTGCTTGGGTGGCTGATTTATTAGAATTTAACTTTCTTCTAGTCTTGACACAACACACCTTTTAACGTTTTTTTTCTATGTAAGTGAAGTTTTAAAATATTTTTACTTTTGAAATGTATCTCAGTGTGTAGATTAAGTGAATCTACAAAGCAAAAAAATTACTTAAAATATTTAAAAAATTCACTAAAAATGAAAAATAAACTCAAAAACTATTTTTGATTTAAACTTCTCAAAACAATAGATCGTGAATTTATATTTGATGGGGGTCTTTTAACTTTTTAATGAGATTAATTTATATCAAACAAAATATTGATAACATAAATAATTTTTTTTTTTTTTAAATTTGATAGTTTGATGGGTTACTCAGACACTATCGATTACTATGTGGAGTTGCCTCTAAACAAGATACATCTCCACTACTTTTTTTTTTTTGATCAGCACATCTCCACTACTTAGTGGTGGACATTGACCACATCGACGACTGCGATTGGGGTGGCGCTGCTCTAGTCACCCTCTATAGAGATGCTAGTGTTGTCATGTGCAACTGAGAGATGACCATTGAAGGTCATTAGAAACGATGGAAGGTACAATTTACTGTTTTATGTCATTTCTACATTGCACATGTCATTTATGCATTTATTTTGAAATTTTTGACTCATCTTGTACTAATCAACTCTCTGAATTGTAGATATAGAGCTTTGAGTATTTCAGGGGCGAATGCCCGACACTTAGGAGATGGACTAGCACGTTGTTCTTTGGTCCCGACAATACTTATGTTAGCATTGCCGCCAGGCCCCAGGGTTGTCGAGCTTTTACAAGTTTAGATAGTATTTCAACATAGTGACCCTCGATCAGACAATTGGGTTGATCCCTCTTCAATCATGTACTCTGTTGCTTTCATTCATTATGCTATGAGATTTCTAAACTTCATACTTGTCTTGTTTGTGACTTGGGCATTGTGAGCAGGTGTGGCATCGAATATCGTGTGTGCTTCATCGCGGTGCTCGACATCACTCAGGTGAGTTGCTAGAGGATTTTGCTATTGAGTTTGGCATTTCGACAAGCGGGGATGCTGCTAGTCTATGGGGATGGCCGCCCCCAGAGTGCCTGCCGTGGCACCAGATTGCATGCAGACTACAAACACCTTCACTCCAGAGGATATCATACCAACCATACAGGTTACCAATGTAGAGATCTTCTATGGTGTGGCATCTAATTCCTTCATGACCACAATTTCCTGACTAAGTGAAGGCATAGAAGCATATATGGCACAATACAATCCATCTGTTCCCAATATTGTGATCAATTCATTGCGCATGCACCTTGTGTGAGATAAGAGTGTGTTTGTGTGTGACTACTTCCCTTTTTTTATGAAAAATGCTAAGAACCCACCCTTACGGACCCCCAAATTTACCTCGAATGTGTTTGTGTAGTAGAGATTGAATTGATAAAGTGTGAGGTCTACATATGAAATGAATATAAACCATTGATTTATTTTTTTAGTAAATTCTAGGTAGATAAATGTGAGTTTGTAATATTGTTGCTTTTTTATAGGAGGCAAAGTTCCTATTTCATCTGACCAATTATTTTATTTATTTATTTATTTATGTATTTATTTTTCCATAATTTCATTTTTACAAGTTTTTATTTTCAAAACCATAACTTTATAAATTTTAACCAACTGAGATTTTACTATGTTAACGTTAGCTTAGACAATAAAATCCAACCACCACCATCACTAACCATCACAATAATCATAACACATTTTAATTATTATATCAAATTTCTTATAATTTGAAATATAAAAATCAAATAAACAAAACCCAAAATTGATTAAAAAATCAATTTGTTCCAAAAATCATAAAATTAATCAAGATTTTTGAAGCAAATTGATTTTTTAGGAACCTCCAGAATTAATTTATGTATATTGCACATACATATCACTCCCTACATTAAAAACTCCAACATGAAACCCATACTTTGATGTGCACACCATGTCCTTTTGGTGATTATAATTTTTTCTTTTTTCTTTTTTATATATTAGCTTGAGTTGCCATTAACTTGCCTAGATAGTACATGAGTCCATATTTACTTTAGAAATACAAAGAAAATCAAAATCCTTATTAATTAGCTTAATATCATTAATAATAGCCCCAATGCTCCAATCAGGGATGCCTTGCCGTTGCAAAGTAGATACCAAAACTTGACTATCCATGAAAATGGAGATGCTTAACATATGCTGGCTTTTAGCCCAATGAATAGCTTACCAGCACGCTTTAACTTCGGCCAACAATGGAGAAGCTGCATCCTAGAAGCATAATCTTGAACCCGTGATTGATCTATATTGAAGCAAACACATGCCACGCCCGCACTTTGATCAGCTGCCCGCCACGAACCATCTACGACAAAAGTCCACACCTAGTAATCTGTCACATTAGAGAGAGAATTTGCAAGCATACATATATCATCATTATTACAAACATCAACAGTAGATGTTGAGGTATTAAAGCTCTTCAGCAAGAAGATTTGCTTGTACTTGTGTCATAGTCATGCCTTTAAACACATAACTATTTCTCTAACGCCAAACGGTCCCAAAGAATAGCAATGGATTGAACAATAATTTCATGATTCCAAACCTTCTTAATCTATTGTTTGAACCAGTCCCCAAAAAACATGGGACTTCCTCTAGAAAAATAAGGCCTAACGAAGAAGCTCACCAAACCCGTTGAGAATACTGACACTCTACAGTCTCAATCCCTCTATCACATCACAGACAACTAGGCTCAGTGGAATCCCCTCTCCCATATAACACCCATCAGACCAAAAAGATACAGTTAAGACAATTCTATAAGAAGAGTGTCCACTTAGGTAGTCTAAGATTCTACAATCGCTAATGGTGACGTGTACCCCTATGGCCTGAGCTTGCTGCATATAAATACAGCCCCAAATAATTTGATCTCGCAAAGGCACCACCGGTAAATGAATACCCCTAATACAATCTATGCACTCAAGTGGAAAAATTACTTGTAGAAGATCGATCCTCAAGCATGATTTTGAGTATCAATGAAATGAGGTAGATTCAAGCATGTTAAAGAATCGCGAATAGTTGGAATCCATTGATTTTCCAAAGAGGATTGATTAACTTACCATTCCCTACCAAACATGGACTTGAGAACTTTTAATGGAATAAAAGTGAGAATTCTACTAAATAATTATGCTTAAAATAATTAGTTTTCGATGAATTATTATTTTTTTTTTTAAATTGAAAAATAACTGTCAGTAGTTCAAAGGGAAAATATCATTTTAACATCAGTACAAAAAATATTTTCAATTTAGTGGTTATAGTTAATTAAATTTTCTTTTCATATTGCAAAGTTTCTACTAAATTAATATTATTTTTTCAACCTTTTCATTAAAATGGTATTTCCCTTGTGTAGAAAAGAACAAATACAGGATCAGGATCTACCTACTGCATATAAAAAAAAAAAAAAAAACCTATCCAGAACACGCCACATAAAATAAAAATAAAAATAAATAAATAATAAAAAAAAACTTCAACCCTTCATCCATTCCACAAAAATACCACTGTATCAGCAGAGCATTATACAACTACTACTAAATCAGCACCTCGTAATTAAACCCTAAATCAGCACCTCATAATTTACACACAAATCAACAAGGAAGTTCCTCTCCAAGCTCCAACTTGCATATCCAGTATTCTCTCTCTAATAATAAAACCAAATTATCAGCACAATCAATGGTATTTAATTGTTGTAACAACCAAAATAACGGCAAGTTACAATACAAAAATGGATTGTTTGTGGAACCTATAAAATTCTCGAACTGATGAAAAATAAAATACTTTTATCTTTTAGGCGAATTTCTAACGTAGTAAGATTATGGGTTAATTACATTTTTAGTTCCCAATATATGAGTAAATTGGAACAATTTTTATATATTGCGGAAGCAATTGACACAATTTAAACATTGAGGATCAAATTGACACAATTTAAATATTGAGGACCAAAAATGTAATTAAGCCTAAAGATTTTAGTAGGGCCCTAAACTCCAAAAGAAAAATAATAATAATAAAAAAGGTGGATGGGCAAAATTTAGGAGGGCGACACTATTGCCAAGGAAAAAATTATGTTGAATTGGCAAAACTGCCATCCAAGTCAATTCTCCTATTAGGGAAGGTCAACGATGACTGAGAAAAAGAATGAAAAAAGAAAATGCAATAATAGCCACCCCAAGCAAGTAAAGACTTATTATCCAGATAATTAGATTACCTGCAATTGCTGCTGACGAAATAAATAGAGAAACCCAGTTTTAGGCAATGCACCTAGTTCAATTAGCTCATCATGGCTTTCAGGTGGATTGCCCGACTCCATGAGCGAAACAGAAACCTGTGAATTTAGCAAGAAACAAAAACTAAAAACTACTATTCTTTACTATAGATCCTTTGTTTCTCTTACAAATTTCCTTGAGAAGGAAAAAATATATTATTTTTAAAATGAAGAAATTGGCAAAATGGTAGAATGTTACATGGTAAACCAACTGATTTGAAGAAACACAAAAGGACTTCCAGCTTCCAGAAAACAACTTTACCTGCATACATCTAAGAATAACTTCTGGAATGCAACACCTTCGACAAAGGCCCCACACAACGTATGTAGCTGGGCCTTCCAGAGAACCATCTTTGCTTGAATACCAGGCATCTAATCCTGAGATCTCCGTTGTTACACCAGCTTGAAATTGAACAAGCTCTTCTGCATTCATACATTATATAACCAAGAAGAAAGTCAATGTTGTTTTAAACAATACACAACCCTAAGTAGCACGGACACGGATACGAGACACGACACGGACACGACACAGACACGCGGACACGCAATTTTTCAAAAAATGGGGGACACGACACGCTGGGGACACGTTTAATATATATAATTTTATTTATATATTATATGTAAAATTAAAAAATATATACTATTTGTATTTATTTTTATTTATTTATTATATGCAAAATTAAAAAATATATACTAATTTTATTTATTTATTTTATTTATTATATGTAAAATTAAAAAATAAATATATTATTTGTATTTATTTATATTATTTAAGACCAAAAAAAAAAGTTAGGAGTTATATTATTTGTTTATTTATATTATTTATTATTAGTATATAAATATATATATTATTTATTATTAGTATGTAAATATATATATTTTTATATTATTTATTTAATGATACTTGGACACGAGACGAGAGACGAGAGAGAGAGAAACGACTGAGAGAGACGAAGAGAGAGAGTGAGAGAGCGACTGAGAGTAAGAGAGAGAGAGCGACTAGAGACGAAGAGATCGGAGAAGAAGAAGATCGGAGCGACTCAGACAGACCACCGACTGAGAGAAACGAAGAGAAGTGATCGGAGAAGATCGGAGCGACTGAGCGACTGAGAGCGACTGAGACAGACCACCGACATGCGACGACGAGACACGAGTGACGACCGACGAGAAGAAACGACCGACGAGGAGCGACGGCCGACGAGGAGCGAAGACGAATGACGAGCAACCAGGTCCTCTCTTCCCTCTCTTCTCTCTCTTCTGTTCTCCCTTTCTATTCTGTGCTAATCGACGAGTTAGGGCATATATCTATTTTACTTATTTACAAATCACCCCCAAAAAAGTCTTCTAAATTGTGAAATTACCCACGAACGTGTCCCAAAAGTGTCAATAACATGTCCGGAGCGTGTCCGGAAAACAAAAAAAAAAAAAAAGGGGACACCTCTGCAGACGTGTCAGACACGTGTCAACCGCGTGTCCGACGCGTGTCCGTGTCCGACGCGTGTCTGACACTGATACGTAGCCTCCGGAGAGGTGTCCGTGCTTCTTAGACACAACCTATAACTCACTGCTGACGTCCAGGTTTTGCATTGTGTTTACATCTCCATTTACTAAATACCATGTAGGACAGGACATATGATGTCAAACAGCTCCAAGTAATTCATGTTGGATGCCTTGTATTAGACTTTACCGAATCCGACATATAGAACCAAATTGTATTTCAGCAAATTTAGACAAGGACCTGAAGGTATTGGCCAATTTTTGACAGAAGAGCCAACAATCCAACTGCCAATATCCTTTTGTCAAGCAACGTGCAGAAAGGGCCAAAAAACTTTTGTAGACTTTCAAATTAGCATGTTCCAATATATCTCCCGTCATCCTTTGTATTTTAGTTACTTGTAAAATCTATTCAACACATAAACATGGCATGATTTTTTTGGAAACAAAAAAGTATTTAATTAAAGCCACAAGCTTGCAACTCTGTATACATGTTAATATATACATATAACAAGCTTTTATTTTTTCAAGGTGTATTTGGATGTCCCCTGAAATTTGATTATTTCTATTGCACATCATGTGGAATCTGAAGTAAAAGTTGATCACCTAAAAAATTGAGCCATCAAATAAAATAGGAGTCTTCAACCAATTCCAGTTATCAGATTTAAGTTCCAAAATAATGAATTTTGAAAGGATAATGCAGTTACAACCATTCCGTACCTTTAAAGCCAGCAGCAATCACTGTAGCAAGAATACCACCATAATTAAGTTCATGTTGACCAAGTCCATCACCATCTGTTGCCAAGCAGCGAAGAACTCAATGCAGTAATTGTCTGTTGACGAGATAGAGACACTCACCTTCCCATCAAGGAAAAATGGAAGGGACAAAAGATGTGTATAGAGGGTTTTTTTGTGGTCAAAGTTTTTAAAGGCGAATGCATAACTCGAGGTTTTTTTTTTTTTTTAATTGGCAGCCGGTGTCCGGATCAAAGCCCGACTAATTCCCAGGGGTGCACAGGCCCTCGGCAAGGAGTTTTCCACAAGTGGACCACGGTTAATTCAAGGGTTTTCCTCTAGTTCGATGGGCCCAAGCAGTGTTATTAAAAGCGCGCCTAGGCGTGCGCCTAGGCCCAAGTCCCATCCAAGCCCAAGGTTTGCGCCTTGCAGTGTTCCAGGCCAGGCGACTTCAATACGGCACACCTAGGCCCTAGTCCCATCCAGGCCCAAGGTTTGCACTTTGTAGGGTTCCAAGCCAGGCGACTTAGATAAGGCACATGACTAGTCCAAGACACAGTAAGGCCCAAGTCTTGAGGGCATTTTTTATTGTTACTTTAATTGGTTTTGTTTAAAATCTGACAATTGATTTAAGATGATGCAACTACAAAAGATCCCTACTCTTATTACACATGCCAATACATTGGACATTCAACCATAAATCAATGATAAAAGAAAAATTAGCCCTGATTCCTAATCTCCAAAGAACACTTTACTATACTGCATGCCTTCATTATCCATTCCAGCAAATTCAAAAATTCTTCTTCACGTTCTTTTTTTTCCTTCTCTTCTTACATTTTTGTCTCATTCTCTTCTCTTCTCTTCTTGTTGTCTACGTTATTGTCTTCTCTACTTTTCTCCTCTACGTTGCTATCTTCTTCTTCACATGGCTGTAATGATATTGCCTTCTGCTTCTTCCATCTTCTTATGCTTATTCTCCGGTATTCTTTTCTTTCTCATCATTCTCTAGACCGATCTATTGCCCCCCCCTCCCCCTCCCCCTCCCCCTCCCCCCTCTCTTATTCTTCTTCTCTCCTCTCATTTTATTCATGTTTTATGTTAAATTTTAAAATATTGTTCATTTGTCTATGTTAAAATAGTAATATTTGTTGGTATATATATTTTTAAATGTTTGAGATTTCATTTTGCTTATGTTGAACCCTAAATTATTTAGTTATATTAAATTATATATTTTTTTATGTACAAGATGCACCTCATTTCGGTGAAGCTTACGTCTCACCTTGCACCTTGAGCCTAAGCCCTAGGAGACCTTGGCGCCTTGGTGCGCCTATCGCCTTTAATAACACTGGTCCCAAAGAATTATTAGCACCTAAGAGGTTTCGATCCTAGACCTTGGAGGGAGCACACCCCCAAGACCCAAGGCTTTGCCACTAGGCCAACCCCTTGAGATTTAACTCGAGGGGAGGTGTAAGGCTTAAGGCGTTGAGGCGTAAGCATTCAAAATTTAAATTTTAATATTTAGTTATTAAAATATATTTTAAATTACTAAATAAATAAATAAAATTATTAAAATATAAAAATGTAAATATTTTTCTCCTTTGGGCATTAAACATTTCACTGTAGAGAAGGAAACTTGCCTTCATTAAAAGTGAAATTAACATTCTTAGCTTTAGTGATTGAACTTCTCACTTGAACATTAACTATGTTTTTTCTTGATTGATCATTTCCTCTTATAGAATATAGTTGCAAAAATAGTTCTTTTTATTTTTATTTATTTCTTTCTTTATGTTTGTTTCATCTACTAGCATAAGTTTAACAAGAGCCTAGGGGAACTTCTTCATATGCCCTCGTATGCTTATGATGTACATGGCTCACCTAAGGTGCATGCCACAGACTGTGATGTGCAACCTTTGGGAAACATAGTCTAAAAATCAAAACCTTGATACGTTTTACCTTAGCCTCGAGGCAAGGTGAATATTAGGGCAAGCCTCAGTAAAGCCTTTTAATACTTTGGTAGTGGTATGAAACCCAAGAAGTAAGGATAAAGACAACACAACAAGTTCCAAATACTTAGGATACAACCATAGCTGAGTCATGGCTAATTATATATTTAATATGAAATTAAAAACAAATTATTCATTTTTTTACATAGCAAAATTTCTATTTACTAGATGAAAATATAACTAGTAATTCATGTTCTACATGTAAATGTTGAAAAGAACAAGGAAGAGAACTTAATGTTCTACTTTTAGAAGTCACAATTCACAAACAATTTTGGTTTGGTAAAGGTTCAAGGTTCTAAATATTAAAAAACCCAAATGATCGATAAATATATAAATCCATACTGCTAATTATTCTTTGAACTTTTCAAAAAACCACAGGTTCACACTCTATACATCATATTCTATGAAGCACAGACACTTCATCTGACCTAACATATCAATGTCCAACACGTCTGGGACACAAACATGTTCGGAGATACAGCAACGTGTCCCATTTTTTTTCACTTTTTTTGGTTGTTGGAAGTGACATTCTCCGGACGTGCATGTCCCTTTGTGAAACAATCCTTGGACACGATGATGGCCCTAAAAAAAAAAAAAAAAAAAAAATCACTGATTTTGTTCATGCAGCCTGCAGGAATGCTAGATCTATGATTCAAATAAAAAGTAGAATTAATCATGCCAGCATAACTACAATTAATGTTAAAAAAAATAGAAGGCAAAAGAAAAAGAAACGTACTTACCTGGGTTCAGCTTCGTCTTCTTCAACAAATCTTTACTTTTTTATTAGGGTTTGTAATCTTTACATCTCGCCAAATGAGCTAGGCTGTAATACTCTCTTTTTTGTTGGTATGTTGTAAACATGTTATGGGATTTGTTGGGTGTTTTATTCTACACTTCTATCGATCCAATTCATTATGCAAGGCTTTGTATTTGGATCTTAGTTGCACGAAGCGGCGGTAGGGGAGAAGGAGCATATAGAAGTTTCTAAGGTTGGGAATGCCTATGGAAACGTGTATATATTTCATATATTAAAAGTATAAATATATTCTAACAATTAATTTTCTACGTAGACATAAAATATGTACTAAAATATGAATAAGAATTTGTGATTGATGTGACTGGAAGTTGAGTGCCTTTTCCTACAGATTGCACAATCATTTAGTGCAGGTATGCACAAGCGAAATACAGTAAATTCTGTAATTCGTTAAAGCAGAGTTGGTAAAAACGCACTTAAAGTGCAATAACAGAAGAGCATTTAGTAGGTAAAACGAAGCATATTTACAACACTGCACTAAAAACATTCTATTTCATAAGCTTACATCAAGCATTTTTTTATATTTTAACATATATAATTTATTAGCTCCATCTTTAGATTACAATGATGATGGTCGTATGCTTAATGAAAATGATCATTATACACTTTAGGATTCTATTGCATTGCTTATGTTAGGCATGGACCACTAGTGTTTTTTGATTTTGACTTTTAGATATATTTTATTCAACCATATACTTCATTTTGATCGTGACTATCAAGTATCATGATTGTGAATATTTGGTAAAGCACATGAAAAATTATATAAAAAGATTTGTTTAAATGGTATATGATTAGTTGGTCACTTTGTTATATTATCCACCAATAATTATTTTCAAATTTAAAGATATTGGCAAGTGATGCAAAGTATAAGAAGCTCAAGGAAGCATAAATTCAAAAAAGCGACAATATTTGAAAGTTGGCATGATTTCAAAGAAAAACCAATATGAACCATACATAATCATGTCCCAATAATATATAATCAAGCCTACATGTACGCATCTCATTAAAACACTCAAGTAAATAATGAATTTTTGCAGTGGTTGTAAAATATGAAATATATAACTAAAGTGCAATGGCTAACCCAATTCGGTGTTGGTTACAAACAGTCTGCAATTATATGGGTGTAACTCCACTAGCAGATGTATACATGGTATTTGTATATAAAAGTGGTTAGACCAAATTGATGGAAATCAATGTGAACAACCCAAATGATTCTGGCTGAAATTGGGCATTTTAAATAAAAATGAAAGATACAAACTAAACTACAAAGGGGTTGTTATGATAGTGAAGCAGAAATAGAGGGGAAAAAGTGACTAGTACTGAAATGGAAAGCGTATGGTATGGTAAATAGAATACCCATAACGACGATAGCGCTCTCTGGTGCTGAGATCTTCGGGGTCAAAGTAGCTGGGAGAAGTCTCCTTATCAACCTCCATCGCTGCAAATATTGGTTGTGGAAATCCTTAAAACCCTAAATCACATCCATTTTGTGTCCAGTCTGGCTTCGACCGAAGATAGAGAAATTCAAAGGGTTTATGGTTTAGAGAGAGATAAAACCAGAGGGAAGCGAGACTGGAGTAGGATCTGAGGAGGAAAGATTGGCTAACCCATGTCACAATAATGATATGGTGTAACCCACCAATCAAATAATAGACTGGCTGGCATCCTTATCACCAAACAGCCTGTAGGGTGTTTGGGAAGAGTTTTTTTTAGTTTTTTTTGGCTAAAATAGCATTAAAAAATAAAATATGCTAAAATAATCAATAAGACAAAATGTCATATCAAATCCATAATTATTTCATTTTTTCTCTCACAATATCACATTTAACTACAAAAAAATTCAATTATCTTTCCAAACATAAAAATTTTAGCCTCCTAAAATATCTAAAAACTAAAATAGCCTACTAAAATAGTAACTTCCCAAACACCCACTTTGTTTTCCGTTTCCATTTGCAGTTCTTCAATTTTTTTAACAGAAGTGATAGAGACTTTTTTTTTTTTTTCTTGACCTCACAATCCCAACAGACACATATTAGTAAGTGACAAGAGGAAAAAACACAAAAAACAAAAAGTAAAAAATAAAAAGTTGGTCAATCCTAATACATTAGGGGTGGTGGGGTCAAAGAAAGGGAATCTCAACCTTTTTCCTTTTTTTAAATTAATCCACACTTTTTTTCTCACGTTTGTTTAGTTGAGGCTCTCATACCATAAATTCAAATTTAAATTCGTTTTACCTAAAAGTCTATGCATGAAAATAGTTGGATAATTCTATTTTCACACACCATTTACACTTTGTACATATCATTTCTTAATTCACACATTTATTAATTTAGTTACATTTGTTTTTCTCATTTCACATATCAAATGTTCTAAATATATCCCTAACTCATAATTTAAACACACAAAACACTTTTATACACATCACAACAGTAATTCCGACATATCCAACAATCCGCCAACACATTTTCAGCAGTTCTTTAGAGCCAATCAACAATGAAATGATGAAAAGATTGATGGAAGTTGATGAAATCTTTTTCTTTTTTTTTTTGGTTCGCGATCAACAATGATAGTAAGTTTTCATCGCAATCAAAAAAATCTTAAAACAAATCATATGAAAAGTTTTCATCATTGATTTTTTTTTTTTCGCAATCCTATGAAAGTTGAATTTACAATATAATAGCAATTCTTTTGCTCCCCAAAAAAAAAAAAAAAACACTTCCACACATAAAAGATCACAGATTGCATTGGTTGTAAAGTCATATTCTTCTCTAAATTTAAACTTATATGATTTTATGTAAATCTTTTATCACACAAGTCAAGAATGACGGGAGTAAAATAGAGTGCAATAATAATGATAGTGAAAAACAATAGAAAAACAATATAGGCCCTAGTGTGACTTTTTTTTTTTCAAAAGATGTGCACTGAGAATTTTTATTCCCAAAGATGTGTACAAAGAAAATTTAGTTTTAAGATTTGTTGTGTATTGATATCTACAGTGGTCATTTTGTTTAATGGTAAAATTGTAATAAATATTTAATTCATTAAGTGAGTGCACAGAGAGTAAATGATGTATGGAAATAGAATTACCCAAAATAGTATCATCATAAGGATATATATTTGCAAAATGATCAATCTGTCCATAGATAGTTTCACGCCTATCAGTTCTTGTATAATCAAACCCACACTATCTCTCTAAATCACCCTTCTCTCTCTTTCTCTCTAAATCACCCCTTCTATTTCTCTCTTCTCTCGTATCCAGTTCTTTCTCCTCCAGTGTTGAGTCAACCCTCCTTTGACTGTTGACTGCCGCAACTCTGCCCTCTTGAAGAGCGTGTCTGCTCTCTCCCTCTCCGACAGAGACTTCACGACCGGCGTAGACAGGGCACCATTAAGAGATCTCCACCCTCTTGCAAGAAAGCAATACTTTAACGGCGGCACCGACGATGTGAAAGGTCATATCGAGATTTACCTTTGACAGTCATATTACACCATCATCGATCTTGCCATACGACGTCGTCCCAAGAAGATCTTCTCCAACCATGTCCTAATTCCCCTTTCTCCACTAAATCGCCAATCTTTTTCGTTGAATTGCCATCATCGGAGCCCCTCCTACTACCATGATCATTATAGTGTCTCCGTTGGAGAGTTTAAGAGATGAGATTGCATCTCATGAGGACTTCAAAACCCATACAAAGGACTCTCTACCTCAAATCAACGCCGTCAATGGCGTCAAGACTAGATCGTCAATGGTGGTTGTACAGAGGCAGAAAGAGCCGTTGATTCGGGTAAGAACTTGGATAATCTATGGTTTGAGGACAATGGCGGTGTTGAATAAGGGAAATTTAGGGTTTTTTTAATCATCAAGCCATAATAAATTGGCTCAAGCAATTGCAGTAGATATCTATTTTCAATTGGAGAATAATTTAAAGGATAACAAGTAGAAGAAAATTTCAAACAAAGCTCAACATTCATCTTATGTTGCTAGCAAATATGACAAAATCAAAAAATTCAAAACTTTTGATGATGCTAGATGCTTACAAGCCTTTTTAGAGTTTTCACCGTGTAGTAGGAACTACATAATGAAGTACTTGCTTCATGATTTGTTGTCAATGTTAAAGTGCTTACGTAAGTTGCGTTTGTGTAGTTTAGGGATAGATGAACTACCAAATTCCATTGGAGATCTAAGGCATCTACGGTACCTCAATGTATCCCCTTCTTAGATTTGAAAGCTACCTGAGTGGGTGGTAACTCTTTACAATTTATGAGTCTTGTTCTTGAAATTTTGTGAAAACTTGAAAAGTTGCTTCTAAACATGGGAAACCTGGTGAACCTATGCCATTTTGATATGACTGCTGCAGATATTAGATCATTAAAAAAAATGCCGCTACGGATAGGTAAATTAACAAAGCTACAAACATTGTCAAATTCTATTGTGAGTAAAGGTAGTGGGCATAAAATAGGAGAGCTAAAAAACTTATCACACATTCGTATGGCAAGACACATATTAAAACTGGAGAATGTAAGTTCTGCTAAGAATAAAAGGGATGCCAATTTAATATCTAAGGAGAAGTTAAACGAGATATCACTAGAATGGGATGACTCTCATAATCCACAAAATGACAAAATTGAGAGCGATGTGCTTGACATGATAAGGCCTCACAATTTGTCGGAACGACTTACCATCCGTGGGTATGGCAATTCAAGATTATCTAATTGGGTGGAGATGCTTCGTTCTTTGAAATAGTGTCTATGTGATTAGAATATTATAAATATTGCACATCTTTGCAACTACTTGGACAACTACCCTCACTCAAAGACCTTTACATTGAAGGAAGGAATGAGTGTAAAAAGCGCCTCGGTTGTGAGTTTTATGGGTAACAATGTGGTGCTAAACCTTTCCCCTCTCTAGAGAGACTAAGTTTTGTAAATATGCCAAAATAGGAGGATTGGTCTGCTTTGGAAATAAAGGGAGTTCATCTTTTTGGTCAACTCAGTGAGCTTTCCATCCTATCATGTACGAGACTCAAAGGAAGATTAATGATTTTCCTTGTTTAAAATCTCTTAAAATTGATGATTGTCCTGAACTTGTTAGAAGATTACCTAATGATCTTTCTTGTAGTAAATCTCTTGAGATTAGTCATTGCTCACAATTGTTGATTGATGCTTCGAGACTCGTTTTTCCATCACTTACGTCCTTGTTTATGAGTCATGTTACGCTCCCAAGCCTTCCAACACTCTTAGAGATGAATAACAGGCTTGACTTCAGTTCTTTCACCTTGGATATTAGATTTGTTACAGTTCCCAATTCATTTACTATCCAAGCGTAACTGATGAAGTGTTACCAAATAATGCAATGTCTAAGAATCTGACTTCAACAACTACTTTGGAAATTTATTGGGTTGAAAATTTGGTGTTCCTATCGACAAGGTTTACTCGAGGTTTAATGGGACTCGAGAAATTGGACATTAATAACTGTAAAGAATTCGTGATGTTGTGGAAGAATAATGTGAGACTACATCACTGTCTCCCATACCTCTCATAGGGGTGTAAATTTGGCCCGGTCTGACCCATATCAGGCTACGCGGGCTCTTGTCAAAATTAGAACCGGGCCGGGTCAACCCACGGGCAAAAAAATTAGGCCCACGCCCAGAGGGACCTTGGGCGGACCTTAGGGTGGGCCAGAGGGCCTAGACATTTTTTTTTTTTTTTTCTTTCTATTTTTTTACTAAAATTTTATTATTTTTCACCAAAAATGACACTAGGCCTTAGGCGGCCCAGGTGGGCCAGGCCATGATCGAGCTGATGGATTAGGGCACGGGTCGATTGGGCTGGGCTTCAAAATGATTCCCTAGGCCCAAGCCCAAGGTCCTGAACTGGGCTCGGGCCCCGGCCCACCCTGAGCCGCGAGTGGGTTTCAAACCGCCCACGGGCCACATGCCATTTTTACACCCCTAAACTCCGACATTTGAAAATGTATGGATGTGACAAATTCATTTGCTTTTTTGAAGAAGAGCAAGAAAAAGAAGAATGAGAAGGTTCGAAAAAACAGCAACATGAGGGGCTTTCTTGCATGACGAGACTCGAGTATTTACACAGGCGTTTGGTTTTGTTTTGGAATTGTGATTCCAATCAAAAAAATTTAAAATTATTTTCAAAACTCACACTAAACACACAATTCAAAAACATATCAAACTCAATTCAAAACTATTTTCAAAACTTATAACCAAACACACAATGCAAAATTCAATTCAAAACTCTTTTCAAAACTCAAAACCAAACACACAATTCAAAATTCAATTCAAAACTCTTTTCAAAACTCAAAACCAAACTCTTTTCAAAACCCTATTTAAAAAAAACAAATTGAAAAAAATATATTTTTTTTTTTTTATTTTAAAATTAATTTTAGAATCAAGATTTGCGTGTAGAGTCGTATTTTGAGTTATAAGTTTTGAGTTGAGTTTGGAATAAAGAAAATATGTTTGGTTATGAGTTTTGAAAATAGTTTTGAATTGTATTTTGAAATTTTTTAGATTTATTTTTTTAAATATTTAAAAAAATTATTTTATTTTTTATGGTAAATATTTTATTTTTTAAATATTTATTTATTTATTAGTATTTGATACATTTGTGTTCTGTATTTTTTTAAATATTTTAAATATTAAAAAATTTCAAAAGTTTTTTATTTTATTTTATAAATATATTTTTAAATATTTTAATTTTTTTTAGTTATGTGTTTAGTTACGATTTAAGTGTGGAGTTTTGAAAGTAGTGTGAAGTTTTGAGTTATGTATAGCGTTTCTGGTTTAGATCCGACCCATTTTTGTATTTTGGACTCGGATTTTATAGTTTGGTATTGTTGGTCATGTCTTTTCCCCCTTATTCTCCCTTAATTTTGGTTATTGGATTGTAATAGTTGTGTTTGAAAGAGGTTGACTGCTTGGTTTTCAAACTTGAGTTGCTCAGATTTTTGGTCTTCTGCTCGAGCGGCACTTCTTGCGCTCGAGCGGGCTTTGCAAAACTCTCAGTACTTTTGCAGGCCTGCAAAACTACAGGGAGAATTTATTCTACGCTCGAGCGACGTTTCCTATGCTCGAACGGCGTTTCCTACGCTCGGGCGGCCAATCTTGTGCTCGAGCAATGTTCTTTGTATGCAAAACTTCAGGACGTGTGTATTTTGTGCTCGAGTGTCACTTCTTGCGCTCGAACAGAACAATGTGTTTGACGCTCGAGCATCACTTCTCACGCTCGAGCGGACTGCACGTGCATCAGTTCGTAAAAAGGTCATTTTATATCACTTTTTTAGATCCATTTCTCTCCAACCTTAAAGACTCTCTCTCTCTCTAAAACTTACCATCTCTCTACTTTTTCATCTAGATCTAGTGATTTCTCCACGCTTGTACCTTTGTTAAAAAGGTAGAGCACCTCAAGAACTACATTTTGATCCGAGTCAATCTGGTTTCGGCGTCTTTGAAGTTTCTTCACTTCACCCTTGGTCTTCTAAACTTGAGGTAGGGATTTACTACACTCTCATATAGTTTTTAACTTAGCTATTAGCTGTTGTGTAAACAATATTGAGATTTGGGAAAAATTTAAACAAACCTAGGGTTTTGGTTTAAAATCTCAGAGGGGTTTTCGAATAAAAGTATTGGAAATGGTCATGGGTGTGGAAATGAAGATATGTTGTGTTAAATTGTTGATTGTGACACAAGATTTGGAATTTGAGGAAAATGGGGTTTGTCCTAAAAAGTTTCAAATAATTATTTTGTACAAATAGTAAAATTGATATTGGGGACATGAAATTGGATGGGCGGTTATACGTGTTATCTCTCACCTATGGAAATTTGGATAATTTTATCTGTTTTGAGGATTGTATATCTGTTTTGGGTTATTAGTAGAGGATAGCCGTGGATTGTTGTAGAAATTACATGAGGATTAGAGAAATTGAAACTAATCTCTTGTTGGTTGTTATTGAGTATGACTGTGCTCTAATACATTGTATATGTATGATATTTTGGGAGGAGAAAGGGGATGTACTCTATATGTGGGGAGGAAAAAGTGGATGGACTCCATTGAATTAAGTTGGCCTGTGTATCCTAGGTGCAAGTTCTGAAAACTGTACATATACATGGGTGTCGATTCCTGCGGACGAAATTTTTGTAAAATGGCAAATTGAAATGTTGTGTATTGATTATGTATGTTTGAGAACCACTGAGTTGTAGTCTCAGCTGGGTTGACTAGATAAAAATGAACATGACTCAGGAATTGAGGTGAATGAATTGACATGAATAAAATTGAGATAAAATGGATTGAGATATAAAATTTGGCATATTATGATCATGTAAGATGTGATTGATTGTATAACGGGCATCGTTCATGCACTCCATTCTTATACCTTTGTTAAGACTCATATATTGTATTAGATTGTTTCTACTGGGATTTAGCTTATCCTATTGGGGAAAACCATTTTCAGGTGCTGGTGACATGCCTCCGCCAAGACAGTAGCTTAGAGAGACTTGAAGCAAGAGCTCATTCTTGTTGTATTTAATTTGTATAGCCAAGGGCTTAAACTGTATTGAGCTAGACCTCATTTTGTTGTAACCAATGAATGACTTGGAAAGATGTAAGCCGTTAAGACATTTAAATATCTGTTCAACGTTCATCTTTTGATTACTAGTGATACATGCTATAGTAGATTCAGGATAGGACACTTATGAATATATATTGCATGTGTCACCTTTTGTATATTAACTCTGATAAATGAAAGTATGTCATTTTTATTCAATTTCCGCAAATAAAATGGGTTTTTAACATTTATTTTAGGGCATTACAACTTAGTATCAGAGCGTATCGAGTTTGAATACTTTGGGTGCGTAGGAGGAAGTGGTTCTTATCACAATGGGTCTATCTCGCTTGACAGAGATGTTTATATGTTTGTAATGCTATGTGATGACAAGTTTATGTGATTATATAGGTATTGTGATTTAATTTCTAGGATGTTGATTGAGTCTACAAGGGTTTCTAGGAGTCTTATTAGAAAGTGTCACGACCCAAACCCGCTCATTTAGGTTTAGCGTCGTAACCGGCCAATAATCCTTGGATTACCAAAGGCCTCTGAATAGATAAACAGAATTAAGGAGTTAGCGGAAGCAAATACATATAATATAATTGTCCAATGAGCTGTGCAGACTTATATAATACAGATGTATATAACTTTATATACATCTATCCAAAAAGCATTGAACGTTAGACCCACACACAAAAAGTCAAACAAAACGGGAATTAAATCCACTGACAAAACTTAATCTCGTAGCCAACATCTTTGAATTTGCAAAAAGGAAATAAACTTAATCCAAAAACACTTGAGCCCGTAACACTTGACATTTTGGGAACCTCCATGGGAGGCACAGTGGTTGGCTGACAGACAGAACCAGCAGATGCCTCAGACTTGATCTAGCACACGCTCACCTATATATATATATAAACAGTGAGCTAAAGCCCAGTGAATAACATTAAGGTAAAGGGGTTGGTGAACGAATTCCGAACCTTACATAATCATAAAAACAGTTCATAACATAATCATTCTCATATCTGAACATAATAATGGTATATTCCAAAGAACACATCACATATCGTCTTCCGACTAGAGTAATCGGTTTTGAATACCGATTTAAACACATATCACCACAATGTAATGGCTAATGAGATCTCATACTCACATGTATGTCATGGACCCGCATTTACACGCCGTTCCCCATGATTCGGGACTATCTATGGATGCCATAATAGATTTCAAACATAGGACATTCGTTCACATAAATAATCATCATTTCAGAAATCATAACTTATCAAATTACATTTGGAACATAATTCATATGAACATATCTTTACAATAACGTTACTCACAGTGGGCTTCTAGAAACGATTGGTCAATCCTCAGACGTTGACCTACAAACACAGATGTACATAACAGAAACACATCTTATTATTACACGTGTTCACATGGCCGTTATGGCTTAGCTTTCTTATTCAGTTCAGTACTTAAGACTTGTACACGTGAATTAATTCTCGGATTTATCTCGTGTTTTTCTAATTCACTTTACATATATCGCTTCTTAGCTTATGACTCTTCAATATCTCATAATTCATGTCTACATATGCTCAGAAATGAATGGAAATGGAATGTAAAACTTCTTGTCAAAATGCACTGAAAATGGCCTGGTCGCTCGAGCACAACTTTGGTCGCTCGCTCGAGCGGATCGGCCTGTCTAAAAAAGTACTGTTGGCATTCATTTTACACTCGAGCGGAGTGCTTATGTCTACAAAAATGCTGAGAGCTCGCATTCTTTGCTCGAGCGCAGGTTTTCTCGCTCGAGTGGGCTGCATAATTCTGGGTTTTCAAAAACAGAGTTTTGAGCTTCCGAATGCAATTTCAAGGGTAAAACTCATGCATGGCTTGTCTTTAAAGCTTGAAAACTTTTCCAAAACATGAACACGTGATTGTTTACAAACTCTTTTGCTCAAAAGACATGAATTTACCAAAATCATGCCCAAAACCTCCATGCATGTATGATATACAACTCTTTTCTTCAAGTTCCATGATGTTTAACAAGAATTAAGCTCAAAACCGCATGCATGTAGAAATTTCCTTCTCAAAACATGAAGTTAAATGATAAAATATGATGAGTTAAACATGCATGAAACAATTTCAACATAGAAGTTCAATTTCAAACCCAATATGATAAAACTCCATATATTCATGCATGTATGTAGAATTTCCTTCCAAATTCCTTCCAAGGCCTCATAACTATGGAATTGACTTACAAATCTTATTGAAATACATATGCACATACATCTCATGTTCCAAACTCAACACAAATGATAAAACTCATGACCAAAGTGATAATTAACCATTTATATATGCATGCATGTGAAGCTACTTCTTTTTTCTTCATCTTTTTGACACACTAATATGAAATACATGCAAATGATCAAGGTACCTTCATGAATTCAACAATTAAACACGTTATCTACATGAATTATAGCTAAGATTATTACCTAGAGCCTTGATCTTGCCAAATTCTTGCACAATCTTGATGAGTACTTACAATTTTGAGTTTCTTCTTCAAATTCTTGCTTTCTCTCTCTAGAATGGAGTCTCTCTCTCTCTCTAGAACGTATAATCTCAGATTTTTCCTCTTGAATCAAGTTTGTTGAGCTCAAATGAGCTTATAAGGCATATTTATATACTTGTGATGTATTAATACATTAATTAGAACATTTGGTCCATCCAAACACAACTTAATTAATTGTTCCGAATCAATTTTTAATTAAACTTACCATAATGTTCTAAAAATTCTCATTAGTCCATCCATGCGGTCAATTTCCATTTCTGACGTCATTCAGGCCATCAATTTAATATTCTAGGCGGAAATTGTAACAGATATTTTTCGACTCAGATAGATATTCTTAACTTAATCACATGGCTCATTTCACAATTAAAATTTAGCACATAATTAATTACTTATAATCATAATTAGCATTTCGGGCTCGTCACAGAAAGGCACTTGATCACTATTGTTTCTAATTGAAACTCTGGCAACGCAGCGGGACGGTCATTATCCGGGAATGAAATTTATATGTGTTTATGTGACTACGTACTTACGTGGAGTGAATTACGGTTATCCACCGCTTTAGGACGTGAGTGAGTTAGCTTCGGCACATTTGTAAATGTGCTAATCTCTTTTGTTATCTTTATTAGGATGTTAGGACGTGGACGTGATGGTGGTAGGCGTGGTATGCCTAGGAGGCATGAGGTGCCTTTACCGGATAAAATTCCAGTGCATGAAGAAGGGGTTAGTCAAACCAATGTGGCTGAACCAGCAGGTCAGTAGGCCATGGGCACCTTAGCCCCGCGAAATGGTCGGAGCATTGCAGGAGTGTAGCTTGGCTTTTTGTGCTCCTTTCGGATACGACAACCCCTACAGTTCGGACTCCCGTGGTTTTGAATCTGATTCCACAAGTACAATGTGAAATAGATAAACACAAATGAGTCCAAATCCGGCAAATCTTTTGAAAAAATTGATTTTGAATCAAAAATGTCAAAAATAGACTGCTTTGCCAGATTACAGAGTCGACACCTAAATATTTTTGAGAAATTTTGAAAACTTGAGACTCGTGCCAAAGGTCACTTATCCGTTATCACCAAAGTGTATCTGCTCGGGAACTTAGGTACGAGAGGGGAAGTTCATGAATTGAGCACCCCACTCGCCCGATCAAAGATCGGCCTCTACTAATCATGATGTGATTCTTATTTACATTATATGCTCATGTTCCGATTATTAGGCTAACTTACTATGTGATGCACACAAGTATAGACTAATTTGCAAAAATTAGAACACTTTGATTTATGTTTGTTTGAAAATTGTTTTGAATATATATCACTTGAAAAAGTGACCTCATATGTACATTTAGTCAAAATATCTCAATTCAAGCAACTAGCCTTCATCCACAAGCATTCTGATAGCTATATCTATTAAGCACTTAGCCTTATGGTAATCATGCTTGTCATGGTAACAATCACACACATGCGATATGCTAAAACAAATAAAAGCTTACCCCAATTCCCGAGGTGAGCTAAAAGAGATAAAATAGTTAGAAAAATGCATGATCCTGACTAATGGAATATGCCTAATGCAACACATACAAAATGCAACTAATAGGCTCGGCTACTAGCATGGCATGTGAATCAACTTGATAGCATGCAGTTTTAAACAAGTTTTCAAAGAAGTATTTAAACGATAATGTTTGTTAGCATGATGAACCGAACTTCATGCATGCAAGACTAATGGATGCTTTATACATGGAAAGTGCTAAAATAAACATGATGTGCTACGCTATCCATCATAAGCATTTAAATAAAAGGGAGAAAGACATAGGGTTGAAAGACATACACATTATTACAAGTTTGCCCTCGTGCAGGAGGGTCTAAATGAACTAACTAGCTAGCTAATTACTACGAAAGCAACTAATTTATTACAAACCAAATGAAATAAATTGACTACACTAGCTAATTATTACAAATTGGAATTGAACTAATTAATTACAACACAAATTTGAACTAATTAATTAATTACAATATGAAATCAACTAGCTAAGTAATTAATTATTTAAGAGCTATATCAACTAATTAAACTCGAGCGGGGGTTAAGGAACCATGCGTGCCAACTCGAACATCCTCCTGGAAACACTTCTGTTCTGCTGCCAGGACTGTTCTGCCCACAGGAAAAGCTTTTTTTACCTCTGCTTCTTCTCTGCCTTACAAGAAAACAACACTGTCTGCTGACACAAAAGTGGCTCGTTGGCCAGAAGTAGTGAACGGCCGGTTACAAATAGTGGCTGGCCGGCCACTAATGTAAATGTAGCCCTGCTGCAACAGAAAATGAACATAGTAGAAATAGGGTGTTTCTAGGGGATATTCATCCTCTCTGCCTTTCCCTATCATGAAATGGCTCAAAGGAGGGGTAGAATCGATTTACAAATCATCAACAATTGCAAAGTTGTTACATGATGATCTATGGCTCAATTGGACAAAAGCTCAATGAGGGAAAATAAAAGACCAACAAAACCTCCTCCATATCATGAGATTGATCAAGGGAAATGCTTGACATTGACTCTCAAACCATTATCATCACTAACAAGTATTCACATTGCACTTGTGGAATTAGATTCAGAACTGGAGTCTGAACTGTACGGCTAGTCGTATCCGAAAGAAGCACGAAAAGCCAAGCTACAGTTTCTGGCGACTCTACTGGGGAATTTAGAGAACTTGACTCAGACTTCATGATGTGAACTTTTATCTACACTTATATGTTATTTGCATTGCATTTGCATTGGTGTGCTTAAGTCACTGTGTTTGCCATCTGTTATTCCTGGACGGTTCGCCGGAGGCTTGCCTAAAAGCTTGCCAAAAGGTTGACCAATCGTGGGTTCTGCCATGTTGGAAACACAACCCTTGGATCTAGACTACCGCTGTACCGCTTGATCCGCTTTTCACTTCTCGGTGTTAGGTGTAAGAGGTATATTAGGTAGTCTTACCGAGGTACCCCTTTTGACCACTCAGCCAAGCTGCATATAGTAAAGCCATAGTGACTGTTCCAATATAGGACAAGATGCTCACCCGTATGCAGGATTTTGTGAAACTGCTTGCTTGAAGTTGTGAAACCCTAGCTCACTCCAAAGCTAAGACAGGGAAACCCTAACCTCTCACAGGGGTGTTTTGAGTGCTTTTGTGCAAAATGTGAAATCTTTGGAAATGTGTGATGCAATCTTGAGAGAGTCTTAATCTTGAGCTGATTCTTTTCAAAATTGAGCGTCATATCAGAATTAGAATTTGGGTTGAAATCTAGGGGTTTGTGTTTGATAAACCAGAACCAGGGCCAAAAATTGTTCTTGCTTTACTTTGCCTGGTATACCCGGTATCTTGATTTGATGGGGCATTTTGTTTTTAATGCCAGGTTTGTCTAAGCCAGAGAAAGAGCAGTACCCAACTCAGCAAAAGCCAAGCCTAATCTAACCCGGAAAGTCTTAACCCATCACAGTCTATCCAATCCCAGAAAGAACCCACTCAGTAAAGGTCCGGTCCATCTGATCCCCAAAAAGCCAACTCAGAAAAAATCCATCAAATATCGAAAGACCCATTCTAAAAAGCCTAATCCAGTCAAACCCGTCTAGACTAATCCAATCCAGATACATCAATTGCAAATCGGGTTGAAATCCTTGTTAGTCAGCTCTCAGCTTACACCCATTCCTTTTCCCGATTGCTAACTCAGCAGACCCGTGATGATATAAAGTCCAGAAGAAGTTGTGGCCATGATGATGACCCGAAACCAGGGAATTGTCATGCAGGATAAGATCAATGCTGAATTGTAATGCCCATCTGGGGCATCTATTACACATCTAGTTCTGGGCCTCCAACTGAACTTTGACCCACTTCCGCCAGCTGAAAAGTTGCAAGGTCTAGATCCTCGAAAAAGGTTGGCTCAAGCTCGAGTTTTCGAACTCCTGGTGCAGCCTAATGAAGGGCTTTTTCCTCTTGATATTAATGAGCTCAACCCAACCTCGTTAAAAATTGCTAACCTTGAGAAACTATTCAAAAAGGCACAAGAACTTAACTCCATTCCCGACATTGAGGATGGGTACATCGAGGCTGCCGTAAGGCTCCCAGACAGATTCAAAATGCTGCACATTGACCGTTTCGATGGGTCTAGAGATCCTATGGTACATATCCGCTTTTCTTGGACATCGTGAAACTGATGGATCTGACTAAGCCTCAGAAACTCTCTCTGTATAGAAAAACCCTGTCGGGTATAGTAGCCATTTGGTATGCCAAGTTGGAGGATAAATTGAAGTAGAGCTGAGAAGATTTGGCTGAGGCATTTGTCAATCAGTACTCTTACAATACCCAAATTGAAATGACCACCCAAGAGCTTAAAGCAACCTACTAGAATCCTAAAGAACCTTTTGTGGAATTTGTTGCAAGGTGAAGAGCAAAGGCAGCACAAATGACAGATTGACCTTCTGAGAGGGACCAAGTGCGAATAGTGGTGTAGAACCTTAAGCTTGATATGTTACAAAAGTTAATAGTCACTCCATTGTTCACTTTCAAAAATTTGCATAAATTAGGGATTCAAATTGAGGGTGCATTTAACAAAGGGATTATTCCTAGAACAAGCAAACCAACTAGGAGGGTGTTTTCCGGGAGTACCAACGCTAACAGTAGCACTATTCCCAAACCTACTGAAATCAATATCGTCGCCACTCCCAAAACTGCCAACCCCTTTACTAACACTAGTCCACAAATAGCCAGCCCAACTTGAGCTCAAAACAAAACTTTCACCCTGTAAGGCCCCGGTGTCCCACATCGGGAATAGAGGGGGAGTTTCTGGGCTATAAAAGTAAAAACTTAGACCCTTATATAGCATCGAGGCCTTTTCTCTAGTGGTGAAATCCCTATTAGAACTCCCTAGTTAAGCGTACTTAGGCTGGAGTAGTTCTGGGATGGGTGACCCACTGGAAAAAACAAATCCGTGCGGGCGTGGCCCAAAGCGGACAATATCGATGACATGTGAAGGGTTGGGGTGTTACAAATGGCATCAGGGCCAACTCTCCGAAGTACCGAGTGTGGGCCCCTAGCGTCTCTCGGTGTATGTGGGCGGGCTTGTGAGCTGGCAGGCTACTGTACAGGGACATGCAGCCTTAAGGGGGGGTGATTATAAGGCCCCGGTGTCCTACATCAGGAATGCAGGGGGAGTTCCTGGGCTATAAAAGTAAAAACTTGGACCCTTATATAGCATCGAGGCCTTTTCCGTAGTGGTGAAATCCCTATTAGAACTCCCCAGTTAAGCGTGCTTAGGCTAGAGTAGTTCTGGGATGGGTGACCCACTGGGAAGAACAAATCCGTGCGGGCGTGGCCCTAAGCGGACAATATCGATGACATGTGAAAGGTTAAGGTGTTACACACCCTCCTCTATATGAGCCTATCTAGCGCACTAAAAGTCTTGATAGAAAGAGAATATCTCAAATCCCTTTATCCCCAACCTCTGCCTAATCCACTTCTTGCTAGACATAATCTCACCAAATACTGTGTGTACCATCAGCAACGCGGTCACGGTACCGATCGTTGCTATCGCCTTTGTCATGAGTTTCAAAATCTTATCGATAACCAGACAATAGCTCCACCTCAAGAACCCAATGTTACTACCAACCCACTTCCCATTCACGACCAAGTACCTCCTCCTCACCTTAACCTCATCTATACACTACCACCTACTTTCAACCCCAGTATATACATCACCCCAGTTCATCTGCCCAAGCTAAAGGTGTTCATTGTTGAAAGTACCGATTTGCGCATGATGGATGCACCCAATCCGGTTCGAATACGCCAAGACTGCCAAATGGCCGAACCCACTACTGTTAAGATGTTGGGGATGATTAAAGACCTTCAAGGAACGGTGGCATATTTAACATTTGGGGTTTCGATCCCATCAAAAAGCTCTCCAATCTCGGGGTGAACTGCAATTAAAAAGGGCCAATACGAAGCTATCTCAAGTCTGGGTGATGACAGATCAACAACAAATGGGCCTCATTTCGATATCGCCACCCAATCCCTTCGCCAAGCAAAAGCAAGTAGTAAGAACAAGGCTGGGACAAGTAGTGATCCCTATGCACATCTTCGGTGGGCTATTGAGACTTTAAAGGTCAAAGGGTTGAACAAGCAGCAAGTGCCTGAAGTTGTTACAAAGGCTGTGGATAACATTTTTGTCGCTTAGGTTGAGTGCATTTCAAATCAGGGGCAAACAATGAAAATGGATGCTTTACCAGAAACACCCATCTTAATTCCAGTCCCAAGCCCATGAACACCCGGCCAACACCCGCCAATCCATTTGCCAATGTTCCTAACCTAGTGCTCCCTGCTCCCAAAAATGAACCTTCGCTCAATTCCATATGAGCCTAACCTATGCATTGAAGGTACTGATGGAGAAAGGGTATCTCAAACCGCTCAATTCTTGACCTCTCCCCAATCCTTTCCCACCTAGACATGACCTTACACAATATTGCACATTCCATCAGCAATACGGTCATCATACTGACCATTGCTTTCGCCTTCGTCATGAAATTTAAGACCTGATTAACAATAAGGTCATCACCCCACCTGAAAATCCCAAAGCTGTCAATAACCTTCTCTCTAACCGTAATAGATTGCCACGCCATAACATAAAACCCACCCACAGTTTGCCAACAACCAACCATTACCCTAGCCAACACATCGTACCCGCCAATGAGCCCAAACCCATTATATTCATTCCTGAATCTTCCGATTCCGATCTGAGCAAAAAGAACAAAATCTTTGAAGAGATGGAAAGTTTACTTGACCTTGGTGAGTTCAAGCTTGATGAAGCAGTGGGTGCTCTCGAGATGCTAGCACTGATGGTTGGAATGATGAACCTCTGTCTCAGCTAGGGGAATTGTCGAAAGCATTTGAAAAGGACCTTCTGAATTAGGGGCATGGTGTGAAAAAGCAATTGTTTTGGTCAAGAAGTGTTAAGATTTGTATGCTTGAGAGGTTCTATCTCAGTTGAGAGCAAGTTTATTATAGGTTTCCTACTTGGGAGCATGGAATCGCATTTCTTAGTAAAAAACGTCACCGAATTAGGAGTCTCTTGCTACTATGGTCTGGTAAACTCAAATTGATCAGCTTGTGTCTTCAACTATATCTTCACATCAACTCTCAAAATTCTGATTTATAGCTTCTATTTTTTGCCTGTATCATCACACAACAATGTTTTTACATTCATTCATTTTCTTTTCCTTTCATATATTTCCTTTTCCTTTTCTATCTATATACCTATACTGAATGCATGAATTTCATTATGTTTTTTATTTTATCTTTACCTTGACTCTACTACAAACATGTAGTTGTGGCTTTGAATAATATATTGATTTACTTCTGTCTAGTCATGGTGAAAGCTCTCATAAGTGATGGAGGAGTAAGAGATAAATCAAGAAAATTGAGAATGAATTCCTTTCCATAGACTGCAATTGAAAAATCTCCCGACTGCACACTATTAGGCAAGACTTCCATTGCCAGAAGGGAAATTTTATTTAATATCACGTTGTGTTTTTATACCATTGTCCATGCATGCTAGACTACATTTAATAGTTTCGAAGTCAGCTAGTCTGGTCAAAATCTATGTGGGCAATCTGTTGTAGTTGGAGGGATTTGGGCTTGATTAAAGGGAAGTTGAGAAGCCACCTACCCTATTTGAAGTATTATTTAGAATTCAAATCCAATGCAAATATTCAAAAAAATATATGACACTATTTGAAATTGGTATACCGCGTAGAGTTATGTTTATTTGTTTAAATTTACACTTTGATCTGTTTAGACTTGTTCTCTTGTCTAAGAAGAGAACAGAACAGAACAGAAGGGGAAGTTCATCTAATAGTAAGACTTGTCGTGGAGTGGGTATTGAAATGATTCTCTTGTCTAAGAAGAGAACAGAACGGAAGGGGAAGTTCATCTAATAGTAACAAATGGTTCTCTTGTCTTTGATATTTAACGGCATTTTCTTAAACATCACATTGTATTGACTAACACGGCACCGTTTTAACTTCAGAAGGCATTTTTAAACGCCTTGATTTCACTCTCTCTAAACCCTTGATTTCACTCTCTCTTGCTTCAAACCCCTTCGATTCTCTCGCTTCAAACCTTCGTTTATTCGATTAATCTGCAACCCTTCTCTTCGATTGAAGTATTCGTAGATCGTCGATTCGCAGATCAGAATGTGCCCATCTCGAGTTCGTGTTCGAGTTCGCAGGTCTTTCTTTATGGTAAGTGTTGATCAGTCTCATCTATATCGTCTCACATTCAAGTTCGATTGAAGATGATACTTAATGGAATCATTCGATTTAGGTATGTTAGGTTTCATCTACTTTATCATTCTTAGATCAGATTGATTGAAGATCTATTGATCGATTGAAGGTGATTTCGAAGTTCAACCTTCTTCAGCTCGGTGATTCAATCTCAGATTCATTTGGCGATTTCGAAGTTCTCTCTCGATTTCAAAGCTCGGTGATTCAATTTCAGATTCATCCGGCGAGGAGAGTGAGCACCATCATCTACTAAGGTGAGCACCTTCCCTTCAGAAAATCTAAAGTTCTCTCTCTCTCTCTCTCATGTTCTTCCTTCCGTCAATTCGTCTCCTAGGGTTTTCAATCAATGTTTTGAAGAAGTTTAATCTCTGTTTTTTTATTGATCTGTTTGTATTGATCAATCAGTGTTTTACACATCTCATTTATTTTTCCCCAGATCACCAGAACTGATTTTTTCAATCAGTATTCTTTCTTTTTCACTCTCTATTTTTTTTTATTACCCTGTTTTAAACCCTAAATTAGCATCAACAATATTATCCTTTTTTTTTCCTATGCTGTTCTGATTTTTGGTCCCAATTCTGATGTATGCACATATTATACTTTTCTCAATGGCATTGTTGTTAGGGTTGCAAGTTTAATGATTCTAGTTGATTTTAGGAGTTGAGTTTGTGAATCTTTGTACTTATTCCAGTTACAAGATTAGGGACTTTAAGCAGGAAATAAGAGTGAAAGATGAGACTGTAAAAGGAACTTACTGTCTACATACAAATAAATATGGAAATTAATTGTGCCAATGAATAATAGATAAAAAGATTATGAATAATGAATGATAGAATGCTTCCAAGCTTACAAATTAATGTATTTACAGATTCTCATTAGTAAAACTCAGTGGCCATGTGGTCATGATTGTCTTGACTTCTCTTTTGGAAAAAAATGTTCCCCAGTAGCTTAATGATTCTATAAATAAGGTGCATAATTTCCAAAAGAAAATTTATGTAATCATGCTATGACTAAAAGTCTACAACATACATCACTGGGTGATTATGAATGACATACGGGGTAATATGTCATGATTTCATGTTGTTTTTGTTATTTTGTTCTTTACTGAAGCTTTGATTTTTGTTTGTTTTTTCCCTCAACTATGCAACATTCAGGTACTTTTGGACTCATAATTAAACACAGCTTTATGCTTTATGCACAAATATATCCTTCATATTCAGTGGCCTGCTAATGTTACTTTGTTTTATGTGGGTTAGTATGAGTATGCGAGTACACATATTTATGTGCATACCTGGATTTCTATTTCCAGCATCACTTCAAGTAATGAATCACTTCAAATATGTGATGGTAAAAGTTTGTATGCAATCCTTCAAATTTCAGTTGATGCTAGTTAATTGGGTGGATGAGTAGCTTCAGTGATCAATATCTTAAATCTTTGTAAACTTAAATTGGTTGAGCTTGGTTGCCCCTGAATGTCTACTTGGGTACTAAGCCTAGTAACCAATGTATAATTGTTTTGAAATATGCCTAAACCTGTTTATTCTGTTCACCACATGCCCATGAATGTCTAATTGGGTACTCAATTTCATTATTGACCAAAATGAAGCTCACATCAAAATTCCAACTATAAAAAGAGATATGATCAAAATAATGATAGGTGTTTACACTTTCTGAATTTTGGGTTTTTGATCAAGTTTAAGCAAGAACCACTCCAGGTTGATGTTTAACTCCTCAATGTTCAAAATAGTCAATTCTAATGCAAAATAGTGAAAGATGTTGCATTTGATATTAACTAAAGGAGGTGAATGGCTTTGGATAAGTGGAGATTTTCAAACCTGAGACCAATTGGAAAAGTGGGGATGTGGTAAACTTCTTAGTAAGAAGGTAAGCCCAATGGCTATTAAAATCACCATTCGCAAATCCCAGATGATCTGGTCTGGACCACTGGAAAGTGATCTCAAAGATTGAAAGATAGATCTTAGTGGGAAAAGCCATGGAGATGTTGCTAAAATCCCAAGCATTGTTGGACCAACAGTCTCTAACTTTCATATTCTCCTCAAAAGATTTAAGGGGGCCAATTCCAATCTAATTATCAAACCAAAACAAGAGGTATGGGTCGATTCCGTTGCACCAGCTGTTGCACCCTCGAACCCATTACATAGGCAGCAAGTATTTTAATTATTTTTACTAGTTATTACTTTAAATTGCCCAAAGCTACTATACAACTTGAGTTCTTATCGAATGATAGGTTGTTGATTCACTTAGTAGTCATCCCACTGTTCGGCCAATGCCACGTCAACAACAATCTCATACATTTTCATCCCAAGAGGCGAGCAATTATTTAATCAAAGCCTTTTTGACAATACAAGACCTTATTAATTAAAATACTTGTTCTTATTAAATGTAGGTTCACCAAGAAAAAGAAGAAGAAGAATAAGAAGAAGAAGAAGAAGAACTAACAAGGTACATATGAGATTTTGGATTTCCAATATTGATATTGACCGATATATCAGCTGTAAAAATATCAAACAATTTATAATAGGTCCCATTTGAAGACTTACCTTAGAATATCTCATACTTATTCTTTTTTATTTACAATCACGTGTTGGAGGGCTTTAGGATCTATTTGACCCCATTTTTTATTTTATTTTATTTTTATTTATTTATGTGTGCTTGTTTGCTTCTTGCAGGGAGGAGATCCATCTCAATCTATTTTTTGGAGGTATTGTTTTCCAAGAGTCATGTAATTCTTTTCTTTAGCTTTTCTTGGTATATATTGATGGGTTTTTGTTTTTTTATTTGTTTTTTTTTTTATTCATTATTCTGATTTTGTGCAGTTATATTTTTGGTTATCTTTACCTTTTGGCATAGCTAATGCTTTTTGGACTTGTGTCATTGCTAATGGATCATTGGATCATTTTTGTGGTCAAGATTTGCGTTAAATCATCGGCCCTCGGCTGGTTCTATCCATGTGTAGCAGACTCAAATGATTAGGTGATATTGTTTGGTAGTTGGCCTATCCATATTAGTTGAAGTTTGGCCTTTTTTGAAACTAACTCGTTCTAAGCTTGGTTTCTTGGAATTGAACTTGTTGGATTTTTTTCATGATGTTGTATTGGATATTATTATAGATGTGATGGAACAGTAATTAAGCAAATATTTGTAAGTTATCTGGTTACAAATTCTTGGTGCGGATGACAAGTATATTTGTCAGTACACTGAAGAATCTCATAACTTCTGGGGAAGTAAGTTTTTATTGCCTTAGGATTTTTACTTATTGTTTCGTTTCTCAATGGAACAGAACAAGTTCATAATGGTTCTTTATTAGTAGAACCATTCACTTTAGGCATAATTGACTTTGTGATTTAGTAACTGCAATCTATCTCCTTGACCTGAATGCTGCTTAGAGTATTTATTTATTAAAATATGGGTACAATCAGCTCATTATTTTATTTCACTATCAGAAAACAAATATTTGTAAGCTATATTCGAAATGATGAAGCACTTAGAGCTGAAGATTTTCAAAAACAGTTAAAATTTATGCCCGGGATGCTTTTTTATATATTATTAGAATAATTTATGCCTGGAGATTTCAAAGACAATTTCAAAGATGTTTCGTGATTCATGTCGTTTCAATTGACATCTATAGTTTTCACGTTTGTTTGCAGCATCAGAAATTCAAATTGTGATAATACAAAGATGGATTTTTGGTTCCAGCTCTTCAGTAGATTATTGCATACTTAAAATATGATTTAGTTTTGATTCATTGTTCATTATTGCTATTTTTATAGTTATTTTTTTATAGTTAAATCTTAATAGAATTAGCAGTTTATTATAATTAAATTAAAAATAAAGCTATAGCGGCATTTTTTAAAAGCTATTATAGTGTTAATGGTTATATTTTTAAAATAGCAAAAAAGCTATCACAACGTTTTTAAAATGTTGCTAAATATTGACGTGACATCATTGTACTGTTAGTTATCACATTTAGCAGAGTTTTTATAAACGTCGCCTATGTTGATATAATGATGTTTTTAAAGCTCCATAAGCCTATAGCGACAGTCATGTCCTCAGTGTTTGGTGTTAAGTGTCACAAAAAGAATTAGCGGCATTTTTGAGACCTATAACGGTGTTTTTTAAATGCCTCTAAAAACTTAATTTCTAGTAGTGGCTCACACAAAAAATTGAATTTTTTTTATTTTTTAGATACACTTAATCTATGCATACTTAAAAAGTATAATATTTTGTGATTTTTTAAAAAAATTTACCAAATACAAAAAAATAAAAAAATACAAAAAATAAGTAATTTTGTAATAAATGTGAGTGAATAGACGAGAAATAAAAATTATGTTGGAAATAAAAATGAAAAATTTTATTCATATATAAAATTTATATAAAAATATCATAAAAATGTTGTGATAGTAATATAAATACAAATTATATTTATGGGTGTTTTGTTTTAAAGTAAATGGTCACCATTAAACTATATTATTATGTTTGAAAATTTCACATAAAATTTATGCTTGTATATCATCATTTAATAAGAATATGTTCAGGTAGAATTTAATGATAGAAAGTTATAAAATATAATCATGATGATAAGAAGAAGAAATAGTAAAAAAAATGGCAAAATGATCGTTTAAAAAATTTTAGAACATGATATTCGCAATTCAAGAGACAATTTATAATGAGATTATAAATCTCACAAAGAAGAATGTAACTTTTCAAAAATGAGAAAAATTTATATTAAATAGAACCTTCAGAGAGTGTTAGTGTAATTTATCCATATAAATATGTCCATACCACATCCACATCATTCCAAACGTACTTTATGTATACAAATTTTATTTGTAAATATTTTTTCCTTCAAATGTTCACATTAATAAGCTTGTTTAGTGGAGCTAATGACCGGCCAAGTGTTCAACTGAAAATGGCTATCCATATTTATTGTTGGACTGAAATCAATATATATATATATATATATGTTTATTTATTTACTAAAAAATTTAGAATAAACTACTAATAGGTTCTAATAGTTGGACTTAATTCCCATCAAGTCCTATTGAAAATAGGTCTTGATAAAATTGTCGCTAAAAATAATTTTTTTTGTGACAATTTTTTATATATGTCATTAAAAATTGACAATTAGTGATTTTTTTTTGTCATGATTTTTATAAATTGTCGCTAAAACTTACAAATAGTGATTTTTTTTATGACAAATTTTTCCCATAAGATCTATTAGACAATAAGTCCACTTATTATGACCTACATGTAAGTACCCCTACTATTTATTATTGGACTGTAATAAGGTGAGGGTCATATTGTTGGTAGATTATTTGGGATTCATAATTTTCCATTTTATTTTGATGATATTACACGCATCAATTAGTATATCAATTAGTGTACCAACATATATTATGACATTATTATTCCACTCGTTTTCACGTTGACCCCCATACTTCGATTTATTTCAGTACCTCAACTTTCCACAAATTGATCAATTAGATCCATGCCGTTACTTTCTATCTAAAATTGGATGAAATGTACTGACGCGACACTAAAGTTGATTTAAAATTTCATTTTTTACCCCTCAAACTGTACATTAAAAATCAATTTACCCCCCAAATTAAAAATCAATTTGCCCCCCAAACTATACTTTAAAAATCAATTTGCCCTCCATATCAGCACATTCCGTCTAATTGTGAACGGAAGGTGATGGCAGGGGTCTAATTGATCAATTGGTGGCAAGTTCAGGTACTAAATTGAAATAAATTGAAGTATGGGGGTCAACATGAAAAATGCGTGATAGTTTAGAGGGGAAAATGATATTTCCTCTTACAAATATCCAAAACCTCTAAAATTATGTCACATTATTTGTTAGTACATTAATTGATATACCAATTGTTGCATATAGTATTATTCATTTTATTTTGCTCTTCACCTTAATTTATGGTTGTTAATTGCTTATCATCTCTTTTTCTAGGTAAAAATTTTATATAAGAATTCTTTTTATGTGTTCCCTAAGTATAAATTTATACCCCCCCAAAAAAATTAATCTATTGGGCCAGATTTTGAGTTATAAAAAAATAGTTAATTACTCACCAGTGTTGTTACAAGCACATGTACATTATTAAATTCTATAAGTGTTTGTATAGACCAAAAAATTTCTAAACATTAATAATTAGTGACGTTATTATAAATCTGTCGCTAAAAATGATAATCAGTGAAGTTTTTCTGTGATGAATTTTAAATTGTTGCTAAAAACTAACAATTAGTGACACCTTTTATAAAAACACTACTAAAAAAAAGATTTTGTGATAACAATTAAAAATGAATAGGACTTTTTAATGCACCAAAAAATTAAGAAGACTTATAGGTGTACTCATCTTCTTGAGCAAGTTCCTCTTAATGGAATTGTATTCGCTATGGTTAATATATATATATATATTATATAGTATCTCACTTTAAAATAAAAAAATCTTTTGCAATGGCTCTCAATTACAATACCAAATGCCGCTTAAGAAAATGACTTTAAAATGCTTAAACTAAGTTTTTTGTCTTCTTTTTTTTTTTTATCGACAAAAGAAGGGAAACTTTATTGATAAAAAAAACATACATATATATGACGATTACGTCAATAAAAAGGTAGGAGTGCAAAAAGTATCATAATATAACTACACAATCCCAATTATATTAGCACTGAGTAACATACCTGATCATTTGTTAGCACACACCTCACAGTTGATAAGAAACCAACACAAGCAGCGTAGGGAACAGGGGAACAAGACAGCCAAAAAAAAAAGAAGAAGAAGTAACTTAATAGTGTTTTATTTATTTAAATTCTCGTGTTAAAGTAACGTAACAAAACATTAGAGAAAGACAAAGTTGGCCGGGGACCAAACAACAGACATAGCCAAATACAAATTAATAAACCACCAAATGAACTAGTGATTAGTGAATCCGTTAACATAATTAAATAACATATTAGGATTCTCTGTAATAATGGTTTAAGAGTGACAAACTCCAAAACATAATCAATTGGATGATTGAAGTGGTTATTTGTGTTGGAACAATCTACTATGTAAAAAATAAAAACTGAAACAAAGTAAATAAATTATTCACAGGAAGTTCCTGTACTGGAAAGTTAAAACAGCAAAATCACTGGAAAGTTAGAACAGCAAAATCACGATCAAGTCGAGTGTGTGACACTCTGCCCTTAAGACAGATTCGCTACCGCAAAAGTGCTCATAGATTATCGGCGTCTATCTCCCAAGATACAATGATCACTCACACAGATTGTAGTAGCACTATGAAACTCTCTTAACACTCTAAGAACTAGTATGAAGAATAAATGCAGCACATAAGGAAAACAGGAAAGGAAAAATGGAATAAATTGAATCTGCTAAAGGATCTTGTATTTATAGGTCAAGAGGTGTCTGTTCGGAAGGGCAGAAAACCCTTCGAATAGGTGTGAAACCTGGAATTATCAAAAAATGAAGAGAGGTGACTAGAGACGCACTATTCCGGGAAGCAAAAAATTCGAATACGAATTTTGGCGCAAAAGTTTGAATTAATCCATTAGGATTTCAAATATTCTTGCAAGAATTTTGAAAAAAAAGTCAAACGGATTTTGTCCCAAAAAAATTAAAGTTAGGACTCGACCCACCACCCACATCCGCGCCCAACTGAATGGCGGCGATGCGCGTGTGGTAGATTTGGGTTAAATCCACTTTGTCCATAACTCCTCTCCTTACAAAAAAGCAACCTAAGAAGGGGGCTGAATTATGTTTCTACAAATTAAAATTAATAATGCCCCAATAAAAATTGCAACTATTATAGCAAATGATTAACAGATAAAAAGAAGAATTAGAAAATTAATACTAGTTAATTTGATTTAGCATAATGATGAAATTGACGGTGAAGTATGTAAAAACAACTAAGGCAAAATATAAATAAGCTCAAGGATGAACTAATAGTGAAGTGTGGCTAATTGTTAAATCAGTGAAAGGTATGGACAAAGTGAAGCAAAATGAAGAGATAAGGGAAATGGAGGCAAACAGATTTATAGTGGTTCGGTTTCAACAAAGCCTACATCCACTCCTCAAGTTTCACTTGAGATTTTTCACTATCTTCTAACTTCACAGGGGTGCTAGTAACCTCTTCACAAATAGAGCAATCCTCTACAGATTTTACACTGACTTTCCAAGTCCAAAACTTTGCCCTCCTTAAGTGATTTTCAATCACACTCAAAGAGTCAAGAACACTGAGTGTATTACAAGATTGAAATGAACATTTTTGCTTTCAAAGAAAGCTACAAAATTAATCTCTCAAAGATAGATATACAATGGTGAAGCTCAGAGTTTTTCTGTAAATCCTCTCACGGGAAAATAAGCTTAAAGTTGAAGCTCACTGTAATTTCTGAGGAAAAGATGTAAACTAGATGAATAGCACTTCTCAGAGAAAGAGGAGAGTGATTAAAGATTGGAAATGTTGTATAGCACGTTGTCTGTTGTTGTATGTCTTGGTTGTCTGCTGCTTGTACAGATGCTCTGTATATAACAGAGTTCAGTGCTCTGTTTGTTCTGACAGTGCCCATTCTCTTCTTCCTGTTGAAGAGATGGGATGGTGATGGCTGAGGATGATAATTAATTCATTCAGTTTCCCATGTGAGTTTTGCCCGTTAAATGATGGGTCATCTTATGAAAAATCATTCTTTTCAGCTCTCAGCATCTGTTACTGATAAATGAATTCTTTACACAATAGACGTGCACCCGGATTTCCCAAGTAAAGTTCTTTTTCTGTGGGTCGTCCGCCCAAATGTCCGCCCAAATGTCCTACAAGTCCTGGTTGTCAAGGTTGTCGTCCGTGATCATCGAGTATACTGCTGGTTTGACAATCGCAATAGAATGAAACTAGGCCAAAATGCTTTGCCGGCTCGTCCGCCCGGACATCCCCTCAGATGTCCTCCTGGATGTCCCAAGCCTGCAGAAAAAATTTGCCAAGTTTTGCCTCGACCGGTGGACTGCCTTGGTCGTCTGCCCGGTCATCTAGCTGCCGACACATTTTGTAGCTGGCTAGCACCTTTTGTAGCCAGCCAACACATTTTCTGCCATGTGAAATTGAATTGTAGCCGGGTGAAGTTAATTGTGGCCGGGTGAGCTCTATGATGGTCGGGTGTGTTTTGCTGCTCTGGTGCACTGGTTTGGTATTTGTTTAAGCCTCATTTTATACTTAAAAAGTGCATGGTTAGGATATAAACATAGATGAAAATATAACAGAATCAATTATAGGAATTCAACCTATTTTTCTCTTCCAAATAAATCAAAACAGAATTAAAACAAAATGAAAAACAATCATCAATACAATATGTCTAACAATCTCTCCCTTTTTGATTATGACACAACATGATGTTTTGATTTATTTGGGAAGAAGAAAAGCTCCCCCTCAAGTCATGCTCCCCTTAAATGATTGAAAGTAGATATACTAGTTAGTATAATGGCAATCAATTCAAGCATAGAAAGAGATTGAGATACCAAATAAGAAATTTGTCCAGGTAAGATACCAAAAACAAATGACAGCATGCATAACAGATATAGTTCAAAAGCACATTACCAATTTTCCCCCAATCTATTTACCATTTCAAAAACACAAGATCAACATTTCTCTCTTAACATTTAAAAACCATTTCTCCCCAATCTATATACCATAGCTCCCTTAATCTATCTTAAAACAAAACATCACAATTTCTCCCCCTGTGACATTATCAAAAACACATAAATAAGGGAGTTCACCAATTCTCTCCCTGTAGATTTCACAAAGGTATGGTATGTTTTCTCAAGTAGATTGAGTTGATCCAAATAAAAATAAGTCTGATACCAAGAGTCTGATACCAATGAGTTATGGAGAGATATGTTAACAAGAGTGAAACACATATATTGTGAAGCAAGAAAACATATGGCAAGAGTTTTGAATCAGTGAGTTCATTCATGATGAAAGATTATACTATCTCAAGTAAACAAGCAATTTTTAGCAAGAGCAAAAATCATTTTCAAGCAAGAGCATAAGTCTTATACCAAAGATATGAGGTACTTTGAAGCATTTGTCAATGCAACACCAAATTAGTACCAAATACAAGACTGTAGACATGATAAGATCATATAACAGTGCATAGTCCAATGAGTTTGCATTCATTAGGATGAGAAATGCTTGAGAAAGTTTGATAGCATTCAAATGATATGAATGTATCCATATCAATGTAATAGTACACATACCTCATTTTAAGAAAAATTAAGTTTCACATTCACAACAAAACTTTAAGTTGAATTTGACATTCCAAGTTCACCACGAATAAAATTGAAATGTTCTTTGCTTAGGGATTTTGTGAAAATATCCACCAATTGCTTGTCGATGTTTACAAATTCAAGAACAATATCCCATTTTTTATCATGATCTCTTAAAAAGTGGTGTCGAATTTCAATATGTTTTGTTCGTGAGTGTTGAAACCAGATTTTTGCTTAAGTTGATGGTACTAGTATCATCACATTTAATAGGGATATGATCATAATGCAAATCAAAGTCTTCCAATTGTTGTTTCATCCATAGTACTTGGGCACAACAACTTCCGGAAGCTATCTATTTAACTTTGCCGTTAATGAAGCAAGAAAATTTTGTTTTTTGCTAAACCAAGCTACTAATGAGTTACCAAGGAAGTGACAAGTACCGCTAGTGCTTTTCTATCAAGTTTGCACCCGGCAAAGTTAGCATCCGAGTAACTAATCAAATCAAATACAACACCTCCAGGATAAAACAGTCCCAAATACAAGATATCTAAAAATTCTTTTAACAACACTAAGGTGTGATTCTTTAGAAATTGATTGATATCTAGTACACATGTAAATACTAAACATAATATCGGATCTACTTGCTGTTAAATAAAGAAGTGAGCCAATCATACCTCGATATTTTGTTTGATCAATGGACTTACCCTTTTCATCCTTATCTTGCTTAATTGATGTGCTCATAAGTGTTGTGGCTATTTTGGAGTCATTCATACCAAACTTTTTGAGTAGTTCCTTCATGTACTTAGCTTGGTTGATGTAAATTCCTTCCTTACATTGTTTGATTTGAAGTTCAAGGAAATAATTTAGCTCCGCCATCATGCTCATCTCAAACTCACCTTACATACACTTAGAAAAATCCTTACATAAAGTTTCATTAGTATCACCAAATATAATATCATCCACATATATTTGCACAACAAGTAAATCAACATTTTTGGTTTTAACGAAAAGTGTTGTGTCAATATTTCCTCTAATAAAGTCATTTTCAATCAAAAATTTGCTCAAACGTTCATACCATGCACGAGGTGCTTGTTTCAAACCATACAAAACTTTTGAGAGTTTAAACACATGATTTAGAAAAGCATGATTTTCAAAACCAAAAGGTTGTTTGACATAAACCTCTTCATTTATGAAACCATTTAAAAATGCACTTTTTACATCCATTTGATAAAGTTTGAAATCTCTAAAACATGTGAATGCAAGTAGCATGCAAATGACTTCTAATTTAACAACCGGAGCAAAGGTTTCATCGAAATCAATACCTTCTTCTTGATTGTATCCTTGTGCTACAAGTCTCACTTTATTTCTGACAATGGTGCTGGATTCATCAAGCTTGTCTCTAAAGACCCATTTTGTACCTGTGATGGAGTGGTCCTTTGGTCTTGGTAATAAATTTCATACTTTGCTTCTCTCAAATTGATTGAGTTCTGCATGCATAGCTATCATCCAATGTTCATCGAACTCAACTTTGTGAAATTCTTTGGCTCAATCTGCGAAAGAAAAGCCAAGTTGCAACAAATATTTCTAATTGAAGAACGAGTAGCTATACCTTTGGCGAGGTCACCTAGGATTAAATCCTTTGGGTGATTTTGAACAAATTTCCATTCTCTTAGCAAATCATCATTATTTCCGCCTTCTTCTTGAGGAGGGAGAATAGGTAGTTCAACCTCTTTGTTCACTTCACATGGTTGCTCCTCTTCTTTGTAGATGCTTGCATTTTGCATGTTTGTGTCCAACTCTATAAAGTCATCACTAACAACTTGCTTTGGAGAAGAAATGTTAGTCTTATCAAATGCCACATGTATAGATTTTTCAACAACAAAAGTTCTTTTATTAAAAATACGATAAGCTTTACTAGTTAAGGAATAGCCAAGAAAAATTGCTTCATCGGATTTTCAATCAAATTTACTCAAGTTGTCCTTACCATTATTATGCACATAACATTTACAACCAAAAATATGCAAGTGGCTAATGTTAAGCTTTCTACCTTTCCAAATTTCATAAGGAGTGTTTTTGAGTATAAGTCTAATCAAGGCACGATTTAAGATATAGCATGCGGTGTGAATGGCCTCGGCCCAAAAATATTTAGGAAGATTGTTTTTGCAAAGCATTGTTCTGCTCATTTCTTCTAAGGTTCTATTCTTCCTTTCTACTACACCATTTTGTTGAGGGGTTTTAGGTGCTGAAAAATTATGTCCAATTCCATACTCATCACAAAATAACTCAAAATTTTCATTTTCAAGTTCTCTACCATGGTCAGTTCGAATATTAGTAATAAGAAAACACTTTTCGTTTTGAATTTTGTGACAAAGTTTTGTGATAGAAGAAAAGGTGTCATCTTTGTGTGCTAAAAACATAACCCATGTAAATCTTGAATAATCATCAACAACAACAAGACAATAATGTTTACCACTAAGACTAGATGTCTTTGAGAGACCAAATAAATACATATGCAATAATTGTAAAGGTCTAAAGATAGAAATATGAGATTTTAATTGAAAAGATGATTTGGTTTGTTTTCTTATTGACAAGCACCACAAAGTCAATCTTTTTCAAATTTAATTTTTGAAAGTCCAATGACCAAATCCTTCTCAAAAGTTTAGCAATTAAATCCATATGAGCATGACCAAGTCTTCTATGCCATAACCAACTACTATCATTACTAGTATATAAACATTTAACATCACAAGTATAAAGATCATTGAGATGAAAGACATAAACATTATCAAGGCGATTTCTAACAAATAGTGCTTTGTGATCAATTGTGCTTTCAATTGTGCAATGTGATTTATTAAAAATAATTTTATTATCCTTATCATATAATTGGCTAATATTAAAGTAAGTTATGCTTAAGTCCATCTACAAGTAAAACATTTTCAATACAAGGGTTAGGAGAGATACCGATGCTACCAATACCAATGATTTTTCATTTCTTGTTATCTCCGAAAGTGACAAATCCTCCATCTTTGGATGATAAGTAGTAGTGAAGAAAGATTTATCTCCGGTCATGTGTTTAGAGCATCCACTATCAAGGTACCACATTCCTTCTTTAGTTTTGGACTTAAGGCATATCTACAATATGACAATCACATGTTGGATTTTGGTACCCATGATTTCTTGGGTCCTTATTGGTTAGTACGATTAGTACCTTTTATTACCCAAATCTTTTTAATTCCCATATTCATATTCTTTTTGAATGGACAAGTAGATATCTAATGGCCTTTCTTCCTACAATAATGACAAGTAATATGGGGGTGTGTCATGGGAGGTCCTTTTTCAAAAATAGCGTTGAGTTTCTTATGTTTCTTAAAAGGTCATATCCAATGCCCGCCTTATCAAAAACACATTTTTGGCTACCAAGAAGTTCGTTAAGATTATCTCACCCTTTTACAAAACTTTCAAAAGTTTTATTCAAGTCATCAACACTATTTTTTAAAACAATTTTCTCACTAGAAGTAGTGTTAAGGTCATTTTTCAAAACAAGGTTTTCTTTCTTCAATTCATCCACATTGTTATATAAAGATGCAACTAATTTCTTTAACACATTATTTTTAGCACATACTTTTCTAAACTCATCATATAATTCATTGAAAGCACTCTCAAGTTCTTTATAATTAAAAGTTACCTCATCTTGAGTGGATTCTTCTTCTTCAAGAGCCATGAGACATAAGTTGGCTACTTCATCATCTTCAGCTTCATCACTGGAGCTATCATCACTTTCTCCCAATCTGCTACCATTGTCTTTTTGTTTCTTTTGTAGTCTTTTTCATATTTATTCAATTTTGGACAATCCATCTTGATGTGTCCCAGATTTTTGCGCTCATTGCAAATGGTGGGCTCTTTCTTTTGGATGTCATCCTTGTTGTACTCTTTCTTGAAGGGTCTTCTTCCTTTATTATTGCTCTTCTTGTAGTACTTCTTTAGATTCCTACTAAACATGGCATATCCTTCATCTTCACTAGAATCCTCACTTTCTGCTTTCTGGGATGAGGCCTTGAATGAAATTCCACTCTTCTTTTTGTCCTCATCATTCTCATGTCCTTTCAAAGTGATTTCATGAGTCATTAGAGAACCCATAAGCTGAGTTGATAGGTTCTTTGCTTCAATAATTAAAGTGACTTTAGCCTCCCAATTCTTTGGTAAACACCTAAGAATTTTTCTCACCAACTCACTATTAGTGTATGTTTTGCCAAGAGAATTCAAAGAATTTACAATTTCAGTAAATCTAGTTAACATACTTGAAATAGATTCATCGGAATTCATTTTAAACAATTCATAACTATGAACAACCATAACAATACGAGATTCTTTAACTTGGTTGGTGCCTTCATAGGTTACTTCTAGTTTGTCCCAAATTTCTTTAGCCGTGTCGCAACTAGATATTCGATTATACTCCTTAGAATCTAAATCACATACAAGGGTGAGTTTGGCTTTGGCATTAGCTTGCAATAGTCTATGATCCCTCTCATCACATTCATCTTTGGTTTTAGGGACACTAATATTGTTCATCAATTTTGTAGGGATTTTAGGACCATTGGTAACTATAATCCACATAGCATAATCGGTGGCTTGAAGATAAAAGGTCATCTTATCCTTCCAATGGCTACAGTTATTTCCATCAAACAAGGCTTGACCTTCAATGGTGCTAGTACTAGCTATGGTTGCCATGGATCAAAAACTCTAAGATTGTTAAATCTAAACAAGAGCCCTAACTCTGATACCAATTGTTACCTAAAAAACAACCAAAGAAAGGGGTGAATTAGGTTTCTACAAATTAAAATTAATAATGCCCCAATAAAAATTACAACTAGTATAGCAAATGATTAACGGATAAAAAGAAGAATTAGAAAATTAATATTAGTTAATTTGATTTAGCACAATGATGAAATTAACAGTGAAGTATGGAAAAACAACTAAGGCAAAATAAGAATAAGCTCAAGGATGAACTAATAGTAAAGTGTGGCTAACTCTTAAATCAGTAGTGAAAGGTTTTAGGCTTAATAGATTATGATTTAGAATTAGTAAATATAACTTTAACACTCAATATAAGAGGAATATCATATAGCTATATAAGGTGAGTGAAGTGATTTGATGATTTAGCACAAAGTAGCAAGTACTATGACAGGTATGGCAATAACAAAAATCAACACAGTGAGTATATAGTAGTGAAGCAGAATAAAGAGATAACGGAAAAGGAGGCAAACAGATTTATAATGGTTCAGTTTCAACCAAGCCTACATCCACTCCTCAAGCTTCACTTGAGATTTTCCACTATCTTCTAACTTCACAGGGATGCTAGCAACCTCTTCACAAATAGAGCAATCCTCCACAAATTTTACAAACTTTCCAAGTCCAAAACCTTGTCCTCCTTAGGTGATTCTCAACCACACTCAAAGAGTCAAGAACACTGAGTGTATTAAAAGATTGAAATGAAGGTTTTTGCTTTCAAAGAAAGCTACAAAATTAATCTCTCAAAGATAGATATACGATGGTGAAGCTCAGAGTTTTTTTGTAAATCCTCTCACAGGAAAATAAGCTTAAAGCTGAAGCTCGGTGTAATTTCTGAGGGAAAGATGTAAACCAAATGAATAGCACTTCTCATAGAAAGATGAAAGTGAATAAAGATTGGAAATGTTGTATAGCACGTTGTCTGTTGTTGTGTGTCTTGGTTGTCTGCTGCTTGTACAGATGCTCTATATATAACAGAGTTCAGTGTTCTGTTTGTTCTGACAGTGCCCATTCTCTTCTTCCCGTTGAAGAGATGGGATGGTGATGGTTGAGGATGATAATTAATTCATTGCTCAAAGAATCTCAGTTTCCCATGTGATTTTTGCCTGTTGAATGATAGGTCATCTGATGAAAAATCATTCTTTTCTGCTCTCAACATTTGTTACTGATAAATGAATTCTCTGCATAGTGGACGTCCACCCGGATGTCCCAAGTAAAGTTCTGTGTATGTGGGTCATCCGCCCGGATGTCCCATAAGCCTCGATCGTCAAGGTTGTCGTCCACGGTCGTCGAGTATATTGCTGGTCTGACAGTCAGAGTGAAATAGAATTGTTCTGGAATCAAACTGGGCCAAAATGCCTTGCCGGTTAATCCGTTAGGACGTCTCCTTGAATACCCTCCCAGATGTCCCAAGCCTACAAAAGAAATTTGCCAAGTTTTGCCTTGGTCAATTGACCACCCGACCATCCAGCTGTCAGCACCTTTTGTAGCCGGCTGACACCTTTTTCTATCGAGTGAAATTGAATTGTGGCCAGGTGAGCTCTATGTTGGTCGGGTGAGCTCTGCTACTTTGGAGCACTGGTTTGGTACTTGTTTAAGTCTCATTTTGTACTTAAAAAAGGCATGGTTAGGATATAAGCATAGATGAAAATATGATGGAATAAATTATAGGAATTCAACCTATTTTGCTCTTCCAAATAAATCAAAACAAAATGGAAAACAATCATCAAAATACAATATGTCTAACAATAAGTCTCACCACTTATATTTGTTTCTAGTACAATAGTGGCACGTCACATGATAAATCAAATGTGTGATATATTAATGTGATTGTTGTAACATTATTGTTATGTTAATCACCAATTATCCTACCAAATCAATAATATTACATTTATCATAGGTTTTTACTATATTTTATATCTTCATCATTTTACTTATCAATACAAAAATAGTATAATAAGTCTCATCACTTGTCTATGCAGTGCTAACAACCAATTTACACACTAAATAATTAAATAAGACAGTAGAAACAAATCATCATATCTCCCATCCTCAAAACACGCATAATGGGACATGTTTTTTCCTTCTGCGACACATCTGTATCTTATTGTGTATTTTTTCTCTGCATCTGGCATTACTGTTGTTGCTATATAAATACCTTATACCTTATCATATCTTGCATCAACTAGATACACAATTGAGGTGGCTCTCTCTCTCTCTCTCGTGCTTGTTCTTCTTTCTTCTTTTACGTTATTTCTCTTGTGATATTTTTTTTTTGATAACTCAGTATTCGATAACTGTTGATTAGATTATAGTGAAGAAAATGGCGAGCAACACAGACGCATACTACTATGTCACCTCACCATAGGATCACCAATGTCGTCGCCGTCACCGTCGCCATCATTGGCAGCACACTCACGCTATCAATGGGCTTCTGATGTTCTTGTGCAAGCTCCCTCCAATCTCGAAATCCAAGAGTCCATGCCTAGTTTAATTGAAGAGTAAGTGGTTATTATCCCCTTGTTTGGTATGACTTATTTGAAATCATGGCAAATTATAGTGGTAGTCCCTGTAGTTTATCTGTTTTATCATTTTGGTCCCTGTTATTTCAATTTGATCAATTTTGCCTCTGAATTTTACGGATTGTGTTGTATTAGTCTAATAAATAATGGAGGTTAAGTTTGATGGATAGAAAATCAAATGATGTGTCAATTTGATCCATGTAGTTTACAGGATGTGTCGATTTGGTCCCTGTTGTTTTGACTTTCCTGTGAACTACAGGGACCAAAATGATAAAATGGGTAAATTATAGGGACCATTTGCATAATTTGCCCTTGAAATTATTAGGAATTTTTTTCTTTTTTAGAAGTTTGTATGACAGTGTTTACTATGGAGTTTTTTTATATAATTTATTTAAACTGCTTATAATTTATATATATATATATTTAGAGTTTGTAAGTAAAAATAACTTAAATAAATTAAGAAAAAAATAATTATCACTCTATTTGGTGCAACTTATAGGGTTGCCTATAAATAATAGTAAAAAATAAAAAAATAAAAAAAACCCCTCATTTTTCGAAAGTCTATGTGAGCCTAAGATATAAATAGCTTAAATAAATTTCAAAATAATTATTATCGGGAAGTTAGGGGCGAATGGCTTTAGCTTATACTTCTGGTTATTGTATTTCAACTTCAAAAATGTTGCTTTAAATAGGCCATATTTGGAAACTAAGAGATAGGTGTTTTTGACTTTTGTTTTCTAATTATCAACTTTTTTATTAACAACTTATGAAATAAAAATAAGAGAAAATTATTGATAAATCCTATTTAGAAGTGTTTTAGCCCAAGAAGTCTATGAAGGAATTTTTTAACCCATTTAGTCCCATGTATGTATAGTTTTATTCCATAAAGTCCTTTTTCTTGATTTACACTATTTTCTTAGACACTTATGCCCTTATATTTAATTTTGATACCCTTATAAATATTTTTTGAACGGTTAGCAATTTATGATGTGAACATTCATATTTTAAAATTGACATTGGTAGGAATGTAAAATTGGCCCGTGAACAGCCCGAAACCCGTCAGCGAGCCGGGCCCGGCCCGTTGACAATGTGAATATTCACATTGGCATGTTAACATTCACATTAATAGGAGTGTAAAATTGGCCCGCGTCCCGTGGCGGCGCGAAACCCGCCCGCAGTCCATGGGCGGCCCGGGGCGGGCCCGGTCCGAGGCGTTGACAATGTGAATATTTACGTTGACATGTTAACATTCACATTGATAAGAGTATAAAAATTGGTCCGCGGCCCATGGGCGGCCAAAAGCCCGCCCGCGGCCCGGGGCAGGCCCGGCCCGGCCCATTGACAATGTGAATATTCATATTGACATGTTAACATTCACATTGATAAGAGTATAAAATTGGCCAGCGTCCTGTGGGCGGCCAAAAGCCTGCCCGTGACCCCGGGCGGGCCCGACCCGGCCCGTTGACAATGTGAATATTCACATTGACATGTTAACATTCACATCGATAGGAGTGTAAAATTAGCCCGCGCCCCGTGGCTGCTCGAAACCCGCCCACGGCCCGTGGGCGGGCCCGGCCCGTTGACAATGTGAATATTCACATTGATAAGAGTATAAAATTGGCCCGCGCCCCGTGGCTACCCAAAACCCGGCCACGGCCCGTGGGCAACTCGGGGCGGGCCCGGCCCGGCCTGTTGACAATGTAAATATTCACATTGACATGTTAACATTCACATTGATAAGAGTATAAAATTAGCCCGCGCCCCGTGGCTGCCCGAAACCCTCCCACGGCCCGTGGGCGACCCGAGGCGGGCCCGACCCGGCCTGTTGACAATGTGAATATTCACATTGACATGTTAACATTCACATTGATAAGAGTATAAAATTGGCTCGCGGCCCATGGGCGGCCAAAAACCCGCCCGCGACCCGGGGCGAGCTCAGCCCGGCCCGTTGGCAATGTGAATATTCACATTAACATGTTAACATTCACATTGATAAGAGTGTAAAATTGGCCCGCAGCCCGTGGGCGGCCCGAAGCCCGACCGCAGCCCGAGGCAGGCTTGGCCCGACCCGTGACAATGTGAATATTCACATTGACATGTTAACATTAACATTGATAGGAGTGTAAAATTTGTCCGCTGCCCGAAGCTCGCCCTCGGCCCGGGGTAGGCCCGGCTCGGCCCGTTGACAATGTGAATATTCACATTGACATGTTAACATGCACATTGATAGGAATGTAGAATTGGCCCGCGGCTCGTGGGCTACTCGAAGCCCGCCCACGGCCCGGGGCAAGCTCGTTTGGGTCCGGGCCCGAGCATGTCCGAGACCCTAGGCTAGGGCCTAGGCCATCACTTTGAAGCCCGGCCCGGCCTATCGGCCCGCTTAAGGCTCATTCAAGGCTCGGTCAGAGGCCCAGCCCACCTAAGGCACAATGTCTTTTTTTGTGAAAAATAATAAAATTTTGGTAAAAAGAATTAAAAAAAAAATGGCCAAGCCCGCCCAAGCCCGGCCTAAGCTCGAGCCTAGGCCCAGGCCCACTGGCCCGACCCGAGGCTGTCGTCTTCAGGCCGCGGGCCAATTTTACACTCCTATCAATGTGAATATTAATATGTCAATGTGAATATTCACATTGTCACGAGCCGGGCCGGGCCGGACTCGCCCCGGGCAGCGGGCGGGCTTCGGGCCTCCCACGGGCCGCGGGCTAATTTTACACTCCTATCAATGTGAATGTTAATATGTCAATGTGAATATTCACATTGTCACGGGTCGGGCCGGGCTCGCCCTGGGCCGCCCATGGGACACGAGTCAATTTTACACTCTTATCAATGTGAATGTTAACATGTCAATGTGAATATTCACATTGTCACGGGCCAGGCCGGGCCCGCCCCGGGCAGCGGGCGGGCTTCGGGCCTCCCACGGGCCGCGAGCTAATTTTACACTCCTATCAATGTGAATGTTAATATGTCAATGTGAATATTCACATTGTCACGGGCCGGGCCGGGCTCGCCCCGGGCCGCCTACGGGCCAGTCTCGCCCCGGGCCGCCCACGGGCCAGTCTTATCAATGTGAATGTTAATATGTCAATGTGAATATTCACATTGTCACGGGCCGGGCCGGGTTCGCCCCGGGCTGCCCACGGGCTTCGGGCCGCCCACGAGCCGCGGGCAAATTTTACAGTCTTATCAATGTGAATGTTAATATGTCAATGTGAATATTCACATTGTCACGGGCCGGACCGGGCTCGCTCCGGGCCGCGGGTTAATTTTACACTCCTATCAATGTGAATATTCACATTATACATGGGCCGGGCCCCTACACATTGACGATATGAACATTCATATTGACGGTGCGAACATTCACATTAGGGGTATTTTGGTAATTATGTCACCCATAGGACTTATTGAAACATAAGAAAATAATATGAACTAAATAGAACATAAATAGATACATTAGGAGTATTTTGGTAATTATGTCACCCATAGGACTTATTGAAACATAAGAAAATAATATGAACTAAATAGAACATAAGTAGATGAAAAGGGTATTTTGGTCTTCTTATTTCAAATAGGACCTAATGGAATAGTCAAAAAGAATATGGGTTGAATGGAACATAAGTAATTAAAGATAGATTTATGAAAAAAGCTCCCTAAAAATAATTTAACCAAATTTTAAAAAAAAATTATTAAAAAGGAAGAGACATAGTATTTTTAAATTTTAACTTGCAAAATATTGCACCTAGAGAGCTCTGTATAAAATTTGTCTAGCAAATAATATTAATGTTTTTTTTATGAATTAATGTTTTTTTTTTATGATTTTGGATCTGGCATTTCATATATACACAGATTTATGTCATTTGAAAGTGGAGGAAATCCGCAACTTTAATAATGAACTTTTTTGTTTGTTTGGCTTGCCTTTGGTTATCATAGTTGTATCACCATGTTTGGTTTTTGATTGAATAGAAGATTAATTTAGAGTTATTTTCTGATATTTTACTTAATTTACTGGTTGTAGATACGTATCCATGGCTGATGTAATGTAACTGATATTTCAAAATTAGTAACTGCTTCAGATGTTCGAGTAATAGATTTCAGTGTTTTTATATCTATCTGGTGTGGTGTAAATATAGACTTGGAACAGTCGTCTTTGTTGGACACCCTGAGGCAATGTGGGTCTCTATTATCTGGGTACAATGGTACATTGGTAATGTAAATAATTGTTTATATGCTCTAGATGAAGATTGCAGGACAGCAGTTTGGATTTATGGGAAAGATGGTGAAGATGGGATGTTAGAAAGGCATGTTGGTTTCATGTGTTTGAAAGGCAGGAATGAAGAATCCGTTTCTACTGTTTGCAGTTGCTATTTTACAATCATAGACGCTGGGTCACGAATAACTATTCTGTGTTTTGTGCCCGTTTAATAATAGGAGTTGTGTTTAAATGATCCGAAACATATGATTAATAGTGGGCACAATACAAGAACATGAGTGTCATTTCATGTCCCAAATTGCCATATTTTCAATAGGGAAAAGTCATCAATCAGACTTGTGAATGTCATTCAAAGCTTGTTCTGATCGACGGATGAGTGTCACCATCAGAATCATTATCATCAGATTATCCAATAAGATTTGAAGAGTTTCTTAGGTTGCTAAATGACTTGAGACACTATGATACCTTCTATAGAAAAATTTATTTTATCCCTTCAAACTATCAGTTTTATAGTACTTTAATCTTTTGAATTATCAATTTGAATGGCTAAATTATTGATAGTAGTTCATCTCATTCTCAATCATCAACATCAATGCAAAAAAATAGGCCTGAATCTCGACTCATCAAGACAAGCACACGTGCCTAACCCATTGGCCTATCAAGGTCAAACCTAGTTGATAAGAGCGCTTGAGCTTAAGGTTTTAATTTGCAGAGTTTAACTCGTCAGAAAAAGCTCCTTGGGCTTTTTTTTGGTAAGTGGGAACCATGTCCCAGGTGGGGACTTTTAGGCCGTCCCTAGGAGGGCAAATGGGAGAGGCCAATAAAAGTGAACTTGAGTTGGGCATATTAAGGAAAATTCATTGACCAATTAGGCTTAGCTCGTTGGGCTTAGCTCACCAGTAAACGTGGACACCATTTTCACAGCCCGGCCAAGCCCTTTGTTGGAAAGGACTTGGACCTAAGATTTTGGCTTACGGCTTTGCCTGATCTGTCAAAAAAAACTTGTTGGGCTTAATCTACAAACAGGCTTGGACATCATTTTCGTAGCCCAACCCATCTTGACCCAGGCGGATGCTAAATCTTAATCAAGCGTTCAATACTTCTCGATAAGCTCGAATCCAAATCTCCCTCTGGAAATTCATAATTGCACCATTCAAATTCATATTCACTATTTCAATCTGGTTCAAAGGGACCAAAGGGCTGATCTACACATTTGTTCTCTAAGCAGTACCTGATATTGACATTTAGGACATTACTTCATAACTTTTTAGGATGTTTACACATGTAGAAACTATGAAAAAAGGACAAGGATCTGTGTGTGATTATTTAATTTATTTTAGGAAGTTTTACAAGAAAATGGGTTTGTAGAAACCTTATTATGCCAATCCCAATTAGCATTACAGACACAGATAGTAACTCAGACAATTCAACAGCATCTTTACTTGACATCAAAACCTTTATAATAATATATATATAAAAAAAACATTCAATTCAAATAGATGATCTATTAATACACTGATAAAGTACCTCAAACAATTCAACAGCATCTTCACTTGACATCAAAACCTTTACAAAAAAAACATATGCAATTCAAATAGATGATCTATTAATATAGCAACAATTTAAACTCTTTTCCAATACAACATAGAATAACAACATAAACCAACAATCTATGCTAAATAGCGAAAAATCAAAGGACAAAACAGGGGAGTAACAGAACATAGCATAACAGAACAGAGACACTTACATAGACTCACAAACAACACAAACAACACTCAATCCACCATAGCTTTCATTTCTTACACATACCGTGGAAGCATGTCTCTCCGACCCATTCGTCGCCGCCATTCTCTCAGAAGATGACCTATGATTCTCTGATAAACCCAGTTCCACACCATTTGGAATCGATGGCGAATCACTGCCGACTCGCTTGCCAAAACCAGAGCATACAATAGATAGAACACATGTCTGCCATTACCTGGGAAAAGAATGGAAGTCAGAGACACCGAAGAAACCGAACCAAGCACCACCATTCCACCGCGGATTACGCAGGAATAGGCCGGTAATAGGAGTTCAGCTTCGTAGGCGAAGCAATACAAGATCAGACTAGCAATGGCAACCCAGATGGCCTTTTGGTGCATTTCGAATGAAGAAGCATTTTTTCCTTGAAATTTCAGTTCGATGAAGTCGAGGAGCACCGGAGCAAGGAAGGCAAGGACGGCGTCGCGGGAAGTGGGCGGGGGCTGGAGGTGGTGGTGGGAGAGGTAGAAGGTCCTCCAGCTGATAAATAAGACATTGATGTTGTTGTTGTTGTTCATGTCTTGGATTTAAGGCCCTGTTTGGCTGATTATGATCTGAAAAAGATGGATAAGAATGAGTTAGAACACAATGAGAAATATGAAAAATCAAATGTATAGAGTATAAGATTAAGAAAGAAGGGAAAGGAGAGAGGGTATTAGTATTTTTAGCAAGTTTATGATTCTCAATGAATGAGGTGTTTGTGTTTTTTTTTTTTTATAGAGAGTTTGGTGGCACTAAGAGCTAGAGACAATGTAAATTTACTTTTGGGATTCCATTGACTATATAGAGAAGGGAAAATTTTTTGCATGGATTGGATGATGAAGAAGAGTATAAAAGAGTTCAGAGAGGGCATAGAGATTAAAATATAAATGGGTGAGGAAACTTTTCCATGGGTGGGACATGGGAGGGTTGAGAGGCTTTTGGTTAATCACTTTCACAATGGAATATGATGTCAATAGGTTCATTGAGTTCAATGAGTTGCACCATTTTGGATGTCCAGCATTTTTTTATGCGCATATGTTGAAAGTCTTTTGAGACAAAGACAGGTTTTAGTTATGTGGAGGGGTGACAACGAAGAAAATAGGAAAAAATGAAGAAACTATCTAAAAAGCTCATGAGTGGGACTTGGTTAATTAACAGCCCCAATAATATTAAACATTTAAAAAATTTATTTTACAAAATCAATCGTGTGATTGAGATTTATTCTAAGTACAGTGCCACAATATAAAAGTAGAATTCACATCACACGTTAACTGTTTGGGTAAGATTCTAATTCAATATTTTGAGTTAGTAGATTTTCTGTTCGTTGCCCTCCAATACCATATTGGGGAGCAAGATTGTATGTAATGGTGATATTATTTCACATATTTTATTTGGTTTACTAGAAATGATCGTTTTTACCTAATATTCATTTTTTCATTTGATTCACTAATAAAATGATAAAAAAAAAAAAGTGTATTACTAATGAAACAATTTCCAATTGTAAAAACATACACTTTTGCTTGGTTTTAGTTTTTAGAATTCACTTTTTATAAAATTTTACTTTTTTATTTTTCATATATTTTTTGTTTTCACTTAATTTTTTTAATGTTTTAAACAATTTTTTTAATTTTTAGACATACCTAACATAAATACACTTAAAAAGTATAATTTTTGAGAAAAAAATCTTTAAAAATTTCACTAAATACCAAAAATATAATATATATATATATATATATGAAAATTCAGTATATTTCTTTGTATTTTTATGTATTTGTTAATTTTTTTAAATATTTTTTCACAAATATTTTACTTTTTAGATACATCTAAGTAAGGTCCATCTAAAAAAGTAAAAAAAAAAAATTACTTAAAATTTTAAAAATATTCATTAAAAATTTTAAAAAAAATACGAAAAACAAAAAACTCAATTTCTAAAAAATTGAAACCAAACACACTAATAGTTATTCATAAAGATTAATGAATAATTATTTTACTCCATTATATTTCATCAAGCAAACTAGTTTTGACAAAATAAGTGAGGTGAAACTAATTTTATGTTCGACTTAACTGAATGAGTGATTACCTATTTGACCTCGTTTAAGACTCTTCTTTCAATGATTCAATATAATAATATCTCATGATATTGACATTATATTCTACATATAAATATTGTTGAAAGGACAAATATCTTCAATCTCCAATTTTTTTTTTTTGGTCAGTCACAACTAGCCGATGACCAGATCAAGAGGGTGTGGATTAGATACCCCCTCAATATCCAATGTATTAAAAAAGGACCGTGCTAGATCCCCCGAATTTGGGCCCTTCCTAATCCCCCGAAAATTCAGAACAAAGCCAAAAAAAAAAAAAAAAAAAAACATGCCCAAAACGACGTCATTTTGGGCATTAGGGGGATTAGGGGAGACATTTTTAGGGGACAAATCATTTCCCATTAAAAAAATGGGTGTAGAACTTGAGTTTTAGATTTGTGCCAAAAATAAATTAATTAATTAATTTAAAGTTAAAACTAGAAAAAAATTAAGTTAATTTTTTCTTTTCGTTTAATTACTTATAAGTCACAAAAAATAAATGTGTAAGTAGTTTTATTTTGACCAAGGCCTTTCATTAGTGACAAATTTAAAATTCAAAGGATAATAAATAAATTTGTGACGTATACGTCCTTAAAAAGTGACACACTATGAAAAAGTTATAATTTTTTGTGGCAAAAACACAAATTTTATGGTATGTTCTATCATTTTGTAGTAAAAGTTACTTAGATCTATGGCATGTATCACTAAAATATTATGTTATGAATAATATAGTGCAAATGTTATGAATAATTTTTTTATAAATGATGTTACAAATTATTTTGATAAAAAAATATAATTTATTATGATATTTATTATGAAATATTATAATTATAAAAAAGTGTATCTAAGAGGATTCAATTATCTCTACCGAGTTGTGCTTTTATGCTACTTTGCGTGTCGTTTGGAATATTTTTAGTGGCGTTTGTTTGTGTTTTCTAACAAGGGTTTTTACAAATTGTACCACTCACCTTCTCAACCATGACGATAGTGGTTCCTTAATACTATGTTTGGTTAGGGGATTTGAATAGGGATTAGGAAAGAGAAATGGAAAAGGTAGGTGAAATATGAATAAATCATATCTATATTTCACCTAGTTTCACACACCTTTTCTTTTTTCCTTTTCAAATTTCTCCCCAAATCTCCTAGCCAAACACAGCGTAAAAATAAAATTTGTCAAGAAATGCTACACACACATATATGGGAACCTAGGTTTGGGTTAAAATAGTCTGAAATATTAATATTGTGTTTGGTTGGAGGATCTATGAAAGGATTTTAAAATGAAAAGGGAAAATGTGTGTGAAATTAGTGAAATGTAAATATATTTTATTCTCATTTTATCTACCTTTTCTATTTCCCTGTCCAAATCTCTCAACTAAACATAGCATAAAGAAGTCAAATAGTTTCAAATAGTAACCTAAGTCATTGACCTATATTTAAAAAATAAAAAATTAAAAAAAAAAAACAAGGAAAAAAGAGTAGCCTAAGCCACTATCACGTTGACAGTCTACCACTACAGATAATAAATGACAATTTTGTCCCTTTAGACTAATTTTGAAAAAACATAAATGTCTAAAGTTAGGGACAAATTTGTCATTTTAGGCCTCGTTTAGCAAGTGGTGATTTTAGCTAAAAAAATTCAGACATAATTCATACAAATAGATAAGATTTGACAAAATTTATTAGGTTGTGTTTAGTTCATGAATTTGGAAAGGAAAAGAGAAAATGTAAGTGAAATGTAAATGAAATATAATTACGTTTCACCTACATTTTATATACATTTTCCTTTTCTTTTTCCAAATCCCTCTCCAAATCCATGCACCAAACACAACCTTAATAACACCCAGTTATTTTTTGAGCAAATTACGCCAATAGTGCATGTATTTTGCCCCTTATTTTATTTTGATCCCTATAATTTTTATTAGTTCAAATTCTAATATTTAATTTTAAATTTTGTGTCAATTTTGTTCAATTGATAATGTCAATTAGAGTTTTCGAAGAAAAATGATCACTGAATTGATTGGTATTAACTCATTCAGTTGAACAAGTTCAAAAATTTTCCTATAAAAGTATAACACATGTTGTTATATGCACATTTTCATTAAAAACTACTTATAATTGTAATTAATTAGATTAAATTGAGACAAAATCATAAATTTAAAGTCAAAATCGAACCAATTAAAATTATAAATACCAAAATGATACAATGAACAAAATATAAAGACTATTAATACAATTTACCCTTTATTTTTTGTGTCCAATTCTATTTTTATTTGGGTACCTAAATTTTATTATGTTTTTCACTCGGTTAAAGGTTCACTTCCCACTTTTCAATAACATTCCATTTGTTTGGTTCCGTAATTTTAATTTGAACTTTATATTTTGAATTTTGTTGTAATATGATTTATCTATCATATGTGGTTAACATTTTGAACGGTAATTGACGAAAAGACCATATTGTAACAAAATTAAAAATGTAAGGGTTAAATTATTTAAATTGAAAGTACGGAAATTAAAATGACACTTTACTTAAGTTACAGAAACTAATGGTTTAATTTATCTTTTGTAAAATAATCGCATATTATTTAATATTTGAGCATGTTATGATCATATTGTGAATGATAACAAGGTTTATAACAATCATGATTTCGAACCGAACTGAATCGTGTTTTCATGGTTTAGTTTGGTTCGTATCTAAGATTTTCATGGTTCAATTTGATTTCATATTTCATGAAATCATAAGTAGTAGTTTGGTCTTAGTTTACTTCAAAACCTAACCAGGCTCACCCCTAGAGATTGCAACTTGACTTACAATATGGGAAGTTGACTTACAATTGAAAATAAAAAGAGCAAAGTGAGATTTAGTAAAAATGTAAAAGTACAAAATGTAATTTAACCTTCTTTTAAGGGGCAAATTACGCCCCCAAAGAAATTTTCAAAAAATAATTACATATTTATTAAAAAATTCAATATTTTATTTTATTTTTTATATAAAATTTATCACTAATTTATATATATATATATATATATATTTGTACAATGTGGTCAGTGCAATAGCAAGTAACGAAGCTGTATGGCGTGAAGTACTGAGGATGAAAGAAGTACAGAATTTTCTGTTGGGGTTCAATCCATGTTTTTTATTATTATTTATTTATAATTTCTTAATTTTTTATGAGTAAATTACATTATTAATTCCTATAGTTTAAGTAAAGTATCAGTTTAATTCATGTAGTTTCAATATGAATAATTTGACTTTTACACTACTAATTTTGTTGCAATGTGATCCCTCTGTCACTCAAAAAACTCAAGTAGAATTCAAACCAAATAAATTACACTTTAGACTATTTAGTTTTTTATAAGTGATATTTTTCCGTTCAAAATGTCAACAACACATGACGGTGAAACAACATTGCAAAAAAATTGAAAGTGTAGAGTTTAGTTTAAATTATTCAAATTAAAACTACGAGAACCAAAAAAAAAAAAAAAACTGTAATTTTACACGTCTCATTTTTTATTTATTTATTTTAAACAAAGGGAGCTGCCAGAGGAAATCTCCAAGAAGAGAAATAATGAGGAATATAGGAAGAACTCCAACCTGTGTGTGTGGGATAAACATAAGCGTAAGCATAAGACCAATGCTATTGAAAATTGCTGAAGCACTGAGAAATAAACTTGGATCATTTCTTGAAGAGGTTTAACTCCTCTTCCCCTATGTGCACCAATGACGACATAGTTTTTCACCTCATCCTCATCGCCACCGCCTTAATCTTGGAAGTTGCTTTTCGCCGCTTGGAAAGACTTTCACTCTGTTCTAACTCTCCTGGTTCTGTTCCTCCTACTCCTGTTCATGGTGGTGGAGAAGGAGAAAATTGAACAATTAAAGTGGCGGGTACAAACACATAAACTGATCGCAGAATCGAGTACAAAATATACACATATGGACAAGATTTAATAAATTTTGTACAATCTGATTCATTTGTGTATTTTGTATTCCTTTCTATATTTAGTTTCTTTCTGTCTTCAATAAATTAAGGATTGATGAAGTTTGATTGATGATATTGAGGCCTAAATAATTCAACAACCCTAGTTAGGAGCCAAGCACGTCAACCAGACTTGGTAACCATTGAAGTCTTTGGGAACTGATCGCTCATTTTATTCAAAGTGCATTCAAAGTGCAAGGCTATATATATATAATATTGGGATTTGCTTTTACTATAATGTCACAGAACTCAAAATATGTCGTCTGCAAAGTTCTTTATTATTATAAAATAAAGTGTTTTAATTAGATTTAAACTTTCTGAGTACCCTGCGTTTTTCTATACTCTCTTATTTTGTGACAAAAGTCAATAGCTGAAAACAAATCCATTGAACATAACAACTTTTAATTCAATGCTATGACAACATTTTAAGCCAGGGTTGAAGGTTTGTACAGAATAGGGTTTTATTAAAGCTAACTTATAAGTTATACCAACAGATACCATAGTCAAGCCCTTTGTTAAAATATGTAAAATCATAACATTTCTATCGTAGACACTAACTCAATAATAACCCTTTCTTTTATGATGGTTCCTCTCTATGGACACTAAAATTTTTGTTCACATAGCCAAACCCTTTGTTAAAAGATGCAAGTCATAACAATACCACCACCACCTCTGCAGCCAACTTCCAGGTCGGCCGGCCCACACAATAACCCTTTTCTTTCTAAAAGATTTCAACTATTTGTAGCTATAAAATTCAGACCACCTAGTGTTACCTCACTCTTCATATTTAAAAGAGAACAAGGAAATAACATTTTGAAGAAGCATACATGTTTTCATCGAAGAGAGAATAAAACGAATGTTGTGTGTTGCCACCCGGTTTCTTCTTCAGGAAGTAACTCTTTTCTGTGGAGTATCATTTGACATTAAAAAAATCTACAGCTAAGTACAAAATTGAAGATCAAGTCAACCAGAGCTTTGGGCCCATCAATTCACGGTCCACAGCAGAACCTTGGCTTGCAAGCTTCTGAATCCGAGATGAGAATTCCTCAGCCTGATAGATTTTTAAGGTCTGTCAGTGTTCATGTGAATGGAGTGGAAACATAACACTAATCAACTATATTTTGAAAGGATTCGGCTTCTCTCAAGCTGTCATCTCAACTTGAGAGAGCGTTTGGGCTTAGTAAGCCCATTTTGGAATTGATTTCGGTGATCCGAACCGTTCACTTTTTAAGACTTGTTGAGTAGAATATTTATGCAAAAATATTAAAATGATTAGATATCGACAACTATATATTTGAATCATATTTGTTTTTTTTTTTAAATGGACGACAAATATAATTTCAAGAATAGCCATCTATTTTTTGTAATACAAATTTGATTCAAACATATAATTACCGAAATCCGATCATCTTGATTTTTTACATAAATATTTTACTCGAGTCCTAAAAAGTAAACAGTTCGGATCACTAAAGTCGGTTACAAAATAGACCTATCAAATTTAAACACTCCCTCAAATTGAGATGGTCAACATGAGAGAAGCCCAATCCATTTTGAAATAATTTTCAGCTAAAAAAATATTTGGCTAGGATTACAGCAAGGTAAAACAAATTCACCAAAATGTAGCAATTCAAAACCCGAAGCATTCATGCTAAATATAATATTCTAGGATTAATTTCATTTTCATCCCCTGAAGTATTGTCATTTTTTTTCTATATCATCCTTAAACTACTAATTTCATCTATTTAATTTCTAGAATTTCTGATTTCAATTCATATGGTACAATTGGAGATCATCCGTTCAAATCAATAATAATGAACACCTAACCTAATAAGCAAAAAGGTAATTTGACAATTTGGACAACTTAAATCATACAACCGAATACCCATGTTCTTACTTTCATTATTTTATACAACTTACACCCTATGACCAAATAACCATCTTCTTCTCCAACCCTCATTTCAAAGTAGTGAATAAAAATAATGAGTGTTGAGTTGTATGATTTAAATTGTTCAAATTTCAAAGAGATCTTTTGGCTAATCAAATTAGGTTTAAACAATTAGTGATTTGGACAATTGTCTCCAGTTGGACCATAATAGTTAAAATTAGAAACTTAGGCACTAAATAGATGAAATTAATTAGTTTGTGGATTAAATAGAAAAATTGACAATCGTTTAGGGGATGAAAGTCAAATTAACCCAATATTCTATCATCAATTATGTTCAATTTCACATACTAGCGCCATGAACTAAAAAAAGAGGGTACAACGAAAAAATACTACAGAAGATGCTAACCTTTTCATCAATCCACATCAGTGAACTTAGTTGATTGTTTAATATCCGGACAACAACATCCAAAGGAGTCATTCCATCAATTGTATCGAGTTCTCCGCCCTAAATGCAACAAAGGGTAAGTATGATCACTTGAAACACATAAAGAGAGGTACAAGATCATTGAACTAAAGTCGACCTGATTGGCATTGAGGATCTGAATAATTGTTTTGATCTGTTCAGCCATCTGTTCCTGTTCCCTCTCTATGACTTCAGCTTGCTCGTACCTGAAACCACACCAAGAAAAGAAGCCATCATAACCATCCCCCTGAACTATGAACAAATACATCTAATTGAATCTGGGTCTGAATATAAACAAGTCAAATTTCTGGGATATACTCTCAAACCAGATCAACTGAAAACTAGCCTGAGTATTTCAAGCACTGGTTAGGAGCATTTTATTTTCTTAAATGGCCGACAATATAAACAAAATAATAGAAAAGGCAAAGAAGAATTAATGCAACTGTAAAGCAACAGGACTAATTAACAAATACGCACATTGCATCTCGTGTGGATGCTGCTTCATCATCAAGTAGCACATTATGCTCATCCTTGTATATACGCTCAGCTTCTTCTTCTACACTTTGCAAAGCCTTGTCAACCTAACAACAAACCAAAGATAAATGAAATGCATTTTATTGATAAAAAAGAATCATGCAGGTGCTCGCAAATCATATGATTTATTCGTTAAAAGCATGATTTAAGCACATAATTCTTTGGAGAATAAAACATTAAAATATAATGTTTTATAAGCAAATATTTATCAGAAAAAATGCCTTGGGTAATAGAACAACCAACACATATAGCTATCAATAATTTGGACAATTGAGTAGAAATCTAGCTCCAATTGAATTACGTAACTTACTAAGATAGCAGATGCTATAGTTCCAATTTGCTACTGAATCATGAGATGAGATCCATTGTTGTCGGTCAATTGAAAGAAATTATTATACACCGTGTTTGCATGCCCAATAAAAGGAGCAGAATAAATCTGGTCCATTCTATTCTCAAATTTATATTGGTTTAACTTACACACAAACAATCAAGATAAAAATTGTTGTCCCACACATGTAACATAACATCATTTGGCCGAGGAGTTGGCATTATTGCTAGTCCTATCCACGGGATTACTGAAAATTAGAATAAATAAATAAATAAAACACATAAAATTCTATTTTGCTCCCAACACCAGAATTTTCTCATTCTCTCTTCCAAAATACTGAAAAGTATTTTAAGAAATTAATTTTACCCCCTTGAGATAAAATAAAAAAAAAAATTATATGCTATATTGGTCAAATATGGCGAACCATTAGTTCAATCTAATCTGATGCTCATCCAAACATTAGACTAGGATTAGTTCCCCAAGAGTACAGACCCATCAGCATTAATCCAGTCCGGCCTAATCCTATTCCACCTCCAAATGCAACCACAGGATGCCATAGGATATGAATGGCAACATTTTAAAATGGATTTATAGACATAATGACAATTTTTAGATTCAGAAGTTCACATATGTAGGATCATGTAGGTGCTTCTCCAATAGGTGATGCAATAAAAGAATCACTGATCTACATGCTCTACTCCTGGCTACAAAAGCCCAAATAACAACACCATCAGACCTACGTAGATGAAGAGTGACTAAACCTAACGTCAGTAGGCATAGCAAGAGAGGAATTCGGTTGAAAGTATGCATTTTCATGGAAGTGTAAACTGAGATTATTCTGACAAATGCACCATTTAAAAATTAAACAAAGGGCGTATCAAGATACCTCCAGCTGATGTGTCTCAATAAGCTCTAGTTGCCGCTCCACGTTCGCTTGAGTCTCTACCACTTTGGCCACTTCACTCTGATTAACAGTTTAAGCATTCAGAGTAAAGCAAGTTAGCCAACCAAAGCATGTAGCTCGCAATGATACTATATGAAACCATCCAACTCATGTTATAACTAATAAACATAATTCTGAGGAAAAAATTGGTACACCATCAAACATAATATTAGAATGTCAAGAGTCAATTATATTCAGATCTAAACCATAAATCATCTCTCCAATCCATAAATGATACTTTCCTCCTTAACAGAGACATATGGATGCAAAGAAGATGCCAATTATATTTCAAAAGAAAATACACAGAGAAAAATGAGATTCAAGAGCTAATACACTTATTTGGCAAGATTCTAATTCATTACTTACGAAGATTTTTTTGTAGTAGCTTGCAATTTTGGCTCTAAAGTGGGTTTCTGTTAGCACCTTCTACTTGAAGGCTGTGTGGTTGGCATTGCGCCTATGTCCAACCAAGGCCGCAACATGATGGTGGCATGCCAAGACAGCAAGGTGGGAATATGTCCAGTGCTGTTTGGCAGCAGCACTCAACCCTTGGCCAAAGTATGGATGCAAGGCATCAATATGACCTGAACGTGGGCTGCAGCATACTGGGGGGTCTGGTGGCCAAGACAAGTAATTTCATGATTGGCTTGATGGGGCAAACTACAAGACAGTTATTAGCAGTTATGCATGTTTGTTGAGAGCAGTTATCTTTGTTCCAGAATTACTGGCAATTAGCTCCAGAATTATTCCCAAGTCCTTAGGCAGTTGGGGGTGTCAACTACCATGCCACTTGGCATGCTTTCCTTGTATTGCTGCTTGTATTTTGTAACTGATTGTAAGCCTATATAAGGCATGACCATGGAACTCAAAAGGAAGTAAGTAATTGTGAAAGTTTCCATAGGCATTCCTTTGTGTTGTTATTGCAATAATAAAGGTTGGAAATTTCTTGTAAATTCGTATTGCCTTCTCCCTTACTTGTTCTTACTCATTATGTAAGTGTGTGTTGGAAATTGGCTGAGACTAGGTGTCGGAACTTAGTGCCATCACAAGACTAAAATTTATACTCCGAAAATAGTGTTGTGACAATTGGTATCAGAGCCAGGTTTTGCTCTAATGGTGTCTGGTATGGATGCTTTGAAGGAAAAAGTGACGCGGTTGGAGAATCTCGTGGGTGAACCTACTGCTGAGAATCACTCGCTAACAGATCGATTGGATGTCATGGCTTTTGGGTTTCTTGCCCTTGAGACCTCGACAGCAAATCGGTTCAAGGAAGTAATGGTTGATATGCTTACCATCTCAGATGCCTGGAAAGACAAGTTACAGAACATGGAAGACGAATTGTCTATCCTCAAGAAGGTTGTCTGTGGGCATTCAAACAGTGGGGAGTCCACTCATTCCAAGATCAAAGTTCCTGACCCTAAGGCATTTGGCCGTGCTCACAATGCTAAGGAACTTGAAAATTTCTTATGGGACATGGAGCAGTACTTCAACGCTACTCATGTTCCTGATGTGAAGAAAGTTACGATCACTAGCATGTACCTTTCAAGTGATGCTAAATTATGGCAGTGAACTCGAACAGTGGACGATGCTCGTCCAGTGATCGAATCATGGGAATTCATGAAGAAGGAATTGAAAGAACAATTCCTTCCTTGCAACTCGTCTTGGGTTGCAAGAGAAGCGTTGAAGCGACTGAAACACACCGGTTCTATACGGGATTACGTGAAGGAGTTCAGTTCATTGATGCTTGACATCAAGAACATGTCGGAGGAGGATAAACTCTTTAGCTTCATGTCAGGCTTACAAAGTTGGGCACAGTTGGAATTGCGTCGACTGGGGGTCAAGGACTTAGCCGCGGCTGTGGCTGCCACTGATAGGTTGCTTGACTACAAGTTGAGTTGAGCAAGGATTCTGTGTTAGAGACCAACAAATCCAAGAAGAAAGGAAGAAAAATGAGGAAAAGAAGGCTGGTTTCAAGAAAGGGAAAGACAAGTACAAATACAAACAGAAGGGAGAGTCTTCTTCACATTCACAAAATGATGGTGGAAAGTCGAACAAAGGATGCTTTATATGTGATGGACCCCATAGGGCGAAAGATTGCCCTAAGCGGAAGAAGTTGAATGTTATTGTGGCAGAAGACGATTAGGGGGGGGGGGGGGGACACAGATGGTGATAGCCCAACTCAGGTAAATTCCTAACAATTGTTAAATGCAATTCATGCAGATAAGTCCCCTTTGATCGGTCTAATGTACATTCAAGTAGCACTGGGTGGTGGGGATGTTCTGGCTATGATGGACATCGGAGCCACTCACAACTTTGTTTTAGAAAAGATGGTGCAGTCCCTCACTTTACAAGTTTCCAAAAGTCCAAGCCGAATTAAGTTTGTAAACTCTGTTGCACAATCGGTACATGGAATGGCTTCCAAAGTGCAAATTAAAATGGGGGAAAGGGTTGGACAAATAAACTTAATGGTGGTGCCATTGGATGATTTTGATGTCATCCTCAGAAATGATTTCTTTGTGACTGCCAAAGTGGCACTGATGCCTTATTTTGGTGGGTTACTTATCTCAGATAAAGACAGACCTTGCTTTGTTCTTGGTTGTGGCAAACCAGACAAAGGCAAGGGCATGAAGAGGAAAACAAAGACGCTGTCAACAATTCAAGTGCACAATGGCTTAAAGAAAAGGGCTAAGACTTATCTTGCAACCTTAGTGGAAATCAAGCCTGATGTGATGATGGAATTGCCTAATGAAGTTGCTACAGTCTTGAAAGAATTTGAGGATGTGATGCTTCCAGAATTGCCCAAGTCTCTACCGCCTCAACGTGCCACAAATCACAAAAATTGAGTTGGTCCCTAGTGCAAAGCCTCCGACAAAAGCACCTTGCAGAATGGCTCCAATAGAGTTAGCAGAATTACACAAGCAATTGACAAAATTGCTGGATGCTGGACTTGTTCAGTCATTCAAAGCCTCTCACGGTGCCCTAGTTTTGTTCCAAAAGAAGCAAGATGGGTCCATGCAGATGTGTGTTGACTATTGTGCCTTAAACAAAATGACAATCAAGAACAAATACCCTATCCCTTTGGTGGTCGATCTTTTTGACCGTCTATGCAAGGCCACTTACTTCACCAAGTTGGATTCGTGCTCCGGGTATTAGCAAGTCAGAGTGGCTGAAGGAGATGAGTCCAAAACCACGTGTTACTAGATATGGATCTTATGAATTTCTTGTAATGCCATTCGGACTCACGAATGCGCCTGCTACATTTTGTAAATTAATGAATGATGTTTTTTCTTATTATGTTGATTGTTTTGTTGTTGTCTATCTCGATGATATTGTAATTTATAGTGAATCTTTGGAAGATCACTTGTCCCACCTTCGTATGGTGTTTTCTCGGTTGAAGGAACACCAATTGTATGAAAGAAAGAGAAATGTGAATTTGCCAAGCAGGAAATCAAATTCTTGGGGCATATCATCTGTAAAGGCCATGTGAAGATGGATAGCAAGAAAGTCCATGCCATTCAAGACTGGCCAGCTCCCAGCAATGTTCCTGAGTTGCGTTCCTTTTTGGGTCTTGCCAACTATTACAAAAAGTTTATTGAGGGATACTCTAAAAAGACCGCACCACTCACTGATTTGCTTAAGGATCAGAAATGGAGCTGGAGTGAGAGGTGTCAAGTGGCCTTTGAAAAATTAAAAGTTGCGGTATCAACTAAGCCGGTGTTACAGTTACCGGATTTTGAACTTCCTTTTGCAAAGCGTATTGATGCGTCAGACAAAACTATTGGTGGCGTTTTGGTGCAGGAGGGGTACCCGGTTGCCTTTGAAAGTCACAAGTTAAATGCTGAGGAGAAAAACTATTCAACCCATGAGAAAGAAATGACAGCAATGGTACACCTGGAGGATTTATCTGTTGGGGACTAAATTCCAAGTCCTAACAGACAATGTGGCGAATACTTTCTTCAAAACGCAAAAAAAAAAATTGTCTCCTAGACAAGCTCGATGGCAAGAGCTCTTGAAGGAGTATGACTTCAAGAGGGAAGCATAAGCCTAGTCGGCACAACCAGGTTGCGGATGCATTGAGTAGGAAGGTGGTTGAGGAATATGTGACTGCCATTTCTACCATCAAGTCAGATTTGCTGGACAGAGTTAGAGAGAACGTTGTTGGAGATGCCACTTATCAAAAGTTGGTATAGCAAGTCAAGGAGGGGATTGTCCGCAGATATTGGTTGGAAGATGACCTTCTCCATGCCAATGGGGGACTTAGATAGGAATTAATTCGAGAAACATATGATCCGCAGTGGGCTGGTCACCCCAGTGTGAAGCGGATGTTGGCCCTTTTATCTCGTTCGTATTATTGGCCGAAGATGGAGGATGATATTGAAATGTATGCCAAGACATGTTTAGTCTGCTAACTAGACAAAACAAAACAATAAAGAGAAGCTGGTTTATTGCAACCCCTTCCTATTCCAACGAGGCCATAGGTTTCAGTTTCCATGGATTTCATATCAGGATTGCTTAAAGTGAAAGGTATGCGTTCCGTTTTTGTTATTGTTGATCGTTTCTCCAAGTATACGGTTTTTATTGCAGCACCACCTGCATGCCCAACAAACGTGGTTGCAAAGCTATTTTTCAAAAACGTGGTGAAGAACTTTGGGCTGCCAAAGGACATTGTAAGTGATTGAGACACTCGATTCACTACACGATTTTGGACAATGTTGTTTGGGTTGATGGGGTCAAAATTGAAATTTTCCACAGCAAATCACCCGCAAACAAATGGGCAAACAGAACGTATGAATGCTTTGCTGGAGGAATATTTAAGGCACTATGTCACAGCAAGTCAAAAGAATTGGGTGGACTCGTTGGATAGTGCACAATTCTGGCACAACATGGACCGGTCCACAGCAACTGGCCTTAGTCCGTTTGGGTTGGCCATTGGATATCAGGCCCTCACTCCTCATGAGGTGACCAAAACAAAAACAGGGGGGTGTTGTCCCGCAGCATATCGATTTGCACATGCCAAGCAAGAGTTGCTAGAAGAGGCACAAGATAGTTTGTCTAAAGCCACCCGTCGCATGAAAAAGTATGCTAATGAAGAAGACCACTGGAATTCCAAGTTGGGGATAAAGTACTGCTAAAACTTACTCCCCAAATTTGGAAGAAGATCAGTAGCAAGACTGTCCATCGTGGGCTCATTTCTAAGTATGACGGTCCTTTTGAAGTTATGAAAAAGTTTAGAGCTGTGGCTTATAGACTAATATTACCTGACACGCTAAAAATTCACCCAACATTTCATGTGAGCTTCCTAAAGCCTTATCATGAAGATATGGCAAATGTTGAGAGGAAGCAAGCAAAGCAAGCTCCACCAGTGATCCGAAAACAGTTTGACAAGGAGGTCGAAAGTATTCTTGATCACAAAATAGAGGGCATGAGCAAAAAAAACAAGCAAACCCATTACTTATTGAAATGGAAAGGTTTGCCTGAAGCTAATGCTAGTTGGAAGAAAGAAGTGACGTTGTGGCAATTTAAGAAACAAGTGGCTGAGTAATTGAAGACCCTACCAACAAGGACGTTGGCTTCTTCTAGTGGGGGTGGTTTGTTAGCACCTTCTACTTGAAGGCTACGTGGTTAGCATTGGCGACACCTTGCACCTATGTCCAACCAAGGCCGCGGCATGATAGTGGCATGCCAAGACAGCAAGGTGGGAATAAGTGCTGTCTAGCAATAGTACTCAACCCTTGGCCAAAGTATGGGTGGCATTACACAGATGCAAGGCATTAATATGACCTGGATGTGAGCTACAGCATACTTGGGAGTTGAACACAATCAGTGGGCAAGACTTGATCTGGTGGCCAAGGCAAGCAATTTCGTGGCTGGCTTGATGGAGCAGACTACAAGGCAGTTATTAGTAGTTATGCATGTCTATTTAAAGCAGTTACCTTGCTGGGGCAAAGACAATGCAAGAAGGCTGGAAATCAGGAGCAGTTACTAGCAATTAGCTCCAGAATTATTCCTAAGTCCCTAGGCAGTTGGGGGGTGTCAACTGCCATGCCACTTGGCACGCTTTCCTTGTATTGTTGCTTGTATTTTGTAACTGATTGTAAGCTTATATAAGGCATGGCCATGGAACTCGAAAGGAAGTCAAGTAATTGTGAGAGTTTCCATAGGCATTCCTTTGTATTGTTGGTGCAATAATAAATGTTGGAAATTTTCTGTAAATTCGTGTTGCCTTCTCCCTTACTTGTTCTAACTCATTGTGTGAGTGTGTGCTGGAAATTGGTTGTGACTAGGTGTTGGACCTTAGTGCCATCACAAGACTAAATTTATACTCCGAAAAAAGTGTTGTAATAGTTGCCATGGTTGGCTTTTGAATATGGACTCCAACAATTATGGTCAGATTTACAGGTCAGCAGGTTTGAAGTCAATTTACTAGTTGTAACTTGTAACACACTTCTTCTTTGGTATCATTAACTAACCTAGGAGTAGGAAATACCTAGGCTTTCTATATTCTAGTATTCTCTTTCATAGTAATCAACCTTCAACTTTTCAAACCTTTAGAAGTAAGTCATTGCGTCGACAGAAAAATGTAAAACATCCTCCATCCAATAAATTTTTAGGAGCATAAGAATTCAAGCTTTAATAATGGAAGCAACAATCTTTGGAAAGTCATAAGGTCATGTCATCGAAATTGTCAACTCCATGAAAGCGACAACAATTTTTCAATTTTTTTCGTCTGAGGACTGGGAAGGGAAGAGAGGGATGGGTCTCAACTCCAGACCTAATCAGCCGCCTTCAAGGCTACTAGAATTGGGGCAAGCCATGGGCACGGGGACTAAGATAAATAAAAAGGTCAAATAAGCATTAAAAACCCAAAAAAAAAAAAGGACTTGACGATATCAAATACATTAGAAATTGATCACCTCCAGTCTAAGAAGAATATCACGATTCTGCAAGATTCTCCTGTCCCACTCAGCTATTGCATTGGCCTGCTTTCGAAACTTTCCAGTACGTTCTTGCAGCTCAGAGTTCCACTCCTTGATAATCTTAAACAAAGACATACATGTAAGAAATTGAAATATAATGGAGAAAAACTAAAAATGGAAAAGAGGTCAAATAAAAGGATAAACTTAACAGACATCTTAAAAGAAGTAATCAGCAATAGATAACTCACACAATAAGGCAATCAAAAGATAAATATATTAATAGTACAAAGAAAAAGAAACTTTTTGCGGTCATAACAAGCTCTGGAAAATACCATTCATCATCAGTCTAAGAAGTCTAGGAAGAAAATTATATATATATTAAAAAAAAAATCAATTAATGAAGAGAAGATTAGCCATATAAATACTTCCTCAACAGTTTTCCCAGTGATCTCAGATGGCAACTTTGGAGCTGGGGTAACAGCGCTGACAGTTGTAGTAGTCCTACCAGATGACCAGAACACAAGGATAAGTCAGACCCCGGAAATCTTAAAATGTCACCAATCAAATTTCCAAGCAATCCACACATATAGTAAAAGGGTTTTTTGAAAAACTTAAACGAAAAGAGCATGAAGAGGGGTGACCTTATACTGTTGTCAAGCTTTTTTAAAAATAATACTCAAAAGATTTGCAGAGGTTTTTTTTTTTTTTTTTTTTTTTTGGGGGGGGGGGGGGGGGGGGGGGGGGGGTGTGTGGAATTGAAGGCAGTTTGAAAACTGGCAAAGTGAAAATTAGAGTCAGGATACAAAGAAAATGTATACAGACCCACTACTGGAAGCTACAGTCAGGGACGTTGATGTCTGAGCAACAGTAGCACTGGCATTGGATGATGTTGCAGCAACAGAAGCAGAAGCAGAAGTAGGTACACCTACAGGAAGCACAGGCATCTTAGCATTTATGTTATCAACAAACATAAGAAGTTCAGTCAGAAAGAACTACCAGTTAGTCAACCTGGTACCTAGGCATTTCAGGAATGAAGCAAGTGGTCAGTGGAAGAGACAAACTGAGAACATACTAATCTAGACCATTTGGAAAAATCATGTGTAAACAAATGCACACTAAGATGTTACACTAAGACAATTGATAAGGCCATATATAGCTTGATTTAAGACGAATCTAAAGGATGATCTTACCAATCTCCTTATGCTATATAAAAGAAGAAATCTAACGGGAGAGGGGAGGGGAATTAAAGAAACTTCTAAACTAAATATATTGGAAGCAGAAACAGTAAGTGTTTTCAAGTCCAAATGACAAACACAAGATATCCTGCACCCATTGCCTATGAAGCACAGACACTTCTCCGGAGGTCACATACGAGTTTCTGACACGGACATGAACCAGACACATGTCGGACACACTGGAAAGAGTCGGACACGTTGGGACACTTAGGACACGTTGCGGACACGTAGGGACATGGTGAGAACTATTTTTTCAAAAAAAATTAAAATTTTAAATTATTTTACTAAAATAACATATCTAAAGTTGATAAATTTGATAAATTAAATATTTGACATAAAATATATATTAAATATCTAAAATTATAACATATAATAAATATATAAAATTATATTTTTTCCACGTGTCCCCAATGTGTCGTGTCCTGCATTTTTTGAAATTTTACATGTCCACGTGTCCATATCCATATCCGTATCCGTGTCATGTCACGTATTCGTGCTTCTTAGATTGCCTTCTTTCTAGGAACTTGAACAGCATAAAAACCAAATCATGTGTAAAGCTAACTTCATTTATGTTACAATTAGTTGTTTCAAGGCGACTTAATATTTTCTTTTCTTCCCCCCTTTTACAAGATTGGCTTCTCTAACTAAATGTTGTGATGAATGCCTTTTTCCTTTTTTTCTTTTTAAATTTAGTTGTAGTGATTAGATTACATGTAAAATTATAATGAAGGTATTTATGCATCCTAGGAATACATTGGCTATAGGAACATTGTCCAGAATTTTAATTTATTTTCTCCCCTTTTGATAAGTTAAATGTTGTGCAGAATTCACATGCAATAAAGAACAAGATGTAAGGCCATCCATACAACTTTCAAGACATTGTCAATTTTACAGGCCTCATATTTTTCAGTAAAATGTACTAAGATTTTTTATGGCAGCTTGGAAAATGTGTCTTCAAACAGTCACATCGCAAACAAAAGAGAAAATATGTGGACCCTAATAGATTTTTTCTAGTAATTTGGAAGCATTTGTACATTTTCCCACTAAACAATTCCATCAGTAATAAAAAAAAATATAAATAAATAAATACAATTTTAAAAGTAAAACTTTAAGGGCTTGTTTGGTAACGTTTATATTTACAATTTTTTTGTTCATATTTACAGAATTTTTGAAAACTGTAAACAAAAACTTGTTTGGTTTCTGTTTTTGTTTTTAACAAATTGTAAATATGTAAATTTTGTAAACACAAAAAAGTTAGTTTCACTTGTTTACAAAAAAAGATCATTTCATCCTCTTTCTCCCACCCTTTCCAACCACCACCCATTGCTTATCACTACCGGCTACCAAACTAAACAAAAACATGTTTAGTGTGTTTTGTAAACTAAAAACAATAAACTGTAAACATTGCCAAACAGCACCTAAGTAATCACACAATTAGTGTAGACTATAGAGAGGTAGCTTAATATGAAGTTCAAATAAACATTAGCATTAAAGTTGTATTTGAATCATAGATTTTGGTAGGTATTTGGAAAGGGAAAGGAAAAAGTAAAACATAGCCTAAAAGTAAAACTTTAAGTATTCACACTATTAGTGTCTGCAAACAAATGAAAGGCTTCCTAATTCTAAATTATGTATATAGCTTACATTAAAATTAAAATTAAATATAAAACATAATTTCAAGATTCTAAGGTTATATTAAATATGTGAGCTCTTAGTAGGTATTGCATCCTATAAAAAGTTAAACTGCCTCAGGATAACTACTTCCATCAACACCACAACTACAACATACAAGTAACTAACTACAATTTGGAACCATAAATTCAAAAAACCAAAATGACTGTCTTGGAACCTCAAGCAAGAAAACCATTAGGTTGCCTTTCTTAGTCCATGGCTCAAGATAGTATTGTCAGTAGAATGTCTCCTGAGCACAAGTTGACATGGCCATCAAGAAAATTGAGACCTAAGGGTGTAAAAAAAAAAAAAAAGATTCGGAAAAGTTCCAGGTCAGAGCAAAAGTTGCAAAGGCTAACTCCCTAAATCGTGTTTCAATTTCCAGATCATAAAATGAGGTCCTCAAGCAGTGGGTGTTAAAACCAAATGAAGGCATTCCACTCAAACCAAGTGCCCATTGTTAACATCGGCACTTCTCACTTGGTACAAAATATCCATTCCCAAGTTGTTTTAAGTGGCTTGTACCTCAAATTTACATTATCAACAGCCATATTCACCATCACCTAAGTATCACAAACATATAACATAAGACACAGACACAACACGAACAAGTCAATAAGAAAAATTGATGATGTAGAACATCAAGGCTGACAAATTCTTTTTATTATTACATTATGTAGGTTACAACTTTGCATTAACTAACTCTAAAAGTTCAAAGTGTCCTCTGCATGCTAGATAATGGTTGCCATTCGTATAATATTACATTTTATTTAATTGGATAGATGTTGGGCACGGGCACTTTGGGCTGTACTGGGAATTATTTGCGATGCATTGGCAAAAATCAACATTACACAATTTGTTTTTTTATTGTAGACATGTTCATAGATCATCAGACATGTGTCTTAGAGTTTCCCTAAGGTGTCGTGTCCACAACTTTTGACAAGTGTCCATACTTCTTAGGCCTACCTTACCAATGGTTCCCTTCTCTCTTCAGGACCCAAAGTAGAAAACATAAATTTCTTTGAAGCGTTGGGGGGGCCTCAGCCCAAGCAGAGGGGGGTCTGGGGGGCTTACCCCCTGGCCCGAATTTTTTGAACACTTTGGTAATTTTCATATTGTTTCCGCATTACCCTAATTCTATACTTATAAACAGATGAAAGGGGTGCCTCTTTTAGGTTAAAGGAGTTGTATTATTTTCTGATCATAGTGAAAACCGTTGCAGCCGTAGACGTAACCCTATTCTGAGGTAAACCAAGTAAATCCTTGTGCCCTTGTGTGTGTTGATTTGTTTGATTCATTTTATTTTTCTTATTTATTATTTCGTGTCTCACCGATCCTGTTAGGAAGAGTCAAATTCCTAATAGATGACACCTTTGCATTGCCAGCAGCATGTAACTCTTCTTTTGGGACTTTTGTCATGACTATAGTAGCCTCCACAGGTAGCACTGCTGATTGGTTACCACATCCACAGGAATAAAGCTACTAGCAGAGAAGCCACTGTCAACACCAAACTCTCCTGCATGCTAGAAACTTCCAATTACATAACTTTCGTACTCTCATCTTGATCGGTCCTTACCCCTGGAAACCATTGTCTCCTGCTCAACCATTGGAACTGTATGCAGTTTTGCCAAACCACCCTTTCCTTGCTCATCCTCACCTATAATCTCTCCCTCTCCAAAACCTAAGCGTACTTCGAGAAACATAGAAGGGCACCCAGAACAACTTCCAGCTATGGGAAAAGGGGTCATGAAATGCATAAAGGACGAAACTTGAACCTTATCTAAATGACTAATTGCAAAAGATTCTTTTCTGTTTGACAAATTGACAACTTCAACTTATGTAACATGAGTTCACTGATTCCCTTGACTTGACATACAATAATCCACTATGTGAATTGTCACAGCTTTCAACTAGTTGCTCAAGACCAAGTACTACAGTCAAAGATGCCATACTAAATTCCCCTTTTGTACAACAAGATTCTGAATATTAAATCCCAATCAGCATGACTTAATCACTGCTAACCATCTTATGCTACATGAAAGATCAGAACTGAATATATTTTGTGAGAAAATGGACAAACTCACCAAAAAGAGGCGCAGCAGGTGTCGATTGGGATTGTGTTGATGAGGCAGAGGCAGTAGCTGGGGCTGATGCTTTGGTAGAAAGTGAAAAAGTTGGAAGTGAACTTGTAGTGCCTGACGAAGCAGCTGTGCTAGTGGTTCCAAAACTTGGAAATGAAAGAGTAGGGGCTGCGGATGAAGCAGCTTTAGTAGTCAGTGTAGAAGCTGCAGTTGAGAACAAAGAACTCACACCAGAAGCAGGAAATGCCGGTGACAAAACAGCCGAAGCAGTAGCACTAGAAGAAGAAGAAGAAAAAGCAGCAGAAGATGAGGCTGTCAATGCTGCTGGAGTCGAAGCACTGGTAGTGGTCGTAACAGTCGAAAACAATGAAGAAGACGCAGTTCCAAAGCCTAATGAAGTAGGCTTCACAGCGGGCGTGCTTGTGGTTGTGGCTGTGGCTGCAGAGGATATCACATTCCCGAACCCGAAAGAAGATTGCGATTGCGATTGCGATTGCGAACCAGAAGAGGCCGGAGTTCCAAACGAGAAATTTGATGAACCTGCTGAAATTGAACTTGCAATGGGTACTGAAGAAAAGGTACCGGGGGATGCAGAACTTCCACTACCTTTCAAAGCCGAAGGAAAAGCAAACCCAGGTGCTGAAGCTAAGGGAAATGGTGAAGAAGTTGAAATTGAGCTCGATGAAGACGATCCAAACAAATTAGAAAAAGAAGGCACTGTTGAAGTTGTAGTAGAAGCCGACGAAGAAGCCCCAAACAATGGAGAAGAAAAGGTTGGAGTAGGTGTTGAAGCAGACACAGAGCTCGAAGATGAAGATCCAAACAAATTTGAAGAAAATGGAGAAGCCGTAGTAGTAGAAGATGAACTCGAAGAAGATCCGAACAAATTTGAAGAAAATGGAGAAGCAGCAGCAGTAGAAGTAGTAGTAGGAGCTGAACTCGAAGAAGATCCAAACAGGTTCGTAGTAGTATTCGTCGTAGTAGAACCTGAACCCAAAGACGACACAAAAGGCGGTGTACTAGTAGATGAAACAGAGGTCGAAGTAGTAGATCCGAACAAGTTTGTAGCAGAGGACGACCCAAGCAAACCAGGGGTCCCAAATGGCGATGAAACGGCGGCGGAAGAGCCGAAACCGAAGGGAAACGAGGGGGTGGAGGCGGTGGAATTGGGCAAACCGAAGCCGAAGGAAGGGGCGGAGGCGGTGGCGGAAGAGGAGGAGGAGGTGGTGGAAGAAGATGAATTGAGAGAGAAAGGGTTAGGGTTAGGGTTAGGGTTAGGATTAGGATTAGGGTTAGGGATTGGAGAGGCGAAGGGGAAGGAAGAAGAAGTGGAGGAGGATAAGAATGAGAATGGGGGGGAAGAAGAAGAGGTGGGATTTGAGAAAGGGAAAGATGAAGAAGAAGAGAGAGAGGATGTGGAGAAGAGAGTGGTTGAAGATGATGAGGAAGATGAAGATGGGTGGGTGGAGAAGGAGAAGCCAGACATTGTGCCTCTCTCTCTCTCTCTCTCTCTCTCTCGCTCTCTAAATTTGTTACCAGATTTTCTCTCTAAGGTTGCTGCATTTTTTTGTCTGGGTTCTGTGCGGAGTGAGGGTTTTGAAATTTGGGGGTTATGGGGGAGGAGGCAAAACAGTAACCCGATGAGATGATAAAAAAAAAACCGTCCGGTCCGAGTTGTTTTGATTAGGGTTTTACTATAAAAATTTTCGACACCACACTATCTTTCTTTTTTTGAACTCAGGCCCCGTCTGGGAACTTACCTTTCTAACCAAAAAGTCAAAAAGTTACTAAATTAATCAAAAAGTCAACAACTTATACCAAAAAATCAAAGATTTTCTTTTCTCTCTACTTTTTGCACATCTTTTCGTAATTAGCCAAAAAGTCATCCCAAACATACAAGTCTTTTTTTACCTACTTTTTTAGCCAAATAGCCAAAAAGTTACTAAATTAGCATGTTCCCAAACGAGGCCTCAATGGTAAAAATTTTCGACACCATCTTTCTTTTTTTGAACTCAAATTTTTAAGAAAATTTAAGGTTGCATTTGGTAGGATTTTGTAATTATGATTTGAGAGTATGAGTTGTATTTTGAGTTTGTGAGGTTTGAAATTATGATCTGAGTATGAAAAATTTGTTTGGTAAAGAGTTTTGATTTGAGTAGGGAATTGTTGATGTGACATTTGATATTTGATATAAAAATTTACAACTCATAACCAAACATACAATTCAAAATTATTTTAAAGCACATAAAAAATTTTAAAAATTTCAGAAAATATTTTTTTCGATTATATAAAAATTAACATATCAATTGCAAAAAAAAAAAATCACTATTCCGATCAACCGGCCGGACGACCAGTTAGGCAAAATTTGCAAAAAAAAAAAATCCGAAAAGCGCACCTGAGACAGAGTTCTCTGCAGAGTTTTGGAAAACTGATTCCAAAGCTCCTACCAAACATGATATTCAAATGTAGGTGTAGAATTATATTTTCAAAACACAACCAAACGTTATTTGATTATTATTTCGTTTTCAATTTCAATTTATATTCATAAATTTTTAAAAGGTTATCATAAAAATTTATTTGATAATTTTTTTAGTTTATAAATGGCTATATTAGTTTATAAATTTGAGGAAAAACGTAAACTCAAAATGAGTTTACGCTAGTTTTTAAACAGAAATTTAAAAATTTGACTAACAAAATTTTTTTTCAATTTTTTTTTCCAATTAACTTTTTTGTTTCAATTATAATGTGTATGATCTCATTGTCATAAATAATAAAAAATAAATATAAATATTTTAGGCCTGAACAAACATATTTTTTAGTTTATGTTTTTAAAATTTTTCAAACATTTTGTTCAAACCAAACGCGTTTGTAGTTTATGTTCTTCTAAAAATAAACAAAAACCAATTTGTAAAATTTTTGTAAACATAACGTTACCAAACGCTACCTTAGGGCCTGTTTAGTAACGTTTACGTTTTCAGTTTATATTACAAAAATTTTATGAACTGATTTTTGTTTTATTTTTAGAAAAACATAAACTACAAACGCGTTTGGTTTAGACAAATGTTTAAAAAAAATTAAAAATATAAAAAAGAGTGAGAAATGGCAAGTGGTGGCGGTGGTGGGTGGTGACGAGTGATGGCAGCGGAAGACGGTGGTGGAAAATGATAGTGGGTGATGGTGGCGGAAGACGGTGGTGGAAAATGATGGTGGGTGGTGGTGGTGGAAGACGGTGGTGGAAAATGGTGGCAGGTGGTGAGTGATGGTGGCAGAAGACGATGGTGGAAAAGTGATGGCAAATGGCAGGTGGTGGCGGCGGAAGACGGTAGTGGAAAGCGGTGACAGGTGGGTGGGTGGTGGGTGGTGGCGGGTAGATGGCGTGTCATGACTCGAACCCGCCCCTATGGGTTAAAGACATAACCGGCCAGTAATCCTATGATTACCTACGGCCTCAGACCAAAACAGACATAACTCGTCAGAGTAAAGGGGCCAAACGGAAGCAAAAATTTAAAACTCTGTCCATAGAGCCGTGCTTATATGCACATCAACAAACCATGCTCATATACGTTAATAACCCACATCAAAAGTACAGTAGTAAAACTTCTTTACAGACAGGATCGTCTAAGCTAAGCCAACCCATAACAGACTATATACAAATATACACAAAGTCCTTGCCAACAAAACAAAACGTAATTGCATAACAAAATGGCAAGGATGGGTCTCGTACGTGAGACACAAGGCTGACTCTCCAAAACTCGTGTTGTTCATGGCAAACTTCACTGGGGCCGGGTCTGGACTTCTCTTAGCTCACCTACAAACACATGAATGAGCGTAAGCGATAGCCCAGTGAATAATATCAAATACAAAAGTTACATATCAATGTAGAACAACAGGTTCCAAACGGCCTTGGGCCCAATCCATATTTTTATTTAACAGATGTATAACTATACGAATTTCAAATCAAGTGACTTGCAGTTTCAACATTCTAGCCTTTGGCCCATTCAGGTTTTCATTCATGTCAAAACGGCCTTCGGCCCTGTCACGACCCCATTCCGCCCCTAGTAGAATGGTGCCATGATGGCCAGTAATCTGAGTTTACCAAGGCCACTTACAAGAATCCACACGCAAATCAGAGTATACATATGGGGCTTACAAATGCGGAAGCAAGAAACCAAGGCTAAGTAATCCATAAGAGCAGTGCATAAGTTGAATGAAATGTCATACATCATTACATAGCTTTAATACAACAAATGGAGTACAAAAATACATCTTGACCAAAAGGCTTCTCAGCCATCAAATACAAAATACAATGGAAATAACTAAGAAGCATAGTCTTCAACATATTGCAAAACAAAATCCAAAACACGTCGGCAAACACATCGGCAAAAGACATCTAGGCGTCGCCGCCGTCTTGCTCATCACCTACATATATATATAGAGAGGGTGAGCTTGGATACTCAGTGAATGGTATAAATAATAAAGGGGTTTACATGAATGATATCCGAGATCTTTTAACAAAACAACACAAGGGATAAATCAAGTTCATCTATCAAATCTTTCAAGCCTTAAGGGGTGCTTACTAACATCAATATAATACAAGAGATGACATTCCGGACAAACAAACCCACGCGGTAAAACCGTCAGTGGCAAGGCAAGACAAGACAAGAGAGATCTCTAAACAATGGTGTCGTTGCATTATAGTCCCCGGACACTAAGGACTTGTGGCTACAAATGCTTATAGTCCCCTAGCACATACGAACTTCCAAACTTTGTGCTACGAATGCTTATAGTCCCCTAGCACATGCGGGACTTCCAAACTTTGTGCTACGAATGCTTATAGTCCCCTAGCACATGCGGACTTCCAAACTTTGTGCTACGAATGCTTATAGTCCCCTAGCACATACGGACTTCCAAACTTTGTGCTACGAATGCTTATAGTCCCCTAGCACATACGGACTTCCAAGAATGTCATCAAAGCAAGATACAATATTTGATACGCAAAATAGGGATGATCATTCATGCTTGTAAGTAATATCCGAACAAAGTAAAACAAGGTTTTATCAAAGCTTTATAACATATCTTTATTAAAATACCACTCACATAGCTCTTCAAACGTCGGGGTCAAGGCAAGTCCAAGTCCTACAAACACATGGCAAAAGTCTGTTGAATGCACTTTCAAACAAGCTTCACATGCATACAAAATGACCTCGGCGTTCTCCAAAACTAAGTCAAACCAAAACAAACACTGTTTCTCATCTCGGGGAAACATGCTGGGCACTAACCAGGTCTTTGGCCGAGGTCCCACACCTTCTCGCCGAGGTGTGGTCTCGAGGGCCACATCCAAGAAAATGAAGTCGGGAAAAATCTGGGTTTTCCCTCTGCCCAAGAACATAAGGAACATGAACATGAAGATCATGGAGGAAATGAATGCAAAGATCATACTCATCATTGTAAAACCTGAGATTTCATGCTATGAGTTTGAAAACATGGACCTGGGTACCCATACTAGAAGGTCTTATGTAAACAAACACAAAAGTATGTAACTTGTTGCAAACTTTCGGATCAAACGGGGCTTTTCTTCAAGAACTCATGAACTCTAACTTTCTTTTTCCAAAACCAACTTTGAATCAATGCATGGCATGCAAAACAGACCCAATCGTGCAATGCAGCTAGATGATCAATAAGAACAACAAGAGTAGATCAAGATTCTAACCTCAAATCAGGGATCTAACGGTTTGAACTCTAAGAATCAAGCTTGCTAATCCACTTCTCACTCTAGAACTCCTCCTCCTTCTCCTAGAGCTTCTCTCTCCTCAAGAACAAAGATTTGAGACAAAATGATTTGTTTCTAGGTCTGCCGGCTGTCTTAACCCTCAGCTCGGACACGTGGCAATGGTTGGTTGGCTCAACTCAAAAAGGTGACTGATTGAAAAGACAAGACTATGACAAGGCGTGCTCAACAAGCTAGGCGGCAAGGGACTCCGGCGAGTAATGACATCGGCTAACAACAAGACTTCGGCAAGCAAGGGAACAATGACCTCGGCCAGAAAGGACAACACTTGGCCCAGCTGTGCCACACCTCGGCCTAGGTGTGCCACACCTCGGTCTAGGTCGTACCAGTCTAGAGCAAGATCACTTGGGTTCAAGGGCAACATCTCGGCCTAGATAATACACATCTCGGCCTTGGCGATGAACACCTCGGCCAAGATAATGACATCTCGGCCAACATGCCAGGATGAAGGTGGAGGTCAATCAAAGGGGTTCTAAGGCAGTTCTAGGCTTAAGGTGACCTCGGTTTGGTTGGCCTAGGCTAACTACTCACACTGAACAAGAAGCAAAGCATGCAAATAGCACTTAAGCAAAACAAGGACGAGGTCTGAAATGCAAACATAACAAGACAAAGCATATAAATGCATATGAGTATGGCTAAGACAATGTGAGGGTTATTACATCCTACCCTCCTTAAAGAAGTTTGGTCCCCAAACTTGAGTTACCTTGACTCGAGAATAACTCCGGATATTGAACTTTCATTTCTTCTTCCATTTCCCATGTGGCATCCTTGCCGTAGTGCTCTTTCCATTCAATCTTCACCATCGGTATTGTCTTATTCCTCAACTGCCTTACTTGTCTATCGATAATACACATCGGCTTCTCTTCGTAGCCTAAGTCTTCATCAATCACAATCCCAAAATGATCAATCACGTGCAGTGGGTTTCGAATGTACTTCCTCAACATCGAAATGTGAAACACATTGTGAACTTGACTTAACTTCGGCGGCAAAGCAAGTCTGTAGGCAACCGGGTTGACCTTCTCAAGGATTTCAAACGGCCCAATGTAACGAGGTGCTAACTTACCTTTCTCCCCAAATCGGGAAACTCCTTTCATCGGCGAAACTTTCAGGAATACATGATCCCCAACTTTAAACTCTAATTCCTTCCTTCTCTGGTCGGCGTAACTCTTTTGTCGACTCTGAGCAGTCCTGATTCTCTGCTGGATAAGTTTGATCTTTTCAGTTGTCCTTTGAACTAGATCGGGGCCGATCAAAGCTTTATCTCCTACCTCGGTCCAACATGTCGGCGATCTGCACTTCCTTCCATACAAAGCTTCATACGGCGCCGTGCCAATACTAGCTTGATAACTGTTGTTGTAAGCAAATTCCACTAACGGCAAATGCACTTCCCAACTCCCCTTGAAATCCAATACACATAGTCTAAGCATATCTTCAAGTGTCTGAATTGTCCTCTCTGTTTGGCCATCGGTCTGGGGATGAAAAGCTGTGCTAAACTTCAACTCTGTCCCCAAGGCTCCTTGTAGACTCCGCCAAAATCTAGAAACAAACTTCAGATCTCGGTCTGACACAATGGACATCGGCACTCCATGAAGTCTCACAATCTCATTCACATATAGTACAGCAAGTCGTTCAACATTGAATGTAGTCTGAACCGGCAAGAAGTGTGCTGACTTGGTTAATCTATCAATTATGACCCAAATCGAATTCATCCCTTTTTGTGTCTTCGGCAAACCAATCACAAAGTCCATGGAGATGTGTTCCCATTTCCACTCAGGAATCGGCAAAGGTTGAAGAAGTCCTGCTGGCCTCTGATGTTCTGCTTTCACTTGTTGGCAATACAAGCACTGGGATACGAACTCGGCTATTTCTCTCTTCATGTTCGGCCACCAAAAGGTCTGTTTCACGTCTTGATACATCTTAGTGTTCCCTGGGTGAACAGTGAATTTGGATCCATGAGAGTCTTGTAAAATTTTCCTTTTCAACTCTGGGATGTCGGCCACGCACAACCTTCCTTCAAACTTAAGCACCCCATTTTCGAAGGTGTAACCTGACCTCGGCCTGGTGATAATCTCATCGGCTACCTTCTTCAGGAATTCATCCTCCATTTGCCTTGCTCTTACTTCCTCAATGATAGTCGGCTCTACTGAAATCATGGTCAAGCATGCCAGACTTCCCACTGACTTCCTACTCAATGCGTCGGCTACCGAGTTTGCTTTACCTGGGTGATACTGGATCTGCATGTCGTAGTCCTTCAGTAATTCAAGCCACATTCTCTGCCTTAGATTCAGCTCCTTTTGAGTGAACAAGTACTTCAAGCTCTGGTGATCTGTAAAAACTTGGCAAGAGGCTCCATACAAATAATGACGCCAAATCTTCAAAGCGAACACCACGGCTGCAAGTTCTAGGTCATGGGTGGGATAATTCTTTTCATGAGGTTTCAACTGACGAGATGCATACGCTATGACTTTGCCCCCTTGCATCAATACACAACCCAAACCCTTATGCGAAGCATCACTGTAAATCTGAAATTCCTCATTACCTGATGGAAGTACAAGAACTGGTGCTGTAACTAGCCTCGTCTTCAACTCTTGGAAGGCTGACTCTCTATCTTCGGTCCATTCGTATGACACTCCCTTCTGGTTAACTGTGTCAATGGCACTGCAATCCTTGAGAAGTCCTTTACAAACTTTCTGTAATAGCCTGCCAAACCCAGAAAGCTACGAACCTCGGACACGTTGGTCGGCGTCGGCCAGTTTACCACGGCTTCGATCTTACTGGGATCAACAGATATACCCTCTTCATCAATCACGTGCCCCAAGAACGAAATACTAGAAAGCCAAAAACTCACACTTACTCAGCTTAGCATACAACTTCCTGTCCCTCAAGGTCTGTAAAGCAAGTCTCAAATGACTCTCATGCTCGATTGTACTCTTGGAGTAGATCAATATGTCGTCAATAAAAACAACTACGAACTCATCTAGATACGGCTTAAAGACTCTGTTCATCAGATCCATGAATGCTGCAGGCGCATTGGTTACTCCAAAAGGCATTACCAAAAATTCGTAGTGGCCATACCTTGTCCGAAAGGCAGTCTTCTCAACATCCTCGGCTTTAACTTTGAGTTGGTGGTAGCCCGACCTAAGATCAATTTTAGAAAAGACTCGTGCTCCTTGTAGTTGATCTAACAAATCATCAATCCTAGGTAACGGGTACTTATTCTTAATAGTTACCTTATTAAGTTCTCTGTAATCAATGCAAAGACGAAGTGTGCCATCCTTTTTCTTAACAAACAGGACTGGTACTCCCCACGGTGAAGTGCTCGGCCTAACGAAACCCTTATCCAACAACTCTTGTAGTTGCACTTTCAATTCCTTAAGTTCGACTGGGGCCATTCTATAAGGTGTTTTGGAGATCGGCTGTGTTCCCGACATGATGTCCACAGTAAACTCTATTTCTCTATCGACTAAGTGGCCAGGCAGTTCATTTGGAAAGACGTCGGGGAATTCATTAACAACTGGAATATCGGCTAAACTAACATTTCCATTCTGATCACTCAGTATACTACACAAGTACCCATGGCACCCCTTCTGAATTAGCTTATAGGCCTTAGTGGACGAAATCAAGTAAGGTGGGGACATTACTCCTTTACCCCGGAAAATAACCTCGGCTTGGTTTGGGGGTCTCAACGTGACATTCTTCGAAACACAATTAATAGATGCATGATTCATTACTAACCAGTCCATTCCTAATATGACGTCAAAGTGGGTCATGTTTAATGGCATCAAATCAACTAATAGTTCTACACCCTCAACCACGACAACACACGCCCTATAGATAGATGCAACAACCATAGTTCTCCCAGATGGAGCAGATACACATAACACGTAATCAAGGGGTTCTGGCTCTCTATTCAACTTCTCGGCAAACTTAGCAGATATAAATGAATGTGTAGAACCCGAATCAATCAATATGTATGCATCTTGAGAGCAGATTGGGAGTATACCTGACACTACTGTCTCAGCATTTTGGGTGTCTCCTGGCACTAGAGCGAAAACTCTGCCCTGCCTCGTCTGTGTCCTTCCGACGTTGCTTCCCTGTGCAGAGCCCGAGGTGCTTCCATTTTTCTTACCATCATCAGTCCTTGACTTCGGACAGTCCTTCACGCGATGACCCATTTCTCCACATTCAAAACAAGCGCCTGACGCCCAACGGCAAACCCCGGAATGCAGCTTCCCACAGCTTGTACACATCGGCTTAGTATTACCTTCCTGGTTCGAGTTACTGGAGCTGCCCACATTCGCCTTCTTCTTGGCATTAAACGGAACTCGACGGTTATCATAGTTCTGTCTCTTCCTCTGATTCTCTCCGACATTCTGATATCGGTTCAAGTTAGCTTCTGCAAGAATAGCCTTGTCCAAGACTCCGGCATAAGTCGGCATGTTGAGCATGTTGACTCTATCCTGTATCGGTCCACGCAGTCCACTTTCGAACTTCCTAGCTTTCCTATATTCGTCACTGACCATATGAGGCGCGTACCTCGCCAATTCGGTGAAAGCACGGTCGTATTCTGCTACTGTCTTGTTTCCTTGTGTCAGAGTCTGAAACTCCGTGGTCTTGCGATCTCGGACACTAAGGGGAAAATGCTTGTTGTAAAACAGCTCCAAGAATCTGGCCCAAGTTAAGTCAGGATTTCCTTCTCAGGTCATCATCCACCATCTTCGGGCGTCGTCGTCTAACGTAAATGCGGCCAATGCCACCTTCTGTGCATCGGTGCTGGGGAAAATCTCAAACAGCTTCTCCATTCCTAAAACCCACGCTTCGGCTTTCATCGGCTCTATGCCCCCTTGAAACCTCGGCGGGTTCATCTTCTTGAACTCCTTAATCAAAGTCATAGTTCCATCCCCATACAAAGCTGGCTGTGGAGGCGCTTGAGGCACTGAAGGAGGTGGAGGCGGAACTGTATGTCGGCCATTCGTCTGTTCGGCCTGGGTAGATGTAGCACTAGCATTCTGTTGTCTCACTTGTCTCAACTCCCGAGTTAAACCTTCAACTAATCTTTCTAATCGGTCCAATCGGTCTTCTGATTGATCTCGGCCAACTGGTGGTCTTCCTCTCCTCATCGTGCTATGAGTATGCAAAATGTGACTTTAAAACGAAATGAGCAATAAAGTATGTATGCAAGCAACAAGCAGTTATGCCGAGATGATGCACATATTGTCAAGCAGCAAGCAACATGGTGCAATCCTAACATCTTTCTAAGGGAAATCCTATGCTCTTTAGGACTCAAAGTGTGTGAATAACGTTCTATGAGGAACTTGTGCTCTGATACCAATCTGTCACGACCCCATTCCGCCCCTAGTAGAATGGTGCCATGATGGCCAGTAATCTGAGTTTACCAAAGGCCACTTACAAGAATCCACACGCAAATCAGAGTATACATATGGGGCTTACAAATGCGGAAGCAAGAAACCAAGGCTAAGTAATCCATAAGAGCAGTGCATAAGTTGAATGAAATGTCATACATCATTACATAGCTTTAATACAACAAATGGAGTACAAAAATACATCTTGACCAAAAGGCTTCTCAGCCATCAAATACAAAATACAATGGAAATAACTAAGAAGCATAGTCTTCAAGATGTTGCAAAACAAAATCCAAAACACGTCGGCAAACACATCGGCAAAAGACATCTAGGCGTCGCCGCCGTCTTGCTCATCACCTACATATATATATATAGAGAGGGTGAGCTTGGATACTCAGTGAATGGTATAAATAATAAAGGGGTTTACATGAATGATATCCGAGATCTTTTAACAAAACAACACAAGGGATAAATCAAGTTCATCTATCAAATCTTTCAAGCCTCAAGGGGTGCTTACTAACATCAATATAATACAAGAGATGACATTCCGGACAAACAAACCCACGCGGTAAAACCGTCAGTGGCAAGGCAAGACAAGACAAGAGAGATCTCTAAACAATGGTGTCGTTGCATTATAGTCCCCGGACACTAAGGACTTGTGCTACAAATGCTTATAGTCCCCTAGCACATACGGACTTCCAAACTTTGTGCTACGAATGCTTATAGTCCCCTAGCACATGCGGACTTCCAAACTTTGTGCTACGAATGCTTATAGTCCCCTAGCACATGCGGACTTCCAAACTTTGTGCTACGAATGCTTATAGTCCCCTAGCACATGCGGACTTCCAAACTTTGTGCTACGAATGCTTATAGTCCCCTAGCACATACGGACTTCCAAGAATGTCATCAAAGCAAGATACAATATTTGATATGCAAAATAGGGATGATCATTCATGCTTGTAAGTAATATCCGAACAAAGTAAAACAAGGTTTTATCAAAGCTTTATAACATATCTTTATTAAAATACCACTCACATAGTTCTTCAAACGTCGGGGTCAAGGCAAGTCCAAGTCCTACAAACACATGGCAAAAGTCTGTTGAATGCACTTTCAAACAAGCTTCACATGCATACAAAATGACCTCGGCGTTCTCCAAAACTAAGTCAAACCAAAACAAACACTGTTTCTCATCTCGGGGAAACATGCTGGGCACTAACCAGGTCTTTGGCTGAGGTCCCACACCTTCTCGCCGAGGTGTGGTCTCGAGGGCCATATCTAAGAAAATGAAGTCGGGAAAAATCTGGGTTTTCCCTCTGCCCAAGAACATAAGGAACATGAACATGAAGATCATGGAGGAAATGAATGCAAAGATCATACTCATCATTGTAAAACCTGAGATTTCATGCTATGAGTTTGAAAACATGGACCTGGGTACCCATACTAGAAGGTCTTACGAAAACAAACACAAAAGTATGTAACTTGTTGCAAACTTTCGGATCAAACGGGGCTTTTCTTCAAGAACTCATGAACTCTAACTTTCTTTTTCCAAAACCAACTTTGAATCAATGCATGGCATGCAAAACAGACCCAATCGTGCAATGCAGCTAGATGATCAATAAGAACAACAAGAGTAGATCAAGATTCTAACCTCAAATCATGGATCTAACGGTTTGAACTCTAAGAATCAAGCTTGCTAATCCACTTCTCACTCTAGAACTCCTTCTTCTTCTCCTAGAGCTTCTCTCTCCTCAAGAACAAAGATTTGAGACAAAATGATTTGTTTCTAGGTCTGCCGGCTATCTTAACCCTCAGCTCGGACACGTGGCAATGGTTGGTTGGCTCAACTCAAAAAGGTGACTGATTGAAAAGACAAGACTATGACAAGGCGTGCTCAACAAGCTAGGCGGCAAGGGACTCCGGCGAGTAATGACATCGGCTAACAACAAGACTTCGGCAAGCAAGGGAACAATGACCTCGGCCAGAAAGGACAACACTTGGCCCAGCTGTGCCACACCTCGGCCTAGGTGTGCCACACCTCGGTCTAGGTCGTACCAGTCTAGGGCAAGATCACTTGGGTTCAAGGGCAACATCTCGGCCTAGATAATACACATCTCGGCCTTGGCGATGAACACCTCGGCCAAGATAATGACATCTCGGCCAACATGCCAGGATGAAGGTGGAGGTCAATCAAAGGGGTTCTAAGGCAGTTCTAGGCTTAAGGTGACCTCGGTTTGGTTGGCCTAGGCTAACTACTCACACTAAACAAGAAGCAAAGTATGCAAATAGCACTTAAGCAAAACAAGGACAAGGTCTGAAATGCAAACATAACAAGACAAAGCATATAAATGCATATGAGTATGGCTAAGACAATGTGAGGGTTATTACAGGCCCACTCATTTATATCAAAACGGCCTTCGGCCCGATCATTTATGTCAAAACGACCTTCGGCTCACTCATTCATGTGAAAACGACCTTCGGTCCATTCATATATGTCAAAACGACCTTTGGTCCATTCATATATGTTAAAACAACCTTTGGTCCATTCATACATATCAAAACGACATTCGATCCGTTCATTTCTATCAAAACGGCCTTTGGTCCATTCAATTCTATCAAAACGACCTTTGGTCCATTTATGTTTATCAAAATGACCTTTGGTCCATTTGTGTTTATCAAAACGACCTTCGGTCCATTCATTTATTCATGTCAGACTTTTGTCCACAATCCCAATTAGCAACTCATAAAGCTTATAAGGGAATAAACAATTGGACATTCACAAGCATTCGAATATCGATATTACTCACAATGATCGGCTTGTGGATTTGCCCCGGAGCTTGACCCTACACATTTCATAAACACAAAAGGGTCACCAACAGTTTAATCCGTTCTTTAATTCACATGTTCCTCATTAGGCTTTATTCCCATCTCATTAACTCACTTACGATGCTTAACATATGCCTAAGAGTGCTTACAAGTGAAAGAGAACGGAAAACAGAACACAGAATGCAAAAACAGATTTTCAGAAAATAGGGTCCCCGCTCGAGCGTGGACTTCCCCGCTCGAGCGGACCCTTAAGCCTGCAAAAGTACTGGTTGCATGAAAAATGAGCTCGAGCGTGGAATAGAGCGCTCGAGCGGAAGGGCTATCTACAAAAACTCCCTGCTCGAGCGGACATCCAAGTCTGCAAAAGTGCTGGGAGCACGATTTTCCCGCTCGAGCGGCTCTTCCCCCGCTCGAGCAGACATCAAAAATTTGGGTTTTCCAGATCGAGTTCTTGAGCTCCAATTCGAATTTCAACCAATAAAACATGCATGTTATGGCTCAAAATTCACATTTACTCATGCTAACATGCTACCAATACAAAATTACAACATTAGGAAGCTCCATTTCTTACATCATTTACATGCATGCCTCAAATTAATCCAAATTCATCACCAACATATTAAATTTCAACATACAAAGCTTGCTCTTTCATGATCTGCTCTTGCATGTAAGAAATACACATTATTCACAACTTATTTGGTGAAGAAGTGGTCATCCACATGGATTTCATTCAAACTTCAACATAGATTACACAAATTAAGCTCAAACATGGAAATCTATAACAATTCTTTACATGCATGCTTCTATTAGCTTGAAATCCAACATATACAACTCAATCCCCTCACATTCAAACTAATTCATGCTCTTGGCCATCTATTAAACTTGAATTCACAAGACAATAACTAAAAATGCATGAATTACTCACCAAGGAGTTTAATCTTCACAATCTATGGCAATTCTTGAGCTTAACCTCCAAAATTTCCAAGCTTTAAGCCAAACCCTCAATCTCCTATCCTCTCTTCTTCCAACCGACCCTCTCTTCTCTTCCTTGAGTTTATTATCAGTCAAAATGAGGCTAGGGAGAGAGAGATTGAGTGTTTAAAGCCTTGACAACAAAACCCACTAAGGCCAATATTATAATAATAAAGTAGTTGGGCTCTAATTCATCAATTTAATCGATTTAATCTAACCTGAATCAATTTTCAATTAAATCTCACCGTAGGCTCTAAAAATTATGCCAGTCACAATGGCGTAATCAATTTTGGGTTTTGTGGCCGATAAGGCCCTCAATTTAATTTCCGAAGCAAATAATCAAACAAATATTCCTACGGTGAACAGATAGAAATTCAAAACCACATATTTTCACATAATGGTACGCAAAATCATAACAAAACACATAATCACATTCATGTTAAAGACCAATTAATATATTACGGAACAGGGGTATCACATGGCGGGTGGTAGTGGTGGTGGGTGGGTGGGTGACGATGACGGGTGGTAGGTGGTGGTGGTGGCAGGTGGGTGGTGGTGACGGTTGGGTGGTGGCGGTTGGTGGGTGGGTGACGGTGGCGAGTGGTAGCGAATGGGTGGTGGCGGTGGTGGTGGCTGGTGGTGGCGGTGGCGGGTGGTGGGTGGTGGATGGTGGTGGCGAGTGGGTGGTGGGTGATGGTGGTGGTGGTAGTGATGGCGGGGGGTGGGTGGTGGTGGCGAGTGGGTGGCAAGCGGGTGGTGGTGGTTGGTGGGTGGTGGATGGTGGTGGCGAGTGGGTGGCTGGTAGTGGTGGCTGGTGGGTGGCTGGTGTATGGTGGTGGCGGGTGGTGGTGGCAGGTGGTGGTGGTGGCGGAAGACGGTAGTGGAAAATGGTGGCGGGTGGTGGCTAGTGTTGGGTGGTAAAAAAAAAAAAAATTCAAAACTCAAAACGGAAACACATTTTTTGAGTTTACATTTTTTGGCCAAATTTATAAACTGAGACCACTGATTTATAAATCAAAAATTTACCAAACAAGTTTTTATTTGAGTTTTTAAAATTTTTGTAAATATAAACTGAAAACTGAAAACGTAAGTGTTACCAAACGACACCTTAGTATTCCATTTTGTTTAGTTTTGGAATTGTAATTTTTTTTTTTAAAGTTGTGATTTAAGTGTGAAATTATGAGTTGAGTTTTGAAAAAAAAAATTGTTTAGTTATAAGTTTTGAAAAGTATTTTGAAAGGAGTTTTAAAAAAAAAAATTCAATTTTAAATTTTGAAAGGAGTAAATTTATTTTGTTAAGAGTTTTGAGTTGTATTTGAATTTTTTGAATTTATTTTTTTTAAATATTAAAAAATATTTAAGAAAATTTAATTTTTTTATTTTAAATATATAATTTTTTATTTAAATCTTTTTATTTTAAATATTTTATTTTATTTTGTAAATTTTTTAACTTTTAATTTTAATATTTTAAACTCAAAACACAACTTCACACTCAAATCGTAACCAAACACATAATTCAAAACTCAATTCAAAAATTATTTTCAAAACTCATAATCAAACACATAATTCGAAACTTCACATTGCTTTCAGAATTCTACACTCAAATCATAATTAACACATAAAAAAAAATTAAAAAATTAAAAATATATTTATAAACTAAAATAAAATATTTAAAATAAAAAAATAAAAAATTTTAATATTAAAAAATTACAACACATAAATGTATGAAAGATAGTGCACATTAAAATAAATAAAGAAATATTTAAAATATAAAATATTTACTCTAAAAAAAAAAAAGAAAATATTTAAATATTTAAAAAAAACAAATCTAAAAAATTTCAAAATATAACGCAAAACTCAAAATATATCAAAACTCTTTTTAAAATTGATAACTAAATAAATTTTCTCTTTTCAAAACTCATAATTCAAAATACGACTTCACACCAAAATCGTGATTCTAAAAATAATATTAAAAAACAAAATAAATAAATAAATTGAATTGTTTCTTTTAAAATATAATTTTGAAAATAGTTTGGTTTTGAATTTTAAGTTGTGCGTTTGGTTATAAGTTTTCAAATTAATTTTTGAATTGAGTTTTGAGTAATTTTAAATTGTGTGTTTAGTTATGAATTTTGAAAAGTAATTTGAAAATTTTACCTTTGGAATCAGGATTCCAAAGGCAAACTAAACACAGCCCATAATTTTTGTTGGGCAAATTACACTAGTAGTCCCTATAGTTTGGGATTTGTGTCACTTTAATTACTGACTTTTCAATTGTGACATATTTGACTCTGTATTTTGAATCTTGTTTCAAATAAGGACAATTGAACCTACCATTGCTTAATTTCAATGGCAAAATAGTCAATTTGATAAAAATATAAACTAATTTGACAAAAATAAATGTCAAAAAAATATTTTAAAATTTTTTAAAAATTATTTCTACCCACCAAAAATAAAATTATGTAAAATTGATAAAAATTAATAAAAATTACATGATTAATTTTTAAAAAATAATTTTATATGATCATCATCTAAATACATAATAAAAATTAATTTGGTAAAAAAAAAATGTCTAAAAGATTTATCAATTTTATCTTTAGTAGTTAGAAATAATTTTTAAAAACTCAAAAATAATTTTTTGACATTTATTTTTGTCAAATTAATTTATATTTTATCAAATTGACGATTTTACCCTTGAAAAATCCAATAATATCTACAATTGTCCTTATTTGGAACAAGATTCAAAATTCATGGTCAAATGTGTCACAATTGAAAAGTCGGAGACCAAAATGATACAAGCCCCAAACTATAGGGATCATTAGTGTAATTCACCCATTTTTGCTTGATTAAGTTCAAAATGAAAAAAAAAAAATCAAAAATCTAATTTTCTAGATGCATTTGAGAAAAAAAAAATTTATTCACTCTGTTTGTTTTTAATTTTCTAAGTTTTTAAATCGTATTTTTATATTTTTAATGATATTTTTAAAAAATTTAATCAATTATTTTTATTTTTAAATTCACTCAATCTTATTATATTTCAAAAGTACAAATTTTGTACAAATTTTTTTTTAAAAAATCATTAAATATAACAAAATATGAAAATGTATTGAATTTTTTTTGTGTGTATTTGGTGAATTTTTAAAAGTTTTAAAACTAATGGGCCCCCAAGATGGTCCAATCCACGATTTAGGGGCCCAACACATGACCTAGGTATTAAAGTCCAACAACTTTTAGAAACCAATGATGAACCAAGACCAATGACATTCAAACAGGGCACCAGCCACGTAAGCAAACAAAAATCCTGCAAAGTTATTGCACTCACACAACAGTCATTAATAAGGCCCCCATAACATTAAATGCGACAACTCCTCCCCGCCGGAGAATACAGACTCACCATGAACGATGTTAACTAGATTATAGACTTTCGACCAACAAGACAGCTTGGAATGGATAAGGAAATAATGAGCAACGGATATAAGAAAGCATTGGAGATACGTCGAGGTTAAGTAGTTCTATCACTTGTTACTCTCTCTCTTCCAAGTCAATCTACCCTAACTTGGTTGTCGGAGTGTCTGTCAGGGGAACACCTCCCCCCTCGGACCTTTTTGCAGGTACTCATTGGGGACTCCAAGGCCAACAGACCCGTTAGAAGTGTGGATTAGTAGAGCCCATCTTCTACTGAAGCAGCAGCATCATTAGCTGGCGCCATCTGTGGGAACTCTCTCTAGTAGACAATTGTGCTCATTGTCACCGGAGGAAGCTCCGCTATCACCCATCTCCTACGTCAAAGTGAATGGTTACGACGAGATCCATGGCTTCACAATACAATGCTAGTAACCCTAAAGCTGAGTTCTCTAACCCAAATAACCCACCTCCGTATTTCACCGAACTCACTAACAGCATCAACCGACTGATCGAACAAAACCAAGCCCTGATCAACGCTTTGCTCCAGCGAGATTTACCTATCCCCCATCCTCCACCATAAGCAGTCCCCCCAAACCCGGAACAATCCAACCATCAGTTCCCACTACATATATCCCAAGAAATATTTCCCCCATTCGTCCCACACCCTCGACCATCAAATCTTGAGGATCTGCGCGCACCCCCACCCAGCTCACAGGTCCGCCAAGAGGGACCACCATTTTTTCATAACCACTCTCCACCACCTCACACAACTGTCTATGAAGGAGAAGCTAGAGTGTTCAACCCTTGATTCATGATCATGGGGACAATATCCCCGTCTGGGCTGCGGAACTACGGGCCATGAAACTTTAGCTACAAGGAGTCATGTAGAACATGCAGCACAAACCTTCTTCTACCGTCAACTCTCCTTTTACCACCTCCATCAGAGATAAAGCTTTACCCTCCAAGTTCAAAATGCCATCGATCGACACCTTCTATGGTACCACTGATCAGGTTGACAATGTAGAAGCATACCGAACACTCATGATCCTCCATGCCTTTTCAGACAAAATCATGTGTCGCGTTTTCCCTGTCACATTGAAGGGGTCGACGTGACTTTGGTTTAGACAGCTTCCCCTAGACTCTGTCACTTCCTTTCACCAGCTCAGCGAATCTTTTTTGAGCCATTTCATCAGTGCTCAGAGGCAACGCTATCTTATGACTCAGCTGCTAAACATCTGGCAATCGGGAAGGAAGTCGTTGCGTAGCTTTGTCACCCGTTTCAATACCGATGCCTTACAAGTGGAGGAAAATGATAACAAGGTCATTCTCACAGCTTTCATAGCTGGCGTGCGCCAGTCAGATTTCCTCTTCTTCTTTTCCAAAAACCCCCTGTCTGCCATAGCCGTCCTTCTCGCCAAAGCCCAGAGGTATATGAATGCCGAAGACTCTCTAGATGCTCTCCAAGACTCCACATCCAAAACCTCACTATCCAAGGACAAAAGAAAAGAACCTAAGCCCAGGACCATACAATATACACTGGCCTCCTCGATACTCAGGCCGACCCGCACGATCAGACTGATCGGATCCCACCCGTTCACCTGGTCGATTTAAACGTTACACCTTTCTCAACACCCCTATGGAGCAAGTTTTGAACCAAATCCAACATGACTATAACCTAAAATGGGCCCAACCATCAGGATCTCCTTCCACCCAGAAGGATCAAACCAAGTATTACTGTTTCCATCAAGACCATGGCCATAACATTGAGGAATGTGTCAACCTTAAGGATCAAGTCGAGGGTTTGATTCGCCAGGGGCGTCTCAACTGATTCACAACAACCCGTCTCCAGCAATGCCCTTGGACTGACCCCCTAAGGCACAACCATCGCCACACTCCTCCCAAGCAACCAATACAACCAAGGAGAAATGACGACCGGCCCTATCAACAACCTCAAGCACAAGATGGTCATGCCCCCCATTAGGCAAGATCAGAGTCCTCGCCGGAGGGCTCGCGTGCGGCAGACCATCTTGATTGGCACAGCGAGCTAAGCTCAAAAAAATCAAACAAGGCTTCGGTAAGGAAGTAACGTCGGTGGACCAACCCCACAAGCAACTCAAGCAATGGTCTAAGTCGATTACCTTTACGGAAACAGATTGCACAAGCGTTCGCTACCCTCATAATGACCCCCTAGTCATCTCCGCTCTCTTATCTAACTATAAAGTTAGACAAGTTATTGTCGATAATGGCAGCTCCTCAGACATCATCTTCCTCAATACCTACAGACAACTCAAGGTCAGCGAATAAAAGTTGTCACCCTTACAAACCCCTATGGTCGGCTTCACTGGAGATCGGGTGACCTCTATAGGCTCTATCGACTTTCCAATCAGCATCGGAGAGTATCCACGACAGTCCACCAAACTTCTTACTTTCCTCGTCATCGACTGCTCTTCCGCTTACAATATCATACTTGGACGTACGGCTTTCAATGCCCTCTAAGCCATAACATCCACATGCCATTTGGCCATGAAATTTCCTACTGATCACGGTGTCAACATAGTGAGGGGTGAATAGACAGTGGCCCGAGAATGCTATGTCGCTTCATTAAAAGAGGTCAAGATGAAAGAGGCTATAATAATCGAAGGCCTCGATATCAAGGATGAGGAAAAGCTCATTAGAGGAGAACTTGTTGAAGAAATCGAAGTCTCCATTAATCCCACCAAGTCAATGAAGACGGCTAAGATTGGCAGTCAACTGTCATCTCAGGGTAAGGCCGACCTCACTGCTCTCTTAGTCGAGCACAATGATGTCTTTACTTGGACTCACTCGGACATGGCAGGTATTGACCCTTCTTTTATTACCCATCACCTCAGTATTGAGCCCTAGTTCCGACCGTTCCGCCAGAAACAACACATTTTTCATCCAGAGCGCAACAATCTCATCGCCACTGAGGTGGACAAGCTACTGAAAGCCCAATTCATAAAAAATGTAGACTATCCTAAATGGTTATCTAGTGTGGTCTTAGTTCGTAAAAATAATGGCAAGTGGCAACTGTGTGTCGACTACTCCGACCATAATCGAGCTTGCCCTAAAGATAGCTATCCATTTCCCAGGATAGACCTATTGGTCGATGCAACTGCAGGACATCAAATGCTTAGCTTCATGGATGCTTTTTCAGACTATAATCAGATCATAATGCATGCGCACGATCAGGAGCACATCTCGTTCATTATTGATAGATGGACTTATCATTATCGTGTGATGCCATTCAGTTTGAAGAATACGGGAGCCACTTACCAATGCCTGGTCAATGCTATTAGGTTTTTATTATTGGCAATCCCGTTTAACAAAACTCCTTTCAGTTGTACTTATTTTCACACTTTTTATTTCAATGAGGCTATGAGTGTTTAGATACGAATCCAACCCAAATTGTGCATTGCAGAGAAGTTTATGATGTTAATACTTTTAAGATTGCCACTTCACTGATTATGACGGGGATCGAGTTGCCCGGTCAGCTCGTGAGGGTCTAGAAGGCAGCGCCTCTTGGCGGGTCCGGAGCAACGCCCAGGCGGGGTCGAGGGGCAGCGCCCCCGAAGCAAAATGTAAAATTACATTCGAAGTTGTATGTCCGCTCTTGCTTGCTCGAGCGAAGGAGTGCGTCTGCATAAAAACCTGAAATAGTTGATTTCTTGCTCGAGCGAAGGTTTCGTGGCTCGAGCGAAGCCACTTATGGAAAACACGCGTTTTTGGTTCCTCACTCGAGTGAGAGAGTCTTCGCTCGAGCAAGCCTCGCAGTTCCACATTTCTATAAGTACGGGTTTCTGTCAGATTTTAGGATTACTTCTTCAGATCTTTTTCTTGGATATTAAGGTTTATATCTGGGGATATTTTGCTAGTTTTATTTGATGTTTTGATTGAGTATTCCACTCATGGTTTAAAGAGTATACATCAAAGGATTATTTGTTTGTTCTACACAAAAGAGAGAGTTGTTCTTCGGTAGATTCTGAAGAATTCGAGCCTGAAGCTTTGGTGGATTTTGGAGTGGCTCATCGTCAAGACAATTCCGAGGTGAATAAGGGGTTGGAAGAGGCACATAGGGGTTGGTTCAATTCGGGCGTGGATTCGCTAGGTAACTGAGAGTATACCTGTGTAATTCCTTTATATCTTCTCAGTGGATTGTTTTGTGGCTGTTGCCCGTGGTTTTTTTATCACAATTTGAGGTGTCCAATTGTGGTTTTTTCACGTAAAATCGTTGTGTCGATTTGTCTTGATTGTTTGATTGGGATTGTTGTTTACTGCTTAAAATTGATACATAATCACAAATCAACATCTAAGGGATTTCTAGATTTTTCAAATGCCATTTTCAAAAACCAGATAGGTCGGAATATGGAGGTCTATGTCAATGACATGCTCTTCAAAAGCAAACTCTTCTTCGATCACTTAGCAGACCTGCGAGAGACCTTACAGGCCCTGTGCAAGTAAAAGATGAAGCTGAATCCGAAAAAGTGTGCCTTCGGCGTTGGGTTTGGTATGTTTTTGGGATTCATGGTCAACCACAGGGGCATTGAGGCCAATCCAGAAAAAATCAAGGTCCTAATCGAATTATAGTCTCCCAGAACGATAAAGGAGGTTCAATGGCTCACATGTAAGGTAGCCGCCCTCAATCGCTTCATATCAAAGGCCACTGACAAGTGCCTTCCGTTCTTCAAGGTGCTCAAAAACTCTTTCGATTAGAATACCGAGTCTGAAGAGGCATTCCAATAATTGAAACAATGCATGACACACCATCCCCTCCTTTTTCAAGCAGTTCCAGGAGAGACCCTCTTTTTTTACTTAGTTGTCTCCCACACCGCGGTCAGTGTTGCCCTCATTAGAGAGGACGCCGCAGTCAAACCCCCGGTTTATTACATCAGCTGTGTCATTCAGGGAGCCGAACAAAATTACCCCTTATTGGAAAAGATGGCCCAAGCTTTGGTCATCGCCTTTAGACAACTTCGGTCCTACTTTCAAGCCCACTACATAGTGGTTCTTATTGACTAACCTTTGAAGAAAATCATGTAGCAGCTGGAGTTGTCAGGCCGGTTAATGTAGTGGTCTGTCGAATTAAGCCAGTATGATCCCATTGTCATAAATAATAAAAAATAAATATAAATATTTTAGGTCTGAACAAACATATTTTTTAGTTTATGTTTTTAAAATTTTTCAAACATTTTGTTTAAACCAAACGCATTTGTATTTTATGTTTTTCTAAAAATAAAGAAAAACCAATTTGTAAAATTTTTATAAACATAAACTAAAAACATAAACCTTACCAAATGCTACCTTAGTATTCCATTTTGTTTAGTTTTAGAATTGTAATTTTTTTTTTAGAGTTGTGATTTAAGTGTGAAATTATGAGTTGAGTTTTGAAAAAAAAAAATGTTTAATTATGAGTTTTGAAAAGTATTTTGAAAAGAATTTTTCAATTTTAAATTTTGAAATGAGTAAATTTATTTGGTTAAGAGTTTTGAGTTGTATTTGAATTTTTTAGATTTGTGTTTTTAAAATATTAAAAATATTTAAGAAAATTTTATTTTTTATTTTAAATAAATAGTTTTTATTTAAATCTTTTTATTTTAAACATTTTATTTTATTTTGTAAATGTTTTAATTTTTAATTTTAATATTTTAAACTCAAAACACAATTTTACATTCAAATTATAACCAAATACATAATTCAAAACTCAATTCAAAAATTATTTTCAAAACTTATAACTAAACACATAATTCGAAACTCCATATTACTTTCAAAATTCTACGCTCAAATCATAATCAACACATAAAAAAAAATTAAAATACTTTAAAATATATTTATAAACTAAAATAAAATATTTAAAATAAAATTATATATTTCAAATAAAAAAATAAATTTTTTATAATTTTTTAATATTAAAAAAATACAATACATAAATGTATGAAAGATAGTTCACATTAAAATAAATAAATATTTAAAATATAAAATATTTACCCTAAAAAAATAAAATTAAGAAAATTTTTAAATATTTAAAAAAATAAATCTAAAAAATTTCAAAATATAATGCAAAACTCAAAATATAACTCAAAACATTTTTTAAAACTAACAAAACTCATAATTTAAAACACGATTTCATACTCAAATCATGATTCTAAAAATGATATTAAAAAAATATAAAAAATATTTTTTTGAATTGTTTCTTTTAAAATATAGTTTTAAAAAGAGTTTGGTTTTGAGTTTTAAATTGAATTTTGAGTTATGTGTTTGGTTATGAGTTTTCAAATTAATTTTGAATTGAGTTTTGAATAATTTTAAACAACAATGATTGAGACCTTTTTTTTTGGGACTCTTACAACCCCTTTTAGATCTCAACCATTAATGGTATGGGCCTCACATATACATGAGTAGATCCCACACATACATCAATGGTTGAGGTGCAAAGGGGTTGTGGAGATCTCCCAAAAGGAGGTCCCAAGCATTTTTTAATTTTAAATTGTGTGTTTAATTATAAATTTTAAAAAGTAATTTGAAAATTTTACCTTTGGAATCATGATTCCAAAGGCAAACTAAACACAACGAGAATTTTTGTTTGATTAAGTTCAAAATTTTAAAAAAGAAAATCAAAAATCTAATTTTCTAGATGCATTTGAGAGAAAGAAATATTCACTCTGTTTGTTTTTAATTTTTTGAGTTTTTAAATCATATTTTTATATTTTAATGATATTTTTAAAATTTTAATCAATTATTTTTATTTATATTTAAAAAGTAAAAATTTTATACAAAAATCTTTTAAAAAATTCATTAAATATAACAAGATATGAAAATGTATTATTTATTTATTTTTATTTTTTTGTGTATTTGGTGAATTTTTCAAAGTTTATTTTACAAATATTGTATTTTTTAAGTGTATTTAGATTAAGTGTATCTAAAAAATAAAAAAATTAAGTAAAATATTTTTAAAATTTACTAAAAACAAAAAAAATATGAAAAGCAAAACACTTTTTAGAACCAAACATGGTGATTATCAGTGGCGGAGCTAGAAAATTAAATTAGAGGGGATTTTTATTAATTACAATATCAAAAAATTTTATAAAAATATTTTACACAAGTTTTTACGATTGATTTCGAGAAATATCAACAAAAAAAAAAAAAAAACTATTTGTAACTAGTGTATATGGACAATACAAAAAAAATAGAGGTGCCTACGTATATGTCATAATAAGTGGACTTATTGTCTAATTGGTTCTATAGGAAAATTTTATAGTAAAAAAAGTCACTAATTGTAAGTGTTAGCGACAATTTATAAAAATCATGACAAAAAAAGTCACTAATTATCAATTTTTAGCGACATATATAAAAAATTGTCATAAAAAAATTATTTTTAGCGATAATTTTACTAAGACTTATTTTCACTAGGACTTGATTGGAATTAAGTCCAACTATTAGAACCTATTGATAGTTTAACTAAAAAAATATGGATACATGTTTCAAAATAAATTATATAATGATAAATTATTTTATTGTATAAAATTTGATTAAAAATTCAATATAATGGTAATTTTATGTCATCATTAGTATGTAATATCACTAACTAATTAATAGTAAATAAACATATAGATAGTGAACCTCACATGTCAAATATAACTAACAATCTAATAAATTTCATATCTTTATAGTGAAATTACTTATACTTGCATGTTACTAATAATGATATTACCGTTACATTAAAAAGATTTCATAAAATTTTCGTAAATAATATGGTTTATAATAGTATATTTATTTTCAATCAAAACAATTATTATTATTATCATAATTTTTAAAATGTCATTAATATTTCACTATAATAATATTTTTATAATATTTTTATTTAAAATATTCTTTTATATTTGCAAAATAAAAAAAATTCCGAAATTAAGGAAATATGTCACCTCCCTGGTCCCTCACTTCCTCCGCCATTGATAATTATATCTTGTTTATATCAAGTGATTAGATGTTTGAGCAGGCACTTAATGGCCCTGTTTGGTACAGCTTAATTTCAGTTTATTTCAGCTTTCAGCTTAATTTAAGCTATTTTGATGTGTTTGGTTTAGCTTAACAATACAATTTATAACTTTTTGTAAGTCAGAAATCAACTTATTTTTTGAGTGGGCAGGAGAAGCTTAATTTATAAGTTAGAAATCAGCTTATATTCATAGTTATAAGCTATGGCCCTGTTTGGCAGAGCTGTGGGAAAGTGCTTATATTTTATGCTTAAACAGCTTATAACTTATAATTATGAATATAAGCTGATTTCTGACTTATAAATTAAGCATCTCCTGCCCCACTCAAAGAATAAGCTGATTTCTGACTTCCAAAAAGTTATAAGCTATAAGTTATAAACTAAACCAAACACATCAAAATAACTTAAATTAAGCTGAAAGCTGAAATACGCAGCTTTTAAGCTGCACCAAACCGGTACTATAAATTGTTAAGGTATAAGTTATAAATACTTTCTTACAGCTCTACCAAACAGAGCCAATAACACCTACTTGCCTCAAGCAATTGCCAATTGCTTTCTTTATTACACCACACCACACCAAATTTATTCCTCTTCAGTGGTGTTACTTTTTTATGTAACTAGTTTTGATTTTTTTTTTAATTATTGATGAATGGTTGTTGTACGTTAACCCGAAACCCAAGTAACGCACTGAGTCCGATTGTTTGGAGAGACTTTTTTTTTTTCGGTTACCCACCCGGTATCCGACCCTTCGGGCCGACTAATCCGGATTCGGGGTGCAGTTTTGGATGGTTAGACTCAAGCCCCCTCCCAATTGGCGTTGCGGGGGATCGAACCGTAGTCCTCCCTACCAAGTCGAGCTCCAATCGCCACTCGACCAACAACCAATTGGTGTTTGGAGAGACTTTTGAATTTAACTTAGGCTTTGTTTGTTTTGATATGATATATTTTATTTATTTTTTATTATTTGATTGAATAAAAAGTAAGTAAAATATTTTTTAGAGAAAATATTTTTACATCACTTTCTTAAAAATGACTTATCTTTAAAAATTTCGTAAATCAATTTTTATAAAGTTAACTCTCACTTATTACATTTTCAATACATATTTTGGGAAGTGACTTGTTTTTAGTTTATTGGCTTATTATGAAAAAACATATAAAAAAATAAAAAGGTGATGTGAATCAAATAAATCAATAAGGTGGTTTTTTTCTATCTTCCTAAAAGAGGCCTTAGTCTTTTCAAATAAATATCTTAACTTACTAAAATATCATAATATATTGAATCAAAATTTCTCTTTTAGGTAATAAAATATTTTTGTTTTAAGTGTCAACTAAATGCCGAAAAACAAAAACAAAAATATTTTTTTTGTGTCAAATTAATTTACAAGAAAAATATTATTTTATAAAAATCTTACGTCAAAACAAACAGAACTTTGCAAAATTCAAAAATGTGAAACAACCAAACAATGATAACATTCTCAAAAACACTTTTCAAAACAAAATTCTCAAAATTAACTCAAAAAATTCATTGGTAGCAAAACCCAAAACCCAAGTAAATAAAAAACATCCATGATCACATTCTCACGAATTAATAAATCAAACTAGTTTGTAAGTTGTAACTTGTTTAAAAAAACCCTTGAGCACGATTACATTATCTTTAAGAGTTTTGTAAAATAATTAAATCAAACTATGTAACTTGTTTAAAATGATCATCTAATTAAACTCTAAACCCCTAGTATATGAAATACATTCTTGCATAATTTTACTATGTGCAAGTGAATTTCATTCTCCCAAATTTTCACCCTTTCTTCATACCTACTGCTGGCCAACCCATGTAAATAAAAAAAACATCTATGATCAAATTTCACTATTTTGCTAATTATGAAATAGAGAGGTAGAAGAAGGGGCCCAAAAGCCATGAAAACCAAGTGGGAAATTCAAAGATCTGGGAACTTCAAGTCTTGCAACAAGTGCACCAGTTTCCCCAATCTTCTTGGAACTCAAAACAACAAGGTAGCATCTTTGTGCCGAAACTGCATACTGCAAAACTCAACCACATGGCATTGGTGTTTTAGTACATCTAAATAGTTCAAACCAAAAACAAAATGTGCATGTAAATAGTTAGGCATATGTGATTAGGCAACTACGTTCAAGCCTATTGTTTTAGAGTAATGCTACTAGCACCCATCAATTATTTTAGACCTCTCATTACTTTAGACCCCCACTTATAAATTGTAACATCCTTAAAATTTCTTTTATCCCCCCAAATAATACCAAAATTATCATTGTAAAAACATTTCACTCATTCAAATGCACACCCCCACACCCCCTACTTCCCAAAAAGTCTCTCAAAATCCTAACAAAACCCACGACGGTGGAACCTCCCAAAGTCAGTAGAGAAAATTTGTGGTGATTAAGAAGTTTTTTCTTTATTTCATTACGAGATTTATCAATCTGTTTGATTTTTTTTTTTTTTTTTTTTTTCTGTTACCTCTTTTCACACACACAACATATCCACTTTCGTACTTCTCTTATTGGTTTTTTGTCATTTATCCATGGTCTGACTGTACTTGTATGCTCTCTGTGTGAGCAAAACTGAGTAGGATTTCACTTATCGGTTGACTACCCAATGGTGGTCCGACCTCCTTTGTTTGTCTGCTTCTGCTGCAACTTCGGTTATTTGTTCCCGAACAACTAAGAAATGTTTGGTTACCTGTTCCCGAACAAAAAAACAATATTCGGGCTTGTGTTCCCAAATTTCAGTCATATGTTCGGGAGTTCAGTCCAAAAAAAATGACGAACAGTTTTTATTTTTTATTTTTTTTACTTTTTTCAAGAAACTTACCCTTACAAAGCCTATCTCCTTTGAGCTAAGAAAGTCATCAAAGTTATGAATCTTTTCTAAATTTTTATTGTCGTACTCCTCTTGTCTCATGGAGTTATTGTTATTGGAAAAACTTCAATGTAATCAAATGGTTGCCATCATTACCGTTAGAATATTGTTGCAAAAGGGTTTTCAAGATTTTGAAGATAGGTAAGTTTTGAAAGTGGGATTTGGAGAAGATGGACGAGTGGTGATGGAAGTAGGTGCTCTTATAAATCCTAACACATGATGTAATGGGTGTGTGGGCTTAATTGTGAGATAGGATGTCCCAAAATTATTGATGCCCTTTTTAATAATTTCTTTTGAGGTTATTATTGTCATAAATTAATAAAAAAAGAGCTAACAAATAGGAGGTCCAAAATAATTGATAGGGTGCTAATTGTAGCACTCTTGTTTTAATGGTAAATTACACTCACCTCCCTTGAGGTTTGAGAAAAATACAATTACCTCCAGAAGTTTGATATAATTATATAAACCTTCTTTTTAATAAGGTTAAAACAATCAAAACTAACATAAATGGTGGGTTGACACTAAAATAAATAAAGGTAAATACCTACATTTGGTAAATAAAGTTAAAACCACCTTGAAAATATATATTTTTTTCTTTTTTCTTTTTTGTCAACAGAAGGACGAAGAATAGGGAAAAGGAAGTTACATTTGCAATGATAAGACCTGACCTAGGCACAACATGCAGTAAGGAAGCGCCTCAACCACTAGGCCAACCCCTTGGTCTTTTCACTTCACTCAAGTTTAATAAAAATTTATAGATTATTGATGATTGTAAACACAATGACTAATAATTTTAAATATGTGCTATCAGAGGATGTGCTAAGTATGGGATCTTCTCGTCTCAAAATCTCTATTCCTTCTTCCTAATGCACTTCAACTACACAATCTAGTAAAAATGTTCAAATAAGAAAATCTCAAAGCACCATGGTGCAGCTGACTGAAATGCATTGGAAATAGAAATTTTAAGGACAGAGAATATCGTGTCATGAAAAAATTGATTTATGAAATTGAATGTGCTCACCTCTACCACAAGAATGTAGCCATCGTCTTCTTCTTCTTGGGTTCCTTTTGGGACAAAAATGGGCTCCCCAATGAACCTTCTGCTCCCAACAGACCAAGTGTGGATGGACTTATTCAAAGTGTTTAGTTTCAGCACCGTGTCGAATGGGAAATGTGGCAATGCTTGGCGTGAACCAGAGGTAGTTGCTGCATAAATGTATGTGTTTTTGGCACCTGAGTAGTCTTGATTTATTACTGGGAAATCTGATGCTTTTTTCCATTCATTCAATGACTTCACTGAACATTCTTGGCATTCACCATTTGCATCCAAGTTGATTGACACCTGCATTAATGTAGACAAATCTAGCTTATACTCTAATTAACTTAAACCCTCTTTAATTTCTTGGCAATAGATGCAGAAGCCCAAAAATTAGATGACCTTTTCTGATAAATCTTGGGAAAATTCTAAATGTACTGAATTTGATCATGCAACCCAACACAATTCTCTCACTGAATCGAATCGGATTCTGTGCATGTAGAAGAATGATAAATTTTGTGGGCATATGATTTTGTGTCCTTAAATTCCTTTGTTCTTCTGTCCCAATCCACTTTCAACTATTAAATTGTGTGTTTGAGAGTTATGTATATCGAAATTATATAATTCAATACCTCACAATCTTAACCACATATGGTGACATTCAATAACAAAATTTTGATTTTGAAATGAAACCCACTAAAATAACATACTAGCCTCATAGTTTGTAAAATAAATTTTGCAAATTTCATCTGTATGTATCAGTTTATGTACTCATAGAAAAATATCTAGAAATGTTTCAAAACATGGAATGTGTAGTCGGTACCAGATAAAGTTTATATTATACATTTAATTCTGAAAACTTTTTAAAATTAAAGGAATCAAATTGCTTTGAGTTGTGAGAGAGAGAGAACCTGAACAAGGTGAGGCAATAAGTTCTCTTCTTTTCGATTCATCATGGAAGGGTCTAGTTTACCACTCTGCCAATCATATCCTGTTGCGACACAAACAAAAAATTATTCTAACATTACCAAAGACGCTAACAAATGTAGTTTGGGATGAAATAATTTGCTGTCAAAAAATATTTATTTGGGACATTTATTCATAAGTCTTTCTTCATCTACAAATATTCTACTTGCTCTAAATTATTTTCTTGTGTTTCAATAAATTTTATGGAGACATAGTTACCAAAATATTCTGAATAATATTCATATTGACAGTGAATATTCTGTGATGTGAATATTCACACTGTCAAATATAAATGTTCACATCAAATCTTTAAATATATATATATATATATGAATGTTCACATCACGAAGTTGTTAAATGTTTAAAAAATATTTGTAACGGTAAAATTTTCTATAAAATACCTTAACTATGATAATTAGAATTTGGTGGATCAAATATCCAAATAATAAGACCTATAGCGATACGAGAATATGTTATGAGCTAATTAATACAAGTATTTAAAAAAGGATTTCCCAATTAATCCCCCTATTTATTTTTGAGACAACAAATTTTCTCCCAAAAATATAGTAATTCATTACTAAATACTCAATTTTGTTGCTAAAAATAAAACAATTACAACTAAAATATAGTGATTTCGTTCTTAAATTTTTTTAAAATAAAACCTTGATTTGTTGTGGTGATAATTAAAACTATGGTAAATTACAAATATACTCCTGAAATTTACTTAAAATATGAATTCCCCATGTGATTATGGAAATTACAAATATCCCCTTATTAAAATTTTTTATTTAACATAATTAATAGAAAAATAAAATTCCTAACTACTCTCCTACAAAACAATAAATTACATGAATAGTTAATTGAAATATATTTCTAACATCATTAAAAATTTGAAGGGGCATGATGTAATTTATAAAAACACAGTAACCTATCCGCATTTTAAGAAAACCTCATGGTGTATATTTATAATTCACTTTAAAACAATAAAAAATTTGCACAAAAAATAAACTAGAGGGACTACATATATAATTTGTCTATTATTTTTTTGGATAAATTATAAATACATCTCTTGAGATTTTTAAAATACAAATTTCTTTTGTGGTTTGAAAAATTACAAATATTCATTTGTTAAAAATTTTTATTTAATAGAATTAATTAAAAAGATAAAATTTCTAACTACTCTCCTATACAATAATAAAATTACTTGAATTATTAGGCCAAGTTTGGGAAGACTAAATAAGTGCACTTTTTGACTTTTTATGAAATATAGATTGGATTTAGGTTGGGTTTGAAGTGATGTGTTAGAGAGGTGATGTGACTTAAATAAGATGATGTGACTTAAATAGGATAGTGACTTTTTGACTTTTTGAATTTTTTTGAGGATGCCAAACTTGGCCTTAATTGAAATAAATTTTTGACATCATTAAAAATTATTAATTGACTTAATGATTTATTAATAAAAATGACTATTTGTCATGAAATTTTAAATTTCAAGAGAGATGTAATTTTCAGAACCACGCAGAACAATTTGTATTTGAATTTTAGAAGAAAATTACCGAACATTTTCTGGAAGTTGAACCAGCGATAAGAGCAAACACTGGCTTGAATGTGAATTTGAGAATTGGTATTGTCATCGTCTCTGTTTTCAAAAGCATTGCCAACATGAAGAACCCACATCTGGGAAGGAGCTTCAATAGGGACTCTCCAATCTCTCTCATTGCCATTGTTGAGCTCATTACTATTAGGAGGAGAGCGAGGGAGCAAATAAATGGGAGAAGTAGGTTTGCTAGGGTTCACTGCCAATGCCGATATCATCGGCGACAACCCAAACACTGCTGCCATTGATCCTGCACTAGGAATGCTATGAACTCAGAACAAAAAAAAAAAATTACATATAAATTATTCAAAATTTAAATTGTGTAGATTAGATTCATTGTCAATAGGAACCTTAATTTCCACCATAAACTCACTTTCTCGATAAATTTATGGGCATTTTTTATGAGTCGTATCTTTTTCTATCTTGAATAAGGGTTATGCTTCTCTTAAGTTCAAATTTGTCGGGTTCATGAGCCCTACCACAAATTTCATTTTGATAATTTAAACTGTTGGTTTTATAAGTCTTCTGTGTATATTATCGATGAAAAAAAATTAAATCCGTCCGATAATCGTAACATTTTTCATTTCATTACTTTTTTTTGTCAAAAAATATAATTGACAAGTGTTCTTTTTTAAAAATAACTATCTATCATTAATAAATCAATTTGATTTTTCTTGTGAATGATCAATGCAAAGAGACTAACAAAATGAATAGATTAGATCATCAAAATAGGACTTGTAGTAAGATTCACATGTCCATTTAAACGATTTAGGAAGAAGATTTTCTTCAGTTGGTAATTCTCCCAAGTAGAGTGTATGGTTGACTATTGGTAGGCTCACTACGGGACCTAACTCAATGATTTAAATTATTTATTTTATAAGATCATATGAAAAATATTATTTATATACGCAAAAAAATTAAAGTGATTGTACAATACAATTGTTGCCACATGATCAAATTGTATTATTTTTTTAAAAAATAAACGACAAATATAATTTTGAGAATATATATATCTATTTTTCAAAATCAACAATTCAATCATCGAACCAAATCCTAGCCCAATGAAAAGACAACAACTAGCCCAATGAAAAGACAACAACTCGCACTTCAACCAAAGAGAATCTCAAGACTTATATTTTTATCCAGGAACATATTATGATACACATCATTTTAAGAGTGCGTGTCATATGAACATGTTACATGTTTTTCTAGTATGTGTCACATATTTTTTTGATAAATGTCATATATTTTTCTATAAGAGTTACAACGATATGCGATAGAGAAAGGAAGTTACACATTTTGTGATAATATTACACATTTTTAAGTAATGTTACATATTTTTTTATCTAAACATTTTCTAACCACAAAATGTGTAATAATATCACAAAATACATAACATTACTGCAAAATGCCTAACTTTAATTTTCAACCACAAATTATCATAACTCTTACCAAAAAAATATATAATATTTATCATAAAAATGTGTAATACATATTACAAAACAAGTAATAAGGTGGTCCATATGATACACACCCATTAAAGATTATGTACTATAAGATTCCCCTTTTATCAAAAGTGTTTTTGCTTGTGTGTATGTTAAACTATTAATTACCAGTTATATCAAGCTTGATGCGATTGCCAAATAATATGTAATGAGAGTCTGTAAATGCCCAGTCGTGGATCATTAGGTGATCTGGGATGTTGAATTCTTTCTTCTGTACCATCTTAAAATTTGAATCAAACTCTGCAAAAATAAATAAATGAATTATTGAGTGAGAAACAAAAATTATATTTTTCATTCTAGCCAATGGTACTTCGGTCATTTTTCAAATATTTTCTTACAAGCATCACACCCTTCAAAAAATACAAGGTAAGAATTGATTATGAGTTTATATCCTCTCATATCAGATATGATCCGCAGATATGATACGTCATGTTTATGTGTGAGAGAGTTATGTTCATAATCAAATTTTATGCACTAAAAAAATTTGGATAAATTATACCGGTGTTTCATACATTTTGTTTAGAGGGCCCTAATTTCTGTGGCTCAAATGGCTCGAATTTGTCAAAACGACGTCGTTTTGAGTACAAAACAACATCAAAATTGCCAAAACGACGTCGTTTTGGCAATTTTGAGCCATTTGAGCCACAGAAATTAGGGCCCTTAAACATTTTTCTTTGTTTATTGTATCATTTTGGTTCCTATACTTTTAATTAGCTCAATCTTGATTAGTAATTTTAAATTTTGTGTTAATTTGGTCTAATTGATAATGCTATTAGCATTTTTGACAGAAAATAATTATTGAATTGGTTGAAGTTAACTCACTGAGTTGAGTAACTTTATAATTTTGCTCTTATAAATATGATACCTTATATGTGTATTTTTTGTATAAAAAAAACTAAGACTTGTAATTAATTGTACTAAATTGAAATAAAATCATAAATTCAGAATCAAAATTAAATCAATTAAAATTATAAGAATTAAAATAACATAAGGAATAAAATATGAGAACTAATGTAATAATTTGCCCCCAAAAAAATTATATTTAAACAAAACCGTCATTTTTAACATTTTATTTTACTTGATATATACAAGTGAGTGTTATATGTATATTGGTTCACACGGGGCCCTCGGTCAGAAATATATGAAGAGAACATGTGTGTTTGTAACATTAGTTTAGATTAAATAAAATGAAAATGTTGTACACAAATTGATTTTTTAGTAAATTTTCTTGTCACTGGCTAGAGATAAAGATAATAAATGTTATATGTATTTATTAGAAAATTCTAATATACAGCTTTTTAAAATAAGCATATGTACTTTTAATTATATCATTTTTTGTTTAGTTTATGACCAATTTTTTTTCTTTAATTATGACATTATTTTAGTTTCGACTCATGAGTTCTTCAATTATGCCTCATGTTATGTTTAATTATGACATTTTTTTCTTCTTTTTTTTAGTTATAACTCAGAAAATTAAAGTGATGTCATTTTTCTTTTTAATTGTAAGGTGCATATGAAAGGTGTGCACCATAGTGCGAGTTTTATTACCAAATTTTATATTAAAAAAATTTATTTATATATAACATTACACTATATAAATGCGTTGATCAATTTTTTTTAAAGGAATAGGATCCTTCCGGTCAAAATCTAGATTGGAGGGCATTGTTTGGGATAGTGGGATCCATTACAGGCCCTATTTTGATAATTTGAATAATTCATTTTGTCGGACACTTCATATGTTTCATCCATAAAAAAATTAGGTCGATCTGGTAAATATAACTTATTCAATTTATTGCATTTGTTATAAAAAAAAATGTATGGTTTATTTTTAAAAACATAATTTTCGTCTATTTTTTAGGTGAAAAATATAGTAAATGAACAGGTTACAATTATCAGATCAATCTAACATTTTATATAGATAAAATACATGAAGTGTTCAACAAAATGAACAATTCAGATTATTAAAACAAAATTTGTGGTGAGTCTCACGAACCCAAATAGCATTCTCCAATCCAAATTTTACAATGGAAGGGAACGACCACCTTTTTGGAATTGTTATTAGGATAATATTAGTGGAACCAAATTTTCTACCAAATAAATGACCAAATGTCTCACATAAGTGTGGGGTTTACAATTTTATGAACCCTACACCTAAATGAGACATTTAATTATTTATTTAATAGAAAATTTAAGACATATAATATTTTTTTTGTTATTACAATGAGGTGCATTCCTTGTCAACAACATTACTTTTGTCATTATTTATAGGCTGCATTTACTTTGTAAAATTGTATTTACAGAATATAAACATAAAATCGTATTTAGTGCTTTGCCCACTTCACTTTCACACATGATATGCTAGAAGAAAGCCAATATTTACTTTTTAGTCAATTCTATACTTAAAAAAGGAAGGAAGAAATGTAGAAACACAAGAGACAAAAGGATTGCACAATAATTAAGGATACTTATTAATTATATTTATTTATTTACAAGTCTTAATTGATAAATTTATTATTGTAAATTTATTCATAAAAATAAAAAAGATTGATAAGTTTATTAATAGGACTTAATAGATAATAAGTTTTAAAGTAAAATCTATTGATAATTTATCCCAATAATTATTAGATATTGTCAAAGTAGTATGTAATGTTATTTGTATTGTGATCTAAATTAACGGCGTAATGAGAAATCTTACTATGAGATCTCATGTAACTCCCCCTTACAAGTTAGGAACGGGGAATGACTCGCTTGGAATTTGTTTGAAAATTGATTTTTTAAATATTTTTTGATATTATACACAAAAAAAACCGTGTAAAAAAATAAAAATAATGAGTTGACTTGTTATAATGACTTTTTGACTTGAAGGTCGTCTTCCCAAACAATGATACATCTGTTGGGGTATATCTCTTTATTGAAATATGAGACCCAATTGGTTTTGGAAAAAGAATTGTAATTTGGTTTGGGATTGATTATAATATGTTTTTAATATATTATATCTAATTTGTAGAGACCCAATTCAATTTAATAACAACTAAGATTTTAATAAAAGACCCAAGACTCAATAATATATATATATATTGTTTTAGTCTTCCGAAAGATTAGAGTGAGGCAGCAGCTATTTGACTATTCATCCTTGGTAAGTATGCTACAAATTGATTCAAGTTTTGTTCTTCCAAAGCACTATTATTCGGCTGATGCTGTGTGGAATTTTCTTTACTTCGTTTCGGCTGGTGTGGTGAAGTTAATTTGGGTTATTATTTTAGGTATTCTTCAACTCTGATTTTAAAGATTTTTGTTTATTTATTTGGTGAGATCTTTCTTCTTTATTTATTTGTGATTATTTGAAATTCACCTAAGGGTGGTTTGTGAGACCATTCGTGTCTCGTTTGTAATCGTTTAGAAACTCTTTGGTTGATAGTGGAATCTGATTTTGATCCCGTGGACGTACCTCACATTGAGGTATATACGTAAAAATTCTTGTGTTGCTTTTGATTTAATTTTTCCTCATTAGTTTTTATTCTCATTGATTGATTTACTTGTGGGAAAATTTATATTTTTCCTAACAACTGGTATCAGAGCTTACGGTTTATTTGAGTTTATTTATTTGTGTAAATCAATGGAGGAAAATGTGAGTCGTATGTCTAGCTTTAATGGAAGCAATTGGATAACTTGGAAAACTAAAATGGAGGACCTATTATTTTGTAAAGATTTGTATGGGCCTATTGAGGGTGATAGTGGCAAACCCGAATGTATGAAAGATGATGAATGGAATAGGCTTAATCGAAAAGCCGTTGGTGTTATCCGTCAATGGATTGATGACAGTATGTTTCATCATGTTGCTACTGAAATTTCAGCACATGATTTATAGAAAAAATTAGAAGACCTTTATGATAGGAAATCAGCCACAAATAAAGCTTTTCTGTTTCCTAAGTTGGTTAATTTAAAATATAAAGAGGGCAGCCATATTCCGGAACATCTGAATGAAATAAAGAGTATTGTTAACCAACTTGCTTCTATGAAAATTGTTTTTGATGATGAGTTGAAGGCTTTGATGCTACTTAGTTCTTTACCCGAAAGTTGGGAGACTTTGGTTGTGACCGTTAGTAATTCGGCGCCCAATGGAGTTGTCATAATGAGCCAAGTCACTAGTAGCTTGTTGAATGAAGAAACTAAAAGAAAATCAGCGGGTTCCTCTCATTCAGAAGCATTTGTTGTGAGAGACCGAAGTAAAACAAGGGGGAGGAGTAAGACTCCTCATAGTCGTGATTAAAGCCGTGACAAATCAAGAGATTACTTTTTTCAAAGAAAGACATTGAGTGTTACTATTGCCATGAGAAAGGACACATGAAGCGGGAATGTCGAAAACTCAAGAACAATGAGAAAAGGCATGACAAAAGTGTGGATAAGAAGTAAGAAGACACAACGGCAGTTACTACCAATAGTGATCTCATGGTCGTTTGTGAAGATGATTGTATCAATTTTGTGGGTCAAGAGAGCAATTGGGTGATTGATTCCGGTACTTCTTTTTATGTGACTTGTCGAGTTGATTTCTTCACTACCTACACCAAAGGAGATTATGGTTCTGTTCGAATGGGTAATGAAGGTTTGTCCAAGATTATTGGCATGGGTGATGTTTGCTTGGAAACAAATTTGGGCTACAAGTTGTTGCTTAAAGATGTGAGGCATGTTCCCAACATTCGCCTCAATTTGATCTCTACTGGGAAGCTAGATGATGAAGGCTTCAACAACAAATTTGGTGATGAAATATGGAAGCTCACAAAGGGTTCTTTGGTGGTGGCTAAGTGCAAGAAGACTCATACACTTTATTCGATACAAGGAAAATTTTGTAAAGATGTTGTCAATGCACTTGAAAATGATACTTCTACCGAATTGTGGCACAAGCAGCTTGGCTATATGAGTGAAAAGGGGCTTCAAGTTTTGTTTAAGAAAGAGCTTCTACCCGATTTGAAAGGTACACATCTTAAAACTTGTGTTCATTGTTTAGCGGATAAACAACATAAAGTTTCTTTTCATAAAAATGTTGCTTCTAGAAAAGAAAATATGTTGGAGTTGATTCATTCGAATGTTTGTGGTCCTTTAAAAGTTAGAACACAATGTGGTGCACTTTATTTTGTTACTTTCATTGATGATTATTCAAGGAAAGTTTGGGTTTTTCTACTAAAAACTAAAGATCAAGTTCTACAAGTAGTTAAGCATTTTTAGGCCATGGCTGAAAAAGAAACAGGGCAGAAATTGAAGTGCATCCGATCAGACAATGGTGGTGAATACATTGGGCCATTTGATGAGTATTGTCGCAGCCAAGGTATTCGGCACCAAAAGACAGTTAAGAAGACTCCTCAACAAAATGGGGTTGCCGAGAGGATGAACCGCACCATTGTGGAAAGAACAAGGTGTTTGCTTTCACAAACTAAATTGCCAAGATCCTTTTGGGGTGAGGCAATGAAAACAGCGGTTGACGTGATCAATTTGTCTCCTTCCTATCCTTTGAATGGTGATGTTCCAGAAAGAGTTTGGACCGGTAAAGATGTGTCTTATGAGCACTTGAGAGTGTTTGGTTGTCGAGCCTTTGTTCACATTCCAAATGATGAGAGGTCCAAGCTTGATAGTAAGTCAAGACAATATATTTTTCTTGGCTATGGGCGTGATGAATTCGGGTATATATTGTGGGATCCAGTCGACAAAAAAGTTATTTGAAGCCGTGATGTTGTGTTTCTTGAAAACCAAACAATTGAAGACTTTGGCAAAGGTGATCAATCGGAGCCAAAAACTATTGTTTTCATTGACATGGATCCATCTCTTTCATCTTCAGTTGATGATGAAAATGGGGGAGATGTGCAGCCACCTATTGAAGATGTGAGGATGATTCTAATCCTAATGAAATTGAGCCTGAAATTGAGGAAGAGCATCCAACTCAAGAACCACCACCACAACTTGAGTTGAGGAAATCTACAAGGGACCGGCAACCTTCAAGAAAGTATCATCCCAATGAATTTGTGTTGATTTCTGATCAAAGGGAGCTTGAGAGCTATCAAGAAGCAATTGAGCATACAAAGAAAAATGATTGGAAAAAGGCCATGGAAGAGGAGATGAATTCCTTACTTGAAAATCACACTTATGATTTAGTGAAGTTACCTAAGGAGAGGAAAATTATGAAAAATAAGTGGGTCTTCAAATTGAAGAATGATGGCAAAAATCTGAGGTACAAGGCACGTCTTGTTGTGAAAGGCTTCGGGCAAAAGAAATGTATTGACTTTGATGAGATTTTATCGCTGGTTGTGAAGATGTCTTCTATTCGGGTTGTACTTGGCATGGCTGCAAGTATGAACTTTGAAATTGAACAACTTGATGTGAAGACTGCATTTCTTCATGGTGACCTTGAAGAAAAAATTTACATGGAGCAACCGGAAGGTTTTGTAGAGAAAGGGAAAGAAAAATTTGTTTGCAAATTGAAGAAAAGTTTGTATGGCCTCAAGCAAGCCCCGCGGCAATGGTACAAAAAATTTGACTCTTTCATGATGAATAATAGTTTTTATAAAACCACTTCGGACCATTCTGTGTTTGTGAAAAATTTCCCGAATGGTAAATTTATTATTCTTTTACTTTATGTTGATGACATGTTAATTGTGGGTCAAGATTCTACCATGATTAACAGGTTGAAATTGGAGTTGAGCAAGTCTTTTACTATGAAAGATTTGGGACTGGCAAAGCAAATTCTTAGTATGAAACTTGTTCGTGATCGCAAAGAAGGGCTGATTTGGTTGTCTCAAGAAAGGTACATTGAGAAAGTTCTTGAGACGTTCAACATGGATAAAGCAAAGCCTGTTGGTTGTCCACTTGCGGGTCACTTCAAACTTAGTTTGAATCAATGTCCTACAAGTGAAAAAGACAAGGAAGATATGCTGAAAATTCCTTATGCTTCAGCAGTTGGTTCTTTGATGTACGCCATGGTTTGTACAAGGCCGGATATTGCTCACGCCGTTGGTGTAGTGAGTTGGTTTCTCTCTAATCCGGGTAAAGAACATTGGGCAGCGGTAAAATGGATTCTAAGGTATCTTCGAGGGACTTCGAATGTGTGTTTGTGTTTTGGAGATGGTAAGCCGATACTTGATGGGTTCACAGATTTTGACATGGCTGGTGATGTTGATTCTAGGAAATCTACTTTGGGGTATTTGATGACATTTGCGGGGGAAGCTGTAGCATGGCAATCTAAATTACAAAAATGTGTTGCTCTCTCAACTACCGAAGCTGAATTTATTGCCATTACAGAAACTTGTAAAGAAGAATTATGGTTGAAGAAATTTTTGCAAGAGTTAGGTTTGAAGCAAGAAAAAGATGTGCTTTATTGTGATAGTCAAAGTGCTATTCACTTGAGTAAAAATTCTACTTTTCATTCGAGATCGAAACACATTGATGTGAGATACCATTTGATTCGTGATGTGTTAGATTCGAAATTGTTGCAACTTGAAAAGGTTCACACAAATGATAATATTTCGGATATGTTGACTAAGACTTTGTTGAGGGACAAATATTTAAAGTGTCAAATTTTGGCGGGTATGGTTGATGTCTCCACCTAAGTCGATAAGGGGAGAATTGTTAGAGTATATCTCTTTATTGGAGTTTGAGACCCAATTGGTTTTGGAAAAAGAATTTTAATTTGGTTTGAGATTGGTTATAATATATTTTTAATATATTATATCTAATTTGTGGAGACCCAATTTAATTTAATAACAACTAGAATTTTGATAAAAGACCTAAGACTCAATAATATATATATATATTGTTTTAGTCTTCGGAAAGATTAGAGTGAGGCAGCAGCTATTTGATTATTCATCCTTGGTAAGTGTGCTACAAATTGACTCAAGTTTTGTTCTTCCAAAGCACTATCATTCGGCTGCTGCTGCGTGGAATTTTCTTTACTCCGTTTCGGCTAGTGTGGTGAAGTTAATTTAGGTTATTATTTTAGGTCTTCTTTAATTCTGATTTTGAAAATTTTTGGTTATTTATTTGGTGAGGTCTTTCCTCTTTATTTATTTGTGATTATTTGGAATTCACCTAAGGGTAGTTTGTGAGACCATTCGTGTGTTTTGTTTGTAATTGTTTGGAAATTCTTTGGTTGATAGTGGAATCGGATTTTAATCCCGTGGACGTACCTCACATTGAGGGAACCACGTAAAAATTCTTGTGTTGCTTTTGATTTAATTTTTCTGCATTAGTTTTTATTCTCATTGATTGATTTACTTATGAGAAAATTTATATTTTCCCTAACAACACCAACATAATTATTATTTTAGAGTGAATCATGTGACTAATAATTTCAATAATATCACATTTATATCACTTTGGATAAGGCATTTTTATAATTTTTTTTTTTTTTGGCATCATTTTCTTATCAGAAATGCTATGTATCTACAAAGTATAAATTAAAATTTAGTGTAGTCTAAGTCACATGCAAAATAAATTAAAAAAAAAAATTATATTTAAGCGAAAACAATTCATAACAATTGCATTTTTAAGAAGGTACAAATCTAAACAAGTGAAAATTGTGTCATATGCCATTACCTTCACTTGCACTATACACATGCTCACTTATAGCATCATAAAATAACAATTATTTTAAATATTTTTTTCTTAAATTTTGGGAGAGGCATGTTACTCACCATAGAAGGTAAAATGACTGCAAGGGAGCAGCATATCCTCTGCATTGCATGACAGGATAAGAAGTCTATCTCTACCTGCATCTATTTTATAATGGGATAACAACCGCTTCGGTGGCATGTTAAACACTCCTGTCAAGTTATAGCCCAAAAAGAAAAAAAATTCAATAATATCATAATTTTTTATCAAAAAAACACGAGACTTAATATATTACATATCTAATAATAAGATATGATATCATAATTTTTTTTTTTTTTTGGTTATGGATGCATCTACAATGGTCTTATTTTGACAATATAACAGGCTAGACTTGAAGTTGAAGTAAAATGATATTATTTTCTGTAGTTTAAGAAAAAAAGAAAATGTTTAAGACCCTCATAAATATTTCACAATTCAACCTATATCATGTGATAAGGATCGGTTTTTGATTGGTTGCACACTTAACGATATAAGACTCACCATCTTTGCCATATCATTATGGATGCATTTATAGATGCAAAATGTGAGTCTCTAACATTGTTTAAAAAAAAAAAAAAATTGAGATATTTTGATATTTTATTTTGTTTTTAAATTGAAATTGTCAAATTATATAGAGAAAAGTTATGGATCATGAAAATTTTTTCATGAAAATGATCATGAAAGATTTATGATCATTGGATTACCTTGATTAGTGTGTGGTGCTTTATTCTAAGTGTAATCCAAGGGTCACAAAGTTTTCATGATTATTTTCATGAAAGGTTTTTCATGATACCTAGCATTGCTGAATTATATAAATGGATGACATATAATTTAAAAAAACACAACAAAATCAGAAGGAAAAAAGAAAAAAAAAACCTATGACAGAGGATAAGATATGGTCCTAAAAGCAAACCCCCATCATCAAGTTTGTCTACATATTAAAAAACAATTCATAATGTAATACATACCATATAGAATCGGTTTCAACAATGTTGCAGCCACATCCCAGAAACCACCCTTCAATTCTCCAGCCATCTCCGACTCGCCGCTACCATCACCTCCACCACCGCCATCGCCGTCTTCATCGATCACATCAAACTTTCCTATGGTGTCCAAACTCCTCGAATCAATCTCATAAGGATCACCACCCTCCCACAAGCAAAACAGCCTCTCTCCCCACCCCAACACACTAGTATTCGCAACATTTTTCATTACCTTAGTGTTCCCAACCATCTTTCCACCTTTCAAGACTGAGAACGGACCGCGGTGCGTGAACCGCCACCTCCCGGTGAGCGGATCCCGCTCCTCGGTCTGAGCTTCAGTCTTGATGTACTTAGCCATAAATTTGACCTCTCCTTTGACCCCATCAATTGTGAAAGCTCTAAGGTAGCCATGACCGTCTAGGGGGTGCACTGTGGAGCCGTGGTCATCGGTGAACACCCCCGGCCCGGTGAGATAATAGGTCCCGCACGGGAAGTCCGGTGGGACTGCTCCATCAACAACACGAAGGGTGATCGGATCAGCGGTTTCTGACCGTTGTGACACAAAGAGAAATTGGTAGTCCCAAAATGCGGCCACCGTGTCATCGACGATTTGGGTTGAAATTACGTCCCCCGGGGCGGTGATTGAGATGGCTCGGGATATTTTAGCAGGAAAAGAAACTTTGTTCGCCGGCAGTGACTTAGCCGGAGATGCTGGGAATATTGGTGGTGGGATGATATGGCAGGATTTGGCCTGCATTTTTGGACCGAGTGAGGGAGTAGTTTGTTTGGAATATGAATGAGGGTGGCAGTAATGCAAGTGATGAAATGTGACATGAGATATATATAGTGATTCTATATAAATTAAACAAATATATTAAATTTGTATATAGAATACCTAGTTGCGTCGAAATTATTACATGACAGACAAAATACCTACTAAAAAAATGCTATGTATCTACTCAAATGAAACATTTAAAGTTCATGGCTTACCAGCCACATTCATAATGAATATAATCTATTGACATAATTTTTTATTTAATTTTTTTTAATTATATAACATTATTATTGTTATGAAATGATATTTATTAATATTGATGATACTGTCACATTATTTTGCTAAAGAATTTTATATAAAATTTTTATAAGTAGAGTTATTTATATGTATATACACACATAATGGTGTTGATGCATAGTAATTGCCATGGATATGGATTTTAATTACGGATTTGTCATTTGATTTGTTTGAATTTTGGGTGCAATTTCAATGTGCATGGTGGGTCTTTGTCATGTCTGGTTTCTTGAGGGCATTCACTAGGTGGATGGGCCAACTATGTATCTCACAGTTCAAGCATTGGTGGCAGACACAAATTATATGGCAACTAGCTACTTATTTTATTATACCAAAATAGTGTATTTTTTAAGGTTTGGCTTTCCTTCGGTTTGAGAGTGTTGTTGGGCCCGTAGAGATTCACCACAGGTTCCGTTTTGATAATTTAAATAATTTAATGTGTAGAATTCGTCGAGCATTATATATTTATAAAAAATCACGTTGATCGGATATCGATAACTACGTAATCAAATCAGTTTTGTCTAAAAAAATAGACGGTGAAAAAATAAACGGTTGACAGTAACCTGATCAGATGAAATAGCTATCAATATCCGATCAACGTGATTTTTTACAAATATATAGTACTTGACGACTTTTACATATTGAACGATTTGGATTATAAAAAGGGGACCTGTGATAGGCCTTTACTAGCTCAATAGCATGCTCCAGTCCGATCACGGACTGAAGGGAAGTTAATCTCTATTTTTTAATGATATTCTAATTTATTTATTTTTATATAATAGAGAACATTAATGGCATGTTAATATTGTTGTAATAATGCATGCAAATAATCATATAGTAATAACTATATTATTTGATGGATTCACAAAATATTAATGTTGATATTTTTTAAATAAGGCTCATCATATTTAGTAAGTTATTTGTGATATTACTTTTCAAATATGATACTAAAATGTTATCACTCTAACCTTATTGTATATCTGATAGCTAAACGTTATAAAAGGATAGATAATAAGAATATTACTGGAATAAGTGCGAGATAATGAGTCAATAAGATAAGTAAAGAGGAAATTTGAGATAAGTGATGGAATAATAGGCAAGATATAGGAAAAAAAGTGAAAAATAACATATATTGTCATATCTCATATTTAGGAAGGCCGAGATTTGATAACATTATCGTATGCTTTATTATTTTTATTTTCTTATCATTTTTTTATCCTCCTACTATATCTCAATCCAAATGAGAATAAGTTATTCCATTCCAATAGACTATAGTGTCATATCTTACCTAACATACTATCTCGTCTCAAATTATGCAACCAAATGTGAGATAAATGACTTCCGCAATAACTAATTCAATTCTCCTTTTTTTAATTAGAAATCAAACATGTCCTAAATGTGAATTTAAATCATCTATCTCCTCTCACGCTTCAATATTATTCTTTTAAGATTTTATTAATTCATATGATCACTTTTGCAAACCATGGTACAAAAGGAATTTAAAAAAAAAAAAAAATTCAAAATATTGAATTTTGAGCATATTCTAAAACCTTATTTCAATTGATTTCATACAACTCGCCCAAAGTGGTTGATTTTAAGAAAAAAGCAAAGATTTGGAATCTTAATTAACTCAAAAGAAAAAGTCCAAGCCGACCTTGAGCAATAAGTTACAATAATTAATCATCACTTTGTAGAATGGTGATCTAGTGATTTGTGAACAATCCATGGGCACTTTCAATGACACACACTAAGTTGACATATAATTAACAAATTAATGCGCTATAAACATGAATGATTAGTACTTTGATACCATTGAGGTTGTGTTGGTGTGATGCTTTTGAGCAAAACGACAAGAAAATCACTACTTTGGCCGTCTATAGAGGAATCCGATGATCCCATGATGTATAAAATAATTACCAATTGGACTCTCTCCCATGTAATATTATAAGATTTGGTGAGTTTGCATGGGATGGGAGGTTAGAAATTGAAGGTGGGTTTGACCATTATGATCCAATTGTGTGGATCTTGGTTGGGGTGGTGGTAGGACCATGGGGTTTGGGAGGTTCAAGCACATTGGAAACATGGACATCATCATTGTGAGTGACAAGTGGCTTAGTGGGTTACCATAGCTCCATTGATGATGGTTAGGTTACAACATATGAAAGGAGAGAGAGAGAATATCAATATTTTCGTCTTTAAATTTATGATTCCCTTTATTAAAATATTATCGTAATACTCGTACTATGTACGATTTTAAATAAAAAATTAATAATTAATTTTAAAATTAAAATAAAAGAATCAAATTAATTTAATTTTAACTATTTTTATCACAATTTTATTTATGATTTTTTTCTCCTACCATTAATGCTATGTTTTAAGTTATAAATAACAATAACATGAATCATAATGTAATTAGTAAAAATTAAATAAAAATTATGATAAATGATAAAATTACACTTTTAAATTTTTATTTTTAAGAACAAAAACTACATCTATGATAAAATATAAATATATTATTATTTTCTAAGGGTTTCACAATTTTAATTTGCTATATATTAGATGATATCATAAATTATGTGAAACTCAATAATTATTATTATTATTTTTTACCAATTACGTTTGTTTAGTATGCCATATAATAGGAATAATAATAATCACCATGTTTATTTCTGACGTGTATAAGCCCATAAAGGCTATGAATCACTATGAACAACCTAAGCCCATCACTTGGAGCCCAATGCATAACCCAGCTGGTGAGGTCCAAAACAGCTGGAATCCAACATGGCATAAAGAGCCAATGACATGCAGGCAGATGGCAAGTGAAGGACGAGCCACATCAGCAAACAAAGATCTGCAAAGTTATTGCCACTGCACATCACCATTAATGCAGCCCATCACAGCATTTATTACGACAACACCTCTCCGTCGGAACAGAAGCCCCTTATCCTGAACAAGGTAAGCTACAGCATAGACTTTCGGCGATGAGGGCAGGTCGGAAGGGACAGCGAAATGAGTACCAAAGGATATAAGCAAACGTTGAAGACAAGAAGAAGGTTAAGCTTTCTATCTCTAATCTATCTCTACACCCTACTCTTCCTTCTAACTTGCTCGTCGGAGGGTTCACTGGGGGACTACCCCGTTGCCCGTTGGACTTGTTTGCAGGTTATCCGGTGGGCTTGATCATTTGGACGTGGGCATTGAGGAGCTTGGACCTGTCCGACCCATTCACTAGAACAAACCGTATCATCAGTTGGCGCCGTCTGTGGGAAGTACTTTGCTCTGCGCGTGCCGGAGACCCTATCCCAACAACCTTTTCCTTCTACCCATCAAAGTGTATGGTCACGACTAGATCCATGACTTCTCACAATAATGCTGCCGACTATCAGGCCGACCTCCCTAATCCAAACAACCCACCGCAGTATTTTATCGAGCTTACCAACAGCATTAACCGCATGGCCGAGCAAAACCAGGCCCTGATAAATGCTTTACTCCAAAGAAACCTTCCGATGCCTCCTCCACCACCTTCAAATATTCCGCCCAACCAAGAAAGAGCCCCGAGCCATACTGTTCCGCAACCCTATCCACCCAACTTGGAAGGTTTGTAACCCCCTTCCCCACATATAAATCTACCACCTCCACCCCCACCCCCGTCGGTCGTGGCACCAGCCCTTGAAGGGGAAGCCAGCAACGTCTAGCCCCCATTGACTGACCGTGGTGACAACATTCCCCCCTAGGACGCTGAACTCCGAGCAATGAAGCTCCAACTCCAAGGGGTCATGCAGAACATTCAGCATAAACCCTCTACCACGGCAAACTCACCATTTGTTGCCTCCATCCGGGACAAACCTCTGCCCGCCAAGTTCAAGATGCCCACCATTGACTCTTTTGACGGTACGACGGACCCAGTCGACCATCTGGAGACCTACCGTACCCTCATGATCCTCCATGCCTTCCCTGACGAGATCATGTGTCGGGCTTTCCCCGTGACACTGAAGAGGTCAGCTCGACTGTGGTTCAGCCAGTTACCAGCAGACTCTGTCTCCACTTTCCAGCACCTCAGCGACTCCTTCCTTAGCAATTTCATTGGATCCCGGCGTCAACGCCGCCCGGCAACCCAACTCCTCAACATCTGTCAGACCGAGAGGGAGTCGCTGCGCAGTTTTGTTACCCGCTTCAACACCGAAGCCCTGCAAGTAGCGGAAAACTATGACAAGGTCATCCTCACGGCTTTCATGGCTGGGCTACGATTGTCTGATTTCCTCTTCTCTCTATCCAAAAACCCCCCGACCTCCATGGCAGCCTTACTCTCCAAAGCCCAGAAATACATGAATGCTGAAGATTCACTAGCCGCCCGGCAGGATCCCATAGCTAAAAACCTGACCCCCAGGGAAAGGAGAAAAGACTCGGAACCTAGAAACACCCAGTATAATAGCCAAACACCCCACTATACAGACCGACCCCCCCGCGCTGACCGGTCGGCACCAGCCCGACCGCCCGGTATGTTCGAGCGGTACACCCCCCTTAATTCTCCCATGGAACAAGTCCTCAACCAGATCCAATGGGACTACCCCCTCAAATGGCCCCTACCTTCACGGACCCCTTCCAATCGGAAAGACCAGTCCAAATATTGTTGTTTCCACCAGGACCATGGCCATAACACTGATGACTGCATCAACCTCAAGGATCAAGTCGAGACCCTAATACGTCAAGGGCGTCTCAGCCGCTTCACGGACACCCGCCCACAGCAGAGGCAAAGAACCGAACCCCTCAGAAACAACCTCCGGTGCACCCCACCCCGGCAGCCAACCCAACCTAACCAAGGTCAGGATCACCCTCCACAACAGCCTCGGCATCCAGGTAATCCCCCTCCGCCAGTTAGTGAAATCCGAGTCATTTCAGGTGGCCTTGCTTGTGGGAGACCATCCCGCTCGGCTCAGAGGGCAGAACTCAGAAAGATAAGGCAAGGCTTAGACAAAGCAGTTGCCATAGTAGACCGACCCTCCAAATAGCCCAAGCAGTGGACAGAGCCCGTCACCTTCACGGACGCCGACTGTACATGCATCCGTTATCCTCATGATGACCCTCTCGTCATTTCCGTCCTCCTCTCCAACTATAAGGTCAGACGGGTTCTCATCGATAACGGCAGTTTTTCAGACATCATATTCCTCAACTACTTCCGCCAGCTCAAGATTGGGGAGGAAAGTCTGTCTTCCCTCCAAACCCCTTTAGTCGGTTTCACTGGCGACCGGGTGACCTCCATCGGCTCCATTGATCTCCCCATCACCATCGGTGAATACCCACGGCAGACTACGAAGTTGCTCACTTTCCTTGTGGTCGACTATTCCTCTGCCTACAACATCATCCTTGGTCGCACCGCCCTCAACGCTTTCCAAGCTATCACTTCAACCTACCACCTCGCCATAAAGTTCCCTACCGACCTGGGCGTCGGGACAGTAAGGGGGGAGCAGACCATAGCTAGGGAATGTTATGTCGCCTCACTCAAGAAAGTCAAGCTGAAGGAGGCCATGATCGTTGAGATTCCCATCGATCCCACCAACCCAATGAAAACTACCAAGATCGGCAGCCAACTATCCCCCCAAGCTAAGGCCGACCTTGCCGCCCTTCTGATCGAGCACAATGATGTATTTGCCTGGACCCATTCAGACATGCCGGGCATTGACCCCTCTTTCATAACTCACCGCCTCAACATCGAACCCCATTTCCGACCTTACCGCCAGAAGCAGCGCATCTTTCATCCAGAGCGCAATACTCTTATAGCCGCAGAGGTTGACAAGCTCCTTGAGGACCAATTCATCAAAAACGTGGATTACCCTAAATGGTTGTCAAACGTGGTCCTAATCCGCAAGAACAATGGCAAATGACGACTCTGTGTCGATTACTCAGACCTAAACCGAGCTTGCCCCAAAGACAGCTATCCTCTTCCCCGCATAGATTTGTTGGTCGACGCCATGACTGGTCATCAAATGCTCAGCTTCATGGATGCTTTCTCTGGGTACAACCAAATCCTGATGCACCCGTCCGATCGGGAACATACATCCTTCATTACCGACCGAGGTACCTACCACTACCGCGTGATGCTATTCGGACCGAAGAATGCTGGGGCCACCTACCAACGACTGGTCAATGCTGTTTTCCATCATCAGATAGGTCGGAATATGGAAGTATATGTCGACGACATGCTAGTCAAGAGCAAGCTCTCTATTGATCATCTGACCGACTTGCAAGAGACCTTCGCCACCCTACGCAAGTACCAAATGAAGCTCAACCCAGAGAAGTGCGCCTTCGGCGTAGGATCTGGGAAGTTTCTGGGTTTTATGGTCAGTCAGAGGGGCATTGAAGCTAATCCTGAAAAGATCAAGGCCTTAATTGAGATGCAGTCACCCAGAACGGTTAAGGAGGTTCAAAGGCTCACTGGCCGAGTTGCGGCCCTCAACCGCTTCATTTCCCGCGCAACGGATAAGTGCCTACCATTCTTCAAAGTGCTTCGGCAAACTTTTGAATGGACAACTGAATCTGAAGAGGCTTTTCAGCAGTTGAAGTGGTGCATGGCCAATCCCCCCCTCCTTTCACGAGCAATTACCGGCGAGCCCTTCTTCCACTATTTAGCCGTCCCAAGCACCGCAGTCAGTGTAACTCTTATCAAGGAAGACGGCTCTGTCCAACGGCCGGTCTACTACATCAGTCGGGCTCTTAGGGGAGTAGAGCAGAATTACTCGCTGTTAGAAAAATTGTTCTTGGCCTTGGTCACCGCCTCCAGATGGCTCCGTCCTTACTTCCAGGCCCATTCCATAGTGGTTCTCACCGACCAACCCTTGAAGAAGGTCATGCAACAACCAGAACTTTCCGGCAGACTCATGCAGTGGTCAGTGGAACTCAATCAGTTTGACATCTCCCACCGGCCTCGAACAACAATTAAGGGACAGGCTGTCGTGGATTTCATCCTGGAATTCACTAATCCTACCCCAACCACTGCCCCTCCACCCCCACCAATCCCTACCGAGCAAGAAGACCCGTATTCTTGGACTCTCAACGTCGACGAATCATCCTGCAGGGAAGGTAGTGGGGCTGGCCTCATTCTCACCGCCCCCGAGGGTGGCTATTTCAAATGTGCTCTCCATTTCTTGTTTAATGCCAATAACAATGAGGCCGAATATGAGGCATTGATAGCAGGACTCCGCCTCGCCAAGGACATTGGAGTCAGCCACATCCGGGTGTTCAGCGACTCCCAGCTCATTATCGGCCAGATTACGGGGGAATTCGAAGCCAAGGAGGACACAATGCGGGCTTGCAGGGATATGGGACTCCCCCTTGTTCGCCTCTTCAATACTTTCCACATCAACCACATATCTCGGGCGGAAAACTCCAAAGCAGATGAAATGGCTCAGTTGGCCTCTGCAGACCAGTCCGACCTTAGCCACGGTGTCTGCCTCGAATACCTAGCCCACCCGGCTATCTCACCCGACCTACAAGAAGTGCAGTTCCTCCAAAACGAACCCATCCTGTGGGCGTCCGACGTCTTCCTATTTTTGATAACGGGGGAACTCCCAGACGACCAACAGTAGGCCGCCAAAGTCAGGGCCCGGTCGTCCAATTACATCCTGGTCAGTGGCGTTTTGTACAAACGTGGTTTTTCACGACCATACTTGCGATGGCTCAATTCGGCTCAAGCAACCTATGTAATGCGGGAAGTCCATGAGGGAATTTGTGGTAATCATTCGGGCGGCAGGTCTCTAGCCCACAAAATACTCCGTATTGGTTATTTCTAGCCAACTCTCAATCAAGATGCGACTGATTTCGTACTCAAATGTGATAAGTGTCAACGTTTTGCCAACATCTCCCATGCTCCTCCTACAGAGTTGATCACACTTTACAGCCCTTATCCGTTCGCCAAATGGGGGATCGACTTGGTCGGTCCACTTCCCACCGGCCGAGGCCAGACCAAGTTCACGATTGTCGCCATTGATTACTTCACCAAGTGGGTAGAGGCAGAACCCCTTGCCACCATTACCGAGCAGAACACAACCAAATTTATCTGGCAGTCGATCGTTTGCAGGTTTGGTATCCCTCAGGCCATTGTCTCCGACAACGGCAAACAATTTGACAACGCCAAGTACAGGAAGTTCTGTGCCGACCTCCAGATTCAACCATGCTTCTCTTCCCCCGGTCATCCCCAAGCCAATGGCCAAGTGAAGGTCACCAACTGTTCTCTCCTGAAGATCATCAAAACTAAGCTAGAAGCTGCTAAGGGACTTTGGGCTGAGGAACTACCGAATGTACTCTAGGCTTACCGAACTACAGCTCGGACTCTCACTGGGGAAACCCCTTTCCGCTTAACATACGGCGCTGAGGCGGTTATTCCAGTAGAAATCGGTCTGCCCACTCCCAGGGTTTTACATCCGAATCCAGCACTAACCGAAGAGCTCCGTCGGGCAGACCTGGACTTAATTGAAGAACTCAGAGAGACCACCGCTGTCAGACTGGCCTCATACCAACAGAAAATGAGAACACACTACAACCGCAAAGTCCGACCAAGGGAGTTCGCTGTAGGGGACCTTGTCTTGAGAGAAGCAACTCTTGCCACCAAAAATCCGACTGAGGGTAAACTGGCAGCCAAATGGGAGGGACCTTACGTTGTGAAAGCCCGACCACGTCCGGGTATCTACCGGCTTCAGGACATGGAAGGTCGAGACCTCCCCCACCCCTGGAACGCTGAACACTTGAAGCACTACTTTCAATAAGTTCCTATTGTTGTATTGCTCAGTTGTTGTATTTTCTTTTTGATGCATAATGTAAACTTGGATCGACTGGACTACACTGTCCATGACAACAATTCTATATCTTAGCTATCTGTGTGTTGTCTCATTAACATTCTCATTTGCAGCACTCATTAAAAGCCTCAGCCAGACTGAGCATTAAAAGCCGTAGCCAGACTGAGCATTAAAAGCCGTAGCCAGACTGAGCACTAGAAGCCTCGGCCAGTCTGAGCATTAAAAGCCTCAGCCAGACTGAGCACTAAAAGCCTCAGCCAGACGGAGCATCAAAAGCCTCAGCCAGACTGAGCACCAGAAGCCTCGGCCAGTCCGACCGTCAAAAGCCTCGGCCAGACTGAGCACTAAAAGCCTCAGCCAGACTGAGCACTAAAGGCCTCAACCAGACTGGGCATGAAGCACTCGGCCAGACCAAGCCTCAGCCAGTCTAAGCATAACAAGTCTTAGCCAGACCGAGCGCCACAATTTCAGCTTCAGACTGAGTTACTTTCAACGTCAGTGAATCATAGCTTAGCTCCAACTGAGCACGCTTGCAGGACCTGGTCAAGGCCATCCATGCAAACTTCATGCTTGTGGAATTAGTAGACACACTTAGTCACAATTCCAGGTCTAAGTCTTTACACCACTCTTTGCTTAGTCAAATTCCAAAGACGTTCTTACACGTTTTCTCTACATGTCGGGTTATTTTCTTCTCACTCAAACTCTTACAAGTCAGCCTCTTTCCTTACAAGCCAAGCCTCACTCCATAAACCACTAATCTACTTGAGCAGTGTGGCCAACATAACTTTATAATTTTATTACATTTTCAATTTCACTCTGCATTGAGGAGTTCCTAACTTTACTCTGCACTGAGTTTTTATTACAAGTTCAATGTCACTCTGCATTGAGGAGTTCCTAACTTTACTCTGCACTGAGTTTTTATTACAAATTCAATGTCACTCTACATTGAGGAGTTCCTCACCTTACTCTGCACTGAGTTTTTATTACAAGTTCAATTTCACTTTGCATTGTGAAGTTCCTAAATTTACTCTGCATTTAGTTTTTATTACAACTCCAATCCCACTCCGTCTTGAGGAATTCCTAAATTCAGTTTTTATTACAAGTTTAACTCCACTTTACACTTCACAATGATTCCTACACAAGCTCCACACACAAGCCACCATTCTCATCCATTTCAGATGCACAAGCAAAAAGAATCAAATGCAAGACACAACCGAAATTTATTTATTCACAACTTTGTACATAAGTTCATTACAGCAATTCAAAAAAAAAAAAAAAAAAACAACAACACACAACAAAAACAATTCACTCATTCCTCTTCATTGGAGACGAGGTCTTCTTCTTCAATACCCTCATCCAGGGGGGTTTGGGCCACATCGTCTTCACCAATTGTTACACTACTGAGGTCTAAGTCTGGGAACAGTTCTTCAGCTCTACATTTGAACATCTTCCAGCCACTGTCCCAGAACTCAGCCATTTCGTGTTTGTAGAAGTCTGACTGCTGGAAGCTCTCATTAACTTCTGCTTCAGTTCTGCCCCCAGTGGTCGCCCTCGACGGGCCCGCCCCCCCAGATTCCTCCTTCGCCAAGCTGCTGGCGACCGTGGCATCCACTGCCATATGAAATTCCGCAGACCCCTTGAACTGATCCACTGCTGCAACATACAAATCGGGGTAAGCCGTCCTTTCAGAGGCTGCCTTCGTCCTCTCTTCGTCCAGATCCTTCTGCAGGGTCACCTTTTCAGAGGCTGCCTTAGCCCTCTCTTCCTCCAACTTCTTCTTCAGGGTCGCCCTTTCAGCAGTCGCCTTGGCTCTCTCTGCCTCCAACTCTTTCTGAAGGCTCTCCCTCTCCTCCACTGCCTTTGCACGCTCGCCCTCCAGCTCCTTCTGCAGACCGTACATCTTCATGTCTGCCTCATCCTTTTATCTGACCAGCTCTTCATTACTAGACATCGCCTCTTCATGTCGTTTGAGCGCGACCGCGCAGGCTTTTTGGGCCTCCTCCAGCTTCCTCTGCTCGCCAACCAACTGGAACTCGAGCGACACAACCTGGCGGCGTTCTTTCTCCAGCTCCAACTTGACCGCTTGCAGCTCAGCATGGGCCCTCTCCCAGTTTACGCTCTCCTTCTTCAACCTTTCAAGTTCAGCCTTGGCCTCATCTGCCTTGAGTTTTGCAGCCCCCGCCTTCCTCAGCAGAGCCCCTGCTAAGATGGTTACCTCCATTTGAGCGGAGCATAACCCCCTCAGTAGTTCAGCCTCATTGACTCTGGCTGCTGAGCGCAAGGCTGCCTCTTCTACAATCCCCACCAGGCGGTCTGCCCCTGCCCTGGCTAGGCCTTCTTCTCCTTCCCGCCGCTCAGCCACTATACGAGCGTGGTAGATCGCAGTGGTTAGACTGACTCCCCCTCCTTGGGGTGTAGGACCCCCTGGGGCTGTTCTCTCCTTCTTGGCTCAGGGCCAGTTGCCCCACCTTCTACTTGCACTTCAGGGGCGACCCTCGCGACCCCTGCGGCGATCGCCGCCACTACTGGAACGACTTCCCTGACCTCTGAGGTAATGTCTACCACTTCTGGGGCAATTACTCTTCCTGGGGTCTCCTCCACTTCCCCCCTGCCTCCTTGGCCATACTGGTCTCTTCTGCCCTCACTTCCCTCCTTCTCTTCTGGGCAGGCTCTTCTTCACTCCTCCTCACTCTCCTCTTCTTCTTCTTCACTACGCCCAACACCTCCATCTCCTTCAAAGACCTCTCCTTCAAAGGATCTATTGGGGCCGGCCGTGGCACAAATTCGCCTAAGTCTTTTTCCTCCAAGGGTTTGGGGCGAGGTCGGATCCTCTCCCTTGCAACCGGCTTTGGCGGTCGGTTTGCCTGAGACTCTTTGAATTTTTGGACTTTTGCAAGGATGGCCTGATCCTCCGCCTCTTGAGCCTTCCTCCTTGCCTCCAACTCCGCTCGGTCGAGGTCCTCACCGCTCAGCTGTGGACCCAACCCTGCCTCAAACAAAGCCGACGGCTGAACGAGCTCGTTCCATCTGGCCCTTTCTTTCTCCCTCCATTCCTTTACCCTCTTTACCCTCTCCTTTGCTGCTGCTCCCAGCTTTGGCTCCACAGACTTGGTGGGCACTTTCCAAATGGTGCGCACTCCAACCCCTCCACTGGCAGACACATAGAACCACCGTGGTCTCCACCCCTTGATCGACGACGGCAGCCCCGCCACTAGCCCTTTCTCTGCTGCTGCCTGCAGAGTGACCCAAGTCTCTTGCTGCCTTGAGGCCTTGTAACATGCGAAGAATTCGTCTACTGTCATGGCCGCCCCTTCGTTCGCCTTCGGCTACGCACTTGCACAGGACAGTAAGATCTTCCACGCATTGGGCATTAGTTGGCCCGGCGCTACCTCCAAACGATTCAGGACATCTACCACCACTTGCGGCAGGGGCAGCCTCAGTCCTCCCTTCAATGCTTCCTCATAAAGGGCAAACTCCCCTGGCCTGGCGTCGGATGGCCTCTCCGTCGACGTCAGCAACAATAACTCTATTTTGGCAGGCACCTGCTATTTTTCGCGAATAGCCTCCAAGTCTGCTGCAATAACCGTTGATCTATCTACCTTTGTATGCCAGTGATCTGGTTCTGCCTGGCTGATTGGCTTTGGAGCTGCTATCATGGTGGAACCATGGGATCGTACCATCGACTCCCCCACCCTCTCTATCCTATATTGCTGCGCTAACTCCACCGCATCATCATTACCAAGTGGATCCACCCTGACATTCGTAGTTTCTTCTTGGGCCATTTCTATGGTATGTCTGCGAATCGCTTCGGATGCAGGTGCAAGGAAATTGAAAAAGTGTTGCAGAGGTGTATCGTGAGCAACAAAGGAATTCACACTTGGAATATTTTGATTTTTCGTAAACAAGTAGGTGAATCGAATAATGCCAAAAGCCCACGGTTTGCCCGTATTCCAAGGATCTCAATGAATTTTCGCTAGTTTGAAAACTTTTCAAATCATCCGCCAAAACTGTCTTTTCAACACCCATAATGACCTATCGTTTCATTTCTGATCTAACGCCTAATCTTCCCTCCCCACGGGATGTTGCCACGTGTACGACCACGATCCACTATCTCCTCCCCTTACCCTGTCTTTTCCACTTCAAATCACCACGTGACACGCCGCCTCTTGAGCCCCACGCCCCTCCACCTCACCCTTCGCAGTCGGCCATCCTCACGGTCGGCCCTCCTCATGGTCGGCCCTCCTGCTCAGCCAACCTTCGCGGTCGGTCCTCTTCGCGGTCGGCCCTCCTCGTGGTCGGCCCTCCCACTCGGCCAACCTTCGCGGTCGGCCCTCCTCGTGGTCGGCCCTCCCACTCGGCCAACCTTCGCGGTCGGCCCTCCTCGTGGTCGATCCTCCCACTCGACCAACCTTCGCGGTCGGCCCTCCTCGTGGTCGACCTTTCCACTCGGCCAACATTCGCGGTCGACCCTCCTCGTGGTCGGCCCTTCCACTCGGTCACCCTGCACGGTCGAACCACCTCCCGGTCGGTTCATCCTCTCGGTCACCCCTGCCGGTCGACCTCCATCCTGCCAATCCCTAACACCCTCATCTTCTTCATTAGTATTCCCTTCGCTGGACTAAAGCTGCACTCGAGAATGGGGGACTACTGACGTGTATAAGCCCATAAAGGCCATGAATCACTATGAACAACCCAAGCCCATCACTTAGAGCCCAATACATAACCCAGCTAGTGAGGTCTAGAACAGCTGGAATCCAACATGGCATAAAGGGCCAATGACATTCAGGCAGATGGCAGGTAAAGGACGAGCCACACCAGCAGACAAAGATCTGCAAAGTTATTGCGACTGCACATCACCATTAATGCAGCCCATCACAGCATTTATTACAACAACACCTCTCCGTCGGAACAGAACCCCCTTACCCTGAACAAGGTAAGCTACAGCATAGACTTTCGGCGATGAGGGCAGGTCGGAAGGGACAGCGAAATGAGTACCAAAGGATATAAGCAAACGTTGAAGACAAGAAGAAGGTTAAGCTTTCTATCTCTAATCTCTCTCTACATCCTACTCCTCCTTCTAACTTGCTCGTCGGAGGGTTCGCTGGGGGACTACCCCGTTCCCCGTTGGACTTGTTTGCAGGTTATCCGGTGGGCTTGATCATTTGGACATGGGCATTGAGGAGCTTGGACCTGTCCGACCCATTCACTGGAACAAACTGTATCATCAATTTCCAGTTTTTTTAAAACACTTTTCAGAAAATTTTACTTTCTTATTTTTCGTATTTTTTTGTTTTTACTAATTTTTTTAAATATTTTAAGTAATTTTTTTTTAAAATTTTTAGACACACCTAATATAAATACACTTAAAAAGTATAATTTTTGTGAAAAAAAATCTTTAAAAATTCACTAAATACCAAAAATACAAAACAAATATGAAAAATTAGTATATTTTTTGTATTTTTGTGTATTTATTAATTTTTTAAAATATTTTTCACAAATATTTTACTGTTTAGATATATCTAAGTAAGGTGCATTTAAAAAAGTAAAAAAAAATGCTTAAAATTTTAAAAATATTCACTAAAAAAAACACGAAACAAAAAACTCAATTTTCAGAAAACTGAAACCAAACAAACTAAATAATTTTTTTGTGAAACTCAATCTAGCAAAATTTGTTTAATTCAAAAAACTGAATAACAAAACGAAAGTGACAAATAATGAATTACCAGTAGCCCTTGTCCTCTTATCTTTCCTGAAATCAGCATTTATCTACCAAGCACAATTTTTAGATTTTCTCACAATCGCTAGTTTTTGCATCTCACATTGGGCCATTTTCTTATTCTTCTCTCTCATTCACCTTTGCTTAACGGATCTTCATAGCACGGGTGTAATTTTTTAAAATTATTTTATACACCATAATACTCGTGCAATGTATGGGTTTAAATAAATAATTAAAAATTAAATTTGAAATTAAATAATAATATAAAATTTATTTATAAGAAATAAATAAACTATGGTAGAATGTATTTTTAGAAAAGTGCAATAAAATTACAAAAACTATTTTTATAATGAAATATAAATGCATTTTGTTATATAAGTTTTACAATTTAGTTTATTTTATATCAGAGATAACTCAATCATATAATAAATTATATTTGTCAGTTTATTAACTATCCATTGTCTATTTTGTAAGTTTAAAAATATGTTTACTTCTCCTATGTCATAATTCACGAATACAAAAGAATAAGAGTTGACTTGGAGATTTATAATTGTATTAGACACTAAAAATGACATAATCTAATTGACTCAACATTTATTTCAACTTGGCCATGACTTAATCGTTAGAGAATTGTCTTAATTTATGCCTAAGCATGAACCACTTAACTCATTTATTTATTAAATTGGTGAATAAATATATGTTAGTATTTTTTATGATAAAATAATAAATATGTACATGTTTATGTATAGTTATTAAAAAAATTAAAATTTTGATAAAATTTTATATTTATATTTAAAATTATTGAGGATTTATAGTTGTACTAGACACTAAAAGTGACATAATCTAATTGACTCAACATTTATCTCAACTTGACCATGACCTAATTATTAGAGAATTATCTTAGTTTATACCTAACCATGAACCTTTTAACTCATTTATTTATTAAATTGGTGAATAAATATATATTAGTATTTTTTATAATAAAATATATAAGAGTTGGCTTGAAAAATTATAGTTGTGTTAGACACTAAAAGTGATATAATCTAATCGACTCAATATTTATCTCAACTAGGCTATAACCTAATCATTATTTATTCCTAAATATGAACCACTTAACCCATTTATTTATTAAATTGGTGAATAAATATATGTTAGTATTTTTTATAATAAAATACAAAATATGTACATGTTTATGCATAATTATTAAGAAAATTAAAACTTTGATAAAATTTTATAGTTATATTTACAATTATTGAGGATTTATAGTTGTGGTATACACTAAAAGTGATATAATCTAATGGACTCAATATTTATCTCAACTTGGCCATGACCTAGTTATTAGATAATTGTTTTAATCTATATCTAAGCATGAACCACTTAACTCATTTATTTATTAAATTGGTGAATAAATAGATATTAGTATTTTTTATAATAAAATATATAAGAGTTGGTTTAAGAATTTATAATTGTGATAGACGTTAAAAGTGATATAATCTAACTGACTTAACATTTATCTCAACTTGGCCATAATCTAATCATTAGAGAATTGTCTTAGTCTATGCCTAAATATGAACCACTTAACTCATTTATTTATTAAATTAGTGAATAAATATATGTTAGTATTTTTTATAATAAAATAATAAATATGTACATGTTTATGCATAGTTATTAAAAAATTAAAATTTTGATAAAATTTTTTATTTATATTTAAAATTATTGAGGATTTATAGTTATGCTAAACACTAAAAGTGATATAATGACTCAACATTTTTCTCAATTTGGACATAACCTAATTATTAGATAATTGTCTTTGTCTATGTCTAAATATAAACCACTTAACTCATTTATTTATTAAATTGGTGAATAAATATATATTGGTATTTTTTATAATAAATATATAAGAGTTGGCTTGAAAATTTATAATTGTGCTAGAAACTAAAAGTGATATAATTTAATTGACTCAACATTTATCTCAACTTGACCATGATCAAATCATTAGAGAATTGTCTTAGTCTATGCCTAAACATGAACTACTTAACTCATTTATTTATTAAATTAGTGAATAAATATATGTTAGTATTTTTATAATAAAATAATAAATATGTACATGTTTATGCATAGTTATTAAAAAAATTAAAACTTTGATAGAATTTTATATTTATATTTAAAATTATTACATGAATAGTTAAGTGTATTTATGTGTGAAAAAACTATCCAAGGTCAACCTAAAATAAGGGCATTGTTGTAACCATTCTTTGGAACTGATTTAAAATTTTGATCAATCAATTGATAAAAATAGCTGATAATAATCAATTTAAATTTTATGTTTAAATTATATTATAATTTTTTAGGTTTTGAATATTATGAACTAATTTGAAGGAGAGTATTGACATTAAATATTAAAAATGGTTTAAAAGTTAGATGAAGATCAATTTTATGCCAACAATTAAATTCTTGGAGAATTATCTTCATTTGTACCCAATTCATTATCACTTAACCTACTTATTTTTTTATTTTTTATTTTTTAAATCAGTAAATATATTATGATTATATTTTATAACAAAAATAAGAAAATGTATGTATTGTCTCCGAGATTACCGAAGGCCAACTTACAAAGATTTATACAAACAGAGTGCACACATATGGGGCTTACATATATGGAAGCAATAAATTCAAATCTAAAAATAAGAAAATGTATGTATTGTCACAACCCCATTCTAGCCCTAATAAAATGATGCTGTGATGGCCAGTAATCCGAGATTACCGAAGGCCAACTTACAAAGATTTACACAAACAGAGTGCACATATGGGGCTTATATGTACGGAAGCAATAAATTCAAATCTAGTTAGGCCATAAGAGCCGTGCATAGATTAAATGAAATGACATACATATTAGCATCTTGATCACAAGGCTGCTCAAGCTCAAACATACAAACAATTGATTTACAAAACTAAGAAGCATGATCTTCAAGATACTACAAAAATAAGAACCAAAACATCTTCTACATAAAGCTTAGGCGACATCGCCTTCTTGATCATCACTTACATATATACATAAAGGAGAGGGGTGAACTGAAAAACTCAATGAATGATATAAGTAATAAAGGTTTGAATGGATGATATCCGAGATTTTGCCAAAACCATACATATCATAACTTGTAACAAAACAAGGGATGAACCAAATCCATCAATCAAAGTCTTTCAAAGCTTCTTGGGATGTTCACTAACATCTACATAATACAAAGGATGACATTCCTGACAAAACAAAGGAATAATCGGCCCGAAATCGATTAGACAAGCCCATCTGTCGAAGTTGTTGGTGGCAAGAGAGATATCTCAAACAAAAGTACTAGTTGCATTATAGTCCCCTAGCACTAAGGACTTTCCACGAATGTCATCAAAACAAACATAATACTTGATACAAAAACTAAGAGATAATCATTCATGCTTGATCAAATACTTTTTCAAAACAAAGCAAAACTTTTATTCAAAACATTATAACATAATTTTATTAAAAATACCACTCACAATAGCTTTTCGGATGTAGGGATTAAAGCAAAGATCCAAGAACTACAATCACATAGCAAAGTCCACTGAATGCATTTCAAGAAGACAAGAAAAGATGCTCAGAGATAGGTATGCAATGCACTCTCAAAACAAGTTTCAAATAAGTAAAATAGATCCCGTCATTTCTTTCCGAAACCAAGTCAAAACAAAGCAAAACATGTGTTGAAAGTTAAGTCAACGTTTCTCTTCTTGGAAAAGTATGCTGGGTACAAACCAAGTCGCGGAATGGATGTACAGAGATGAGCTGGGCCAAAATGGCCTAGCTGGGTGAACTCAGGAGGTCTTACCCGATGTTTCACACCTCTTGGCCGAGGTGTGGTTTCCTTGGCCTAGGTGTGGGGCTGCCTACTGAGATGTTACAAGGTGCCGGCAAAAGTGTACTATGGTTGGCCTAGGTGTGCAGTGGTTGGCTTAGGTGTTAGGTCTGGAAGAGTGGGTCTCGATGACCACACTTAGAGAAATGGTGAAGTCTAGAAATCTAGGTTTCCTTTTGAGAAACATGAACATGAAGAACATGAATGCTAGAATCATAAGTTTTTATTCAAAATCTAGGATTTCATGATATCAGTTCAAAATCATGGACCTGGGTACACATACTTGAAGATTTCATAAGAACAAACACGAAAACATAGAACTTGATATAAACTTTTGGATCAAAACATAGTTTTCTTTCAATAACATAAGAACATCACTTTCTTTCTCTAAAACAAAACTTTAAATTAATGCATGACTCATGAATCATGCTAGATCATGCAATGTGATCATATTAACATAAAGAACAACAAGAGTAGATCAAGAATCTAACTTCAAAACGCAAATCCAACGGTTCAAGGTATGAAAATCAAGCTTGAAAATCTAGTTCTCACTCTAAGAACTTCTTCTTCTTCCTAAAACTTCTCTCTCTACAAGGCAAAGATATGGAAATGATATGGGTTTCTCAATGGCTGACTGACTAATACCCACTACTGGGACACATGGCACTATCTAATCAAATCTCCTCAAAAAGGTGCCAGAATAAAAGGACAAGAGTAGGTCAAAGTGTATATAACCAATAAGGTAGCATGGGCACTCTGACAAGGCAATGATCCTAGATCAAAACATAGGCTTCGGACAGGTAAAGTCTCTCTGACCTCGGCTAGGAGAGGTGACACTTGGCCTAGGTGTGACATACCTCAACCTAGGTTATACAAGTCAAGGAAGAAGATCGCTAGGTGCTGGCTAAGGTGCATAACAAGGTTGCAAGGTTCAAGGATCAAGGATCTCGGATGCCTAGATGATAAACATCTCGGCCTAGATGATACACATCTCGGTCTAGATGCTAGTGTGAAGGTGAATGTGAAGGTCAACCAAGATGGTTCCAAGATGATCCTAGGTGTTAACGCTCAACAACCTAAGTGTAAGAGGTTCAAAGGTGTGACCTAAGCATGAGGTAGCAAAGATAGATAGCTTAGGTTCAACACACGGAGCAAGAAACAAAGCATGCACATAACATTTAAGCAAAACATAGTAGCACCAAAACAGGCAGGAACCTTTACTTAAGCAAAACAAATCAAATTCTGCATATACAAGTTTAACAAACCAAAATTATGTAAATTTATATGAGCAAGACTAAGACAAGAATGAGGGTTGTTATGTGTATATTTTTGGCATATTTATTGTAAAAAATTTATATATTTATATTAAAAATTCTTATACAAATAATTAAGTATATTTATGTATAAAAAAATTATATAATACTGGGTCGACCTAAAATATAGAGACTGTTCTAGTTTTAACTTGGACTCGATTTAAAAACTGATTAGTTAATTAGTGAAAACAATTAATAATAATCAATTTAAGCTTATGTTTAATAATTTGTTAAGTTGTGATAGGTATGAGCTAATACTTGATCAAATATTAAAATAGTGTAGAAACTAGATTTGGTTAATTTTTATGCTATACATCAATCTAATTTTTAAATTATCATTTTGGTTCATGCCCAACCATCACACTGCCCCCTTATTTATTTTTTTAAAATGATAAAAACATTGTAAAATTTTTTTATAACTAAAATAATAAAAAATATGAATATATATATATATATATATATTTAGCATATTTTTTAATATTCTAAAACTTCAACTAAAAAATTATATATTTATTCTTAAAATATGTCTAATATTAAATTATATTTATATCTAAAATAACTATTTAAGATCAGATTAAGCTAGTTTATAGATTTTATTTTTAGTATAGAATTTGATCAAAGAAGTGAAGTCTCAAAACAAATCATAATTTTTAATTTAAATTTTATTAAATTGTTATTTAATACAAATTTTCACTTAAATTTTTTTAATATTTTAAAAATAATAAATTATTTGTGAAATGAAGTTACCATTATAAAAAAACACTAAAAAAAATTATCTTTTAGAAGTGTGAAAATTTCATTAACTAAAGAATTAAATTGATGAGATATAGAATTTTGTTTTGTTTTTTTTTTTGTTTTTTTGTTTTTTTTGAAAACAAAATCAATGAATGTGGCTAATAGAAAGGGTGGTTATAATCATACAAACTTAATTTCTTTTAACACCCATCATATGTATTAAAAAATTTATAATTTAGGAATAAATATTAGTACATATGAGTGTACAAAACAAATCAAAAAAGAAAAAAAAAATTGTACAAAAGAAATTAAATGTGTGTAATTAAATCAAAATATTTTCAAGGTTCTTAATTTTTATCATGAATTTTAAAGATTTGAGAGTAGTATTATATGGTATGAATAATATAGTAATATAGTAAGAAACAAATTTTAATTTTTTTTAAAGGAAATAAAAATCAGTAGAAAAGGATTAGGTTGGAAAAATATAGAATTTTTTTTTTTATCTTTCCTTCTGAAAACTATAAATTATGGAATTATTAATATTTTGAAAACTATTACTTTAATGGATTAATTAATACTACTTTGTAAATTTATTTTTTAATTCAATAAATCCACAAATTTATTATGAGATTTTGGAGCTCCCACAATACTCCTCACGAAGATTCCCTTTTGCTTATATAATTTGTAGATGTAGATTTCCATATTCATTAGATCATGTATTAAGATTACAGGATAAATTACAAACACGCCCTCTGAAGTTTACTTAAATTACAAATTATCCCCTGTGATTGTAGAAATTACATTATGCCCCTTAAGGTTTCTAATTTCATAACAAATAGGTCCTTTCATTAATAAATTATCAAGTTAATTAATAGTTTTTAATAATGTCAAAATTTTATTTCAATTAATAATTCAGATAATTTTATTATTGTATAGGTGAACAGTTGAAAATTTTACTTTTTCAATTAATTTTGTTAAATAAAAAATTCTGACAGTGAGGTATTTGTAATTTTCCAAACCACATGAGACAATTCGTATTTTAAGCAAATCTCAAGAGGTGTATTTATAATTTATCCTATATTTTAAGATTTTGAATGATCTAATAATTATGAATGTATTGCAATAAAGGGTAAGAGAGATTTAAAAATAAATAATATTTGATCGAGAGAAAGAAATGGATGTGCTCATTCAAGGCCAATTCAAGCAATTTGTTAAAGGGTTGAGAGTACACAAGAAAAAGACTAAAATGATAGTCGAGAATTACATTTTTTAGTTTTTTTTTTTTTTTTTTTTTTTTTTTTTTTGCACTTTTTACATAAAAATGTGTAAAAAAAAAAATTTGAAAATGATTTTTTTAATTATTTTTTTTATTTGGATTTACGGGTTCATCAAGGGTTTCATTTTGATAATTCAATTTATTCATTTTTTAAGTTTTTGTGTGTAAATTAGTTGTGAAAAAAAAAATCAAATTGATATAGAATTTGATTTCATCATTTGCCTTAAAAAGTGAACAATAAATATATTTTAAAAATAGATTATCTATTTTTTTAAAAATATTTAATAAATAAATAAATAAAATCATTAAAATAAAACCATAGTAAGCCACGAATCCAAAGTGCATCCTCCAATACAACCAATTAGCTTTGTTAATGTATATAAAAGGAGAGAGAAAGACAGATGGATGTTCTCGTTCGGGAACATTTGAAACAATTTCGTTACCTTAATATCTCTGTTTTAAAAATAAAAATAAAAATATATGGGTAAATTACACTGACGTCCCATGAGGTTTATGTTTATTACAGTTCTTTCCTCACATTTGGCAAATTACATTGACCTCTCTTGTCAGTGTAATTATTTGACGGTGTTCACTTTTAAGTTAAAATAACATATTTACCCTTAACCTTTACATATACTTTAAAGGATAAATTACATTGACGCCTCCTGAGGTTTCAATTTAATACGGATCCCCCCTGACATTTAAAAAAATAATAATAATTTAATAAAAATAAATATGAAGAAATATATTTAATTTATAAAAAATTATTTCCAACCACTCGAAAGATAAAAATTATATAAAAATGATAATTATTTTTTATTTTTTATTTCTTAATCAATTTAATTTTTAATTTAAAAAAAAAATTCAAAAAATCAAACCATGCATAGCCTAAAGAATCTTTTGATAAGCAATTTCTTACGTTGGTAGCTTATTTAATTATTTTTTAATTTTATGATATTTTTACCATCTGAGATCGATTTGGTAACCATTTCGTTTTCAGTTTTCACTTTATATTTACAAAAAATTTAAAAACTGTCATAAAAACTTGTTTGATAATTTTTTTTTGTTTATAAATGGTTGTTTGAGTTTGTAAATTTGAGAAAAAAAATGAAAATTCAAAAAATGAGTTTACGTTGGTTTTTAAACAGAAATTTAGAAATTTGACTAACAAATTTTTTTTCAAATAATTTTTTTTCCAATTAATTTTTTTTTTCGATGAATTTTTTTTTCAACTAATACTAACCGAGGAGGTAATTGGTAATGTTACTTTAAACTTTAGGAAATGGATTGTAATTTCTAAAATATGAGGGGTGTCAATGTAATTTACCCACTAAGGGCAAAATTGGTATTTAAAAAAATTAAATTGCTGATATTAGCAAAATCTATTAAGTCAACTAAAATCTGTAATGAAACTTTAAACCACAGGGAGGGACATGTAATTTCCAAAAGGTGAGGGGAGGAATTGTAAAAAATATAAATCTCGGGAGGTGTCAATATAATTTACCCAAAATATATTTAGTGAGATGGTAGCCAAAAGTCCATAACAGAATTGTGGGGTGAATCTTTAGATGACACCACACTAATGTCACTAAAGATTCTTCTTTTACAGGCTTATCAAATCAACTAAATAAAAAATGTTGAGTGGTGTTAGCCATATACTGAGTGCTAACTTTTTTATTTACCTGCAGATTTTGACAACTGGCTAGTCCTTGGTAGGGGATGTTATTGTTGTGGGTTGAGATTTGTGAGCTATAAATTGTTGTTGTTTTTTATTTCTCTCTCAGAGAGTCCATGGTTATTCCAGAATACCTATCACTGTTATCAATCTTTGTTGAGTTGTGTGTACAGTGTGAGTTGAGTGAATTAGCTCATATATATTGTGAGCTTTGTGCAATACAGTGTTATAAGTGTTGCTGTTTTCATTGTTCTATATATGTGCTGTTGGCTTTCCCAAGTTACTCTAATCAGTGGTGGAGTAAGCACTGTGTTGTCTCCATTGAGGCTACAGCTTATTAGAGGATCACCAGGACTAGGCTGCATTGCTGCACCAGTCTAAGTGGAGTTCCTTCACATGGAGAATACTTTGTCTTTCCTTTTACTTTTGTAATGGTTGCAACTCTTTATAGGTTTTTTTCTCTTTCAGTTCTTACAACTGGGATGTTTTGTATAAGTGTTATATTTGGGTTTGTAACAGTTTTCCTTCGTGTTCCTTGAGTTGGTCTAAGGCTTGTGCCAATGGTCTAGATTATATTTCTGTTCTTGAACAGTTTTGAACAATTTGTATTAGGCTTGTGCCTATGGTTGAGTTGGTCTAGTTTATGTTTCTGTTCATGTTCCCTATCTTTGATTGGAATATAGATCTTGAGCAGTTTCGTCTTCTTGGTTGGTTTTGTTTTTTAGCTGCTTTAGGTCCTGGGGTATGCCCCCGGTAATCTTGTAAATTTGTTATTTTTATTTATGACTTATTCACAAAAAAAAAAAAAAAAATTCAACTAAATATATGGGCACATAGAAATGCCCAATGAACTTATGGGCATAGGGAATGCACAATCACATAACCTACACCCATTCTTCCTTGCCTCCTCCACCTAACACCTCTCCACGAGGGAGAGCCATGGGACGGATTTGAGACTAGATTGTTGTTTTCTGCTTCTGCTTCTGCTTCCGCTTTGTATCATATTGAGAGTGGAGTAAATTAGATTGGTGGCGGGTGGATTAATTTTATAACTTAAAAAATAAAAATATTAATAAATATTATAAATAATATAGTATATTTTAGATAGCGATTCATAATTAATAAAAGTTAGAAGAATGTAAAATGAGTGAAAATGAATACAAATTGTAATGTGTGAGATTTTAATGTAATCATATTTAAAAAATTAAATTATATATTATATACATATAAATATATTTAATAAATATAAACATATAACAGGGTAGGTTGGAACGTGGCGAGATAAACAAAATCCATCTTCACCTCACTTTCTTATTGGGGCAAGAAAAACCCGTAAGGAAATGAGGGTGGGGAAAAATTGACAATCCCTAACACCCAAGCCACCGTCGCTCCTAAGCCTATCATAGAGCTAGCTCAAGCCTATTTAAGACTTAAATTCATGGAACAAAAATCTAAGTAAGATTATAAATTTTTATATTGTAATTCTTTATTTAAAAGTACTTTTTTTTCACTTTATAAGATATACAATTAGTAACTAAAATTTTATATTCAAATTTTGTTTTTTATTTTTATTTCTTTTATTTCATAGGAAGAAGTATAATTTATATTTTTAGAATTGACCATGGTACCATACACACAAATCAATTATAAAAGGAACTACATAATCATGTGTTGCAAGAGTTTTTGTGATTAGTTATGTGATTAATTAGTCTCTAATATGTCTCTTATTGATTTGGATTTTTAATTTTTTTTTTTTTTATTTTGACGAAGAAAGAGCTGTAATCACTACAAGAAATTACACATTTGCCAACCACTTTTACTGACTAAAAAAATTTTGGTCATAAAAAAATGACATTTGTCGACCAAAATAAAATTTCGTAGCTAAAAGTTGATACTATTATTGGCTACAAATATTTTGTTGCAAAAAAGTGATTTTTTGCAACCAATTTAAAATTTTTTGGCGCCAAAAATATAGGCGACAGAGTGAAAATTGGGCGGGAGCATTATGATCTTTTAGCAATTAATATTGTAACGCCCTAAAAAATAATACATATAAACCCACATTCTTGACATGCATAGACATAAGAGAATAAAACATATTTCCATTCATCAGAGTGTTTAGTACAAAAGTATTACATGTTGACAACAAAAGTACATGCCCTACGGGCTTACAACTTTCCAAGTCAACACTTGGGTTCAACAAAAGAAGAGTTCTAACTCTTTATACAAATAAGCCCTCGGCTTGAATCTACATGTAATACACAAAAATATAACAACAAAAGTTCTTCCGCCTCTAAGCCTCCTAAGCTACGTCCTTGGATGTGGCATATCACCTGCACCTGAAAATGATGTCCCATATAGGGTGAGCCAATACCCAGTAGAGATTTACTAAACCAATTATGAGAAATGACTAAAACATTAGCATTCGATAAATGATCAACACGTGTGAACCAACTTACAACCCAATACAGTTCTATGACAATTATGTACATCTTTCAGTCCACCATCCTTTACTTAACTAATTCATTTCATAAACATGGCTCAGAACCTGACCAAACAATTAGATGAGATAACAACTCATATAACAACACTTCCAATAACCATAATTCAATGAGACTACGGCTCACATAAAAGCACCTCAATACTTCAATTAATACACATATTTGCTGTATTAATGGAGTTCATCTCCTATCTCCTCCCAAACAGGTTTGAGAGTCCATCCCCTATCTCCTCTCAAACCATAGAGTACATCTCATATCTCCTCCCAAACAATATACATATACAATTTATTTAAACACTTATCATATACAATGATGTAGACGTCCTCGAACGTCCCGGGAAAATCTCATTTTGTTCATTGGGCTCACTACAGTTCGGACTCAATGTCACGGTTTTTAATCTGATCTTGCAAAGTGCAATGCGAGATTAATAAATCACCAAAGAGTCCAAATCCGACAAATCGTTTTGAAAAATTGATTTTTAGAAAGAAGTGCCAAACATGGACTGCTTTGCCAGATACAGAGTCGCCACCTAAATATTTTATTTTGGGAGAATTTAGGAAACCCTTACTCGTGCCTAAGGCCACGTGTCCGTCATCACCAAAGTTGTCTCAGCTCGGGAACTTGGGTACGATTGGGGAGGGTTATTTCATGAGCACCCCCGCTCGCCCGATCAAAGATCGGCCACTACTAAGCATGATATCTTATTTTTGAAAACACATATGCTCTTATTCCGGTTATTAACCTAGAATTACTATGTGATGCGCACAACATACAAGTATAGACTAGATTGCCTAAGTTGGAACGAAGCATCGTATATCCGTTTGTTTTGAAAATGGATTGAAGTTTGCTACTCGCAAGTAGGCTAAAACATGGGTTTCGACGAATTATTCCAATTCAAGCAACCCAACCTTCACCCACAGGCATTCAGGCAGTTATATCATATAAGCACATAGCCTCATGGTAAGCATGCTATCATGGCAGTCACTCACACGCATGCAAGGATGCTAAAGCATATACACTTACCGAGTATTCCGAGCCAAAACAGAAACTAGTTAGTAATCAATGCATGATCCTAGTTCATGTTAAGACGGCTAATGCAACACATGCAGGAATGCAACTAAGATAGGCTTGGCTATTCTAAGATGGCATATGAGATGCTACAGATAACACGCATTCAACTTGGAATTGAAATACGATGCAGTTAGTATGATGCGCCGAGCCTGGTGCATGCAAGACAGATGAATGGATGCAATCATGCGAGCATAAGGATGCTAATTGAAACGTGCCCTAAAACTAACCATCATAAGCTGGTAAATAAAAGGGAGAAAGACGTGGGGTTGGAAGACATGCATCATACACACGCACACTTACTACAACAATTGGCCCTCTCGACGGAGGGTCTGAATAAATAATACAACACCAACTAGCTAATCTAAGCTAATCTAAATAAGCTAGTTATTACATAACCAAAATGAATAATAAATTACAGCTAATTATTACAAAACTCTAATTAATTAACAAACTAACTAAGTAAGCAATTAAACTAGCATGCAAACTACATGAATGTGGACTGCCTCAGCTCTGCCTTGAATGATAAAGGATGCATGCATGCTCGAGTCGCCTTGTCGGGAAATCCATCGCGATGTCTCAACTCGCCTTTGTTTGCAATTGAACTCAGAAACTTGCACAAAGCTCCAAGGAGATGAAACTCCACCCTGGGAATCTAGTGGAAGGCTACCAACCAGCTATAGGCATTGGAGACCACCTACCGACCACCCTTGGTGGTGAAAACCAGAAAAGGTGGTTGGCCTGCCAGAAACCCTGGTCAGCCGGCCAGTTTCTTCTCCTGGTTTCTGCATTTTCTGCAACAAAGGCAAGAGAGAGAGAAGGCAAAGTATTTTCAACATATGTGTGCCCGACCACTCTCCCCATCATTGCATAAGCTCTAGGGAGTGTAGTCCTCGATCCTCGTGCCATCAATCACGCATCTCGATGCATGATGGCCGAAGAGTCGAATTGCACGACTCAATGTGAAATGAATGCACATGTAAACACCTAAAGCCGACAACTCTATCATGGATAATCAAGAGTGCCGGTGGCCAAGAATCGAGGCACGTTTCGTCACTTTGAGTACGAAACGTCCCTCGTTTCCCGTGTTTGGACTAAACCATACTCCAAACACAATGCAACAAACAATGTATGGACAAATACAACTCTAGCATGCGATCTAAATGCAATGCAACTAAGTGATGCGAAGATGCACGGAATGACATGCAAGCATGCAAATGGCATACACAATGCTATGAACTAATCAATGGCATACTCAATGCACATGGATTATGTGGCATGCATACACAATGCACTAACATACGCAATGTTATGAACGAGGCATACGCAATGCAATGATCAAACATGCGATAACATGGACTATAGAGCATATACAATGCAAGATGGACTTAAACCAAGATGGGTGGGCCTCAGCCACACCAAAATCAGTGGCCAATATGATGAAAATGAGGCAACAAGGTACATGCAAACATGCACAAATGCAAGGGACCAAACCTAAGGAACAAAGTGCAACTCTACCAAAGCATGACAAGGATGAAATATGGCATACAATGACACCTATTCTAGCTCTGAAATGACATAGAAGATGGTCCCGAATCATGCAAATAACTCACCCGATGCGTGTTGGATGGCACAATTATCGAAATTAGTGAAGTACATTACACTAGAGGTATGCAAAGCGATGCCCAAATGACCAAAACAACCCCAAAAAGTCCCTATGTAGACCCAAAACAGTGGCAAAATGGATTAAAATGATGGCTTGCAATGCACAAAAATGAAGCTCATGCAATAGCCCAAAAATGAGACATACAAGCACAACTCTCAAACGCATTTAAAGAGTGGAAAACATGAGAATATGGCACACGTATAAGCTCTGAAATAACATGTTCAATGATGCCAAAACATGAAAACAACTCAAGTTAAGCATGCAAGAGGCTTCAAAACTCGAAGCTAGGCAAGGATATTACACTACAAGCATGCATGACAAGCATCATTCGACCATGGGACCTCAAAACAGAGCTAAGACAGCCCAAATCATGAATAAAATTAGTTTAGAATATGGCCAAAATATGCTAGAATCAAGGGCCAAAACAACATGCAATGTGAGCTAGTGAACATGGATCACACTACAAGCATATGAAGCATTCAAGAGGCCACTAAACCAGCAAAAGTCAGAGACATGACATGCCAAATAAAGCTCAAAAACCCACTGCAACATGATCAATGCATGCAAGAATGACATGCTTCGTTGATAGGCTATAAGATGGGTTATTCTACACATGCAAGAGACACACCCAAGGTGACAAAACCAACTCTGGAAAGAGCCTAGGAAGGCCCTAAAAGTCACTGAAAAGGGCCTGAAACAAGGCTTGGAGGTGTGCAAATGAAGGCTCCTTTGTAAGGCCAAAAATACTGGTGAACAAGATAAGGAGGGAGAGGGTCACCCCTCTCTGATTTTGGCTCTCAAAAATACATGTTAACCACTGAAAATCCGCTGGATTTCAGTGGTTAAAAGGCCAAGCAAATGTCAACACAAAGGCCTTAGGGCATGGCTCAAAACAAGGCAAAATGAAGCATGCAAGGGGGTAGATGACCCTCTACAACAAAATGACCTTAAACAAACATCAAAAGGACCTCAAAACAAGACTTTTTTTAGTTTACAACAAAGCTCAAATATGCATACAAATAAGGCAAAGAGATGGATCAAAATAAAGTTTAAAAGAGGGAAAAAGTGTGTTACCCTTGAAGCTCAGCAAGACAGTAACTTCTGGACCCAAAACCCAACTCCTTAACCTCTGAAAATGGCCTCCAAGAAGCTCTAAGCAATGGTGGAAGGGTTAGGCTATGAGGTGGTGTGCAAAGCTGCAAGAACAATACACTTTTTGAGCCAAAATAGAGAGATATAGAAGGAGATATATTGTATGCCTTTAGCAAACTTCTGAACCCTCACAAAGGAAGGGGAGGCCCTCCTTTATAGCCAAAAGGGACCAAAGCTTCTCAAAGAAACTAAAAACCAAGGTTGAAGATCCTCCATACACGTGTATGGAGGATCCAGTTTGTGCTTTCTAGCTGGCACAGTTGGCAACAACTCACAGAGACAAAACTATGGGAGGCAGGCCGACCAGTTCAGGTGGTCGGCCGACCACCTCCCCTGGTCGGCCGACCAGTTCAAAAGGTTCAACCCAATGAAAGGTGGTCGGCAGCCCCATTTGATGGTCTCCACATTGAATGCAAGCTAGTGGTATGGTGGGAGACCAGTAAATGTGGCTCAAAGACCAAGGAGACCAGCTTCCTGACAAGAAAACTGGTTGGCGGGAGAAAAGTAGTCTCCAAGGTGAAAAGGTGGTCTCTCATCCTTATACCACCTCCCAAACAATGAAAACAAGGTCCATGCCAAAAATAAACCAAGACGGATGCAAAACGAGGGTTCGGGGGTCAAAACGCGCAGCCAGGTGCCCCGAAAACAGGCTGTTAAGCATCGAAAGTGGCGTGCGACCACAAAGGTGGTCTCCCGAGCCACAGTGTCCCTCCAGAGAGAGGAAGCAAGGTGTGTGCCAAAAACCGTGCCAAACGGAGAAAGTTAAGCGGCCCCGAACTGAAGCGCACGGCGACGGCTCTGAAAATCAGAAACTGGTCTCCAAACGGAAAAAATGGCCTACGACCACAAAAAGTAGCCTACGGCCACTGAGAGATGGTCTACGAGACCTCTTCCTCCCTTCGTGAAGAGAAAACAAGACCTGGTTCGCAAATCGAGGCAAAGCACAAAAGGGTTCCGAGGTCCGGGGGTAAGGCTCTTAGCCGAAACTCCGAAACCTCAGAATGAGCACAACAAGCACCATCACCGAGCGCTCAATCGATGACGTCTGAGTCTTAAGGTCGGTCAAAAATGGAGTGTCTACAAATGATCAATCAATACACATATTCGATGTATTATTCCAACCGTCATATTCAATGACATATTCCAGATGATTAGTTTCAGTTTTCCCTACTCAACATACAGTGTCTACAACAATCAAGACTATCCTCCACCGATAGCCCAAAGCAGTTATTTCTAAACAGATAACAAATGTATCAAACAGATATAATATCAACATTCTCATAGGTGAGTGATTAATTAATCCAACTACACCATTCAATCTCATGATTCCCCAATTTCATGAATTCCAACTCAATTTCATAATTCCACAAATTAATTATTCAAATTAATTATTCCACATAATTAGGGCATTTTCTCATTTTTTTCTCAAATATTGATCCTAAGACCAAATTCCACCAATTTGATTCACAAACTCATATTCCCAATGTTTTATATGCACGTGGAGCTTCAAAACACAAAACCCCTCTTTATATAATTACAAATCAAACCCTAACTTTTTTCAAAATTACCAAACAACACCATTTAATCAAAATGACTAAAATTTATGACAAAACTCATAAGATGGAGTAGGATATCTCTACCTTAATTCTCGGAGCTCAAAGGAGGAGAGAGGTGAAACTTAAAGTGCTCCAAATCCACAATTTTTCAGATTAAAGTGAAGCCCACACCACCCTCTATCTTTCTTACAAAGAGATTAGGGTAGAAACACTCTAGAAGTAGATGAAACCTTAGAGAGAAGGTGTATGTAGAGAGAGAGAGAGAGAGTCGTATCTAGGGTTTGAAATGTAAAGTGTATCAAAAAGTGATGAAGGAGACTGCTGCTGCCAACTGATATAATCGAGGCTCGCTCGAGTGAAGAAGTGGTCGCTCGAGCGACCAGACACAACGAAACCTCGTTCGAGCGTAGAAAGCCTCGCTCGAGCCAACAATTCGAAGTTTCAGGTCTGCAACCTAGAAGCACGCTCGAGCGAAGAAAAGCTCGCTCGAGCGAAGAAACTCAAAACATAGTCCTCGCTCGCTCGAGCGAAGGAAAGCTCACTCGAGCCAAGAATAGCAACCTTCAGGTCCAGAACCAGACGCAGACGCAAGCTCGAGCGTAAGACTTCTCGCTCGAGCCACCAGACACAACACTCAACTTTCGCTCGAGCTAAGGAACCCTTGCTCGAGCGAAGGAACTAAAACAAAGAGCTCGCTCGAGTGAAAAAAGCCTCGCTCGAGCGAAGACACCAAAATCTGAGCAGCAACCATTTGTTCCCAAATACAACCAACCTGCTACAAACTTGGCCAACACATCCTAAAACTCAAATACGAGGAATTAAAGCACAGAAAAGAAGCATATACAATAACAGACATCTACGGAACCTAGTCTGGAATACAACAACCAAAGGAGAGAAAACCGGGATCGCTATAAATATAATTTAGTCGCAAATATCAAAACGATGTTGTTTTGGTATCTAAATACAGGTTTAGACATTAGTCAACCAACATGTTTGTAGGGGATAACTTTACTAATTCAAACACTTATATTAAAAATAAATATGTGCCTCTTTCACACCTCAGTTGAATTCGATCACACCTCAGTCGTGCCAATCACCTCGCCTCTCTATCAATGTTGCCGTCTGTCATTCTCGCCTCTTCACTATCAGTGCCACCGTTCGACTTCGCCATTTCTGATTCATTTAGGTATTGTTTCCAACATTCTGTCTTGCTCTGTTTATATCTCTCGGTCTCATTTTTTCTCTTTGATTTCTCTTACTCCTTTTTCTCATACTCGTCTTGTTCTACAATGTCTCACCCACTAGGGCTCTCACCATCGCAATTTTTTGGAGCATCTTTAACTCTCCCTAAAAACAATTTGAGGTAAAAATCCTCTGTATCACTCTACTCACTTAATCTTTGTCTGTCTCTCCCTCTCACTGTCAATGTTTCTGTTGATGTTTGCTATTGGGATATGTCGATAATAGGATTTCAATATGTTGTTTGTGAAGTCCGCCAATGTGTGATGTTCCCTTGGAGTGTTTTATTTCTTCTCTTTCTTTAAGTATCCCTTTTTATATTGGGAAATATACTTAATGAGAAACAACAACTTGGCTAAGCTTTTATAAGTTATTTGTGAAATAGAAACAGATTTGGGAAAAATTTTGAAAAAAATTTCTTCATTGGTTGACAATTCACTGTTTGGTAGAAGGGAAAAGAAGAGATTTATACTCAACCAACTAATCAATGATAGAAAAGGAAAACTCAAAAGCATATCCACGGGAAAACAGTAGATTTACTTGATTTTAGTTGTTTGTGTATTACTCTCTAAATCCTTGTATGCAAACTAGTTTTTAGATACAGAATGTATGCTTCATTATCATGCAATGTGGACAATTATTCTTCATTAACCTTAGCAACTAGCTAGTGTTTTGTTCCTTATCATAAACTGAGTGAAGGGACGTTGGATGCGGTGGGTGGGATGAGAGGATCAATAAAATGTCCCATTTTTTTAAAAATAAATATAGTAGAAGACATTATTAGTAATTAGTGATTGGTAGCTAGAGCTAGAGTATAATCGAAATAAGGTCCCATTTGAAGATCAATCAAATTTTCTCATATCTCCTCTTTAGTTAGTTGTGAATTATATTCCCCTCTGTGCTTTCATACTAGGCATCCAAAGCACTTTTCAGTTCATATTTCACCTTTTATCTCATATATCTCAATGATAACGACAATAACACTGTCAAATACTAAGTGTTAGATTCAGCTAAATTGTATTACTCAAGTAACAAGTTGATTTGGATGAAGGGAGGGAGGGAGGTTCAACAAATTGGAGAGAAAGATATTGAGAGCTATTCCTTTAACAATTCTTTGGTCTATATAGAAACTTTGAAACGAATGTGTGTTCAAGGGTGTGAATCTTGATCCTTGGGAGCTTTGTGAGATTATCAAAACTAGAATTGGGCTTTGGCTCAAGTCCTCAACTAAAGAGCTGCATTTTTTTGTTTTTAACTTTTGTCTTGAATGTTAGGCAGATTAGAGTTTGTATTGGTGCAGGTTGATTGTTATTTGGCCATTGTAGGTGTGAGTTGAGCCTCCTGCTATCAGTGTTAGGGCTGCTGCTGTATCAGTTTGAATCTCTCTAACATTGTATTGGGTGGCCCTTGGAAGTGCACATGATTGGTCTTACTTTGGGTGCCAACATAGTTGAGATGCAGTGCATAGATAATAATGCTTTTCCCATGGCTTTGTTTTGTTCCTTCTCTTTCTAACATGTTTCATTTCTTTGTTGATTACAAGAAGAAGTAACACTTGATTGGATTTTTAGACAACGAGAAAGAAAGAAAGAAAAAAAAAAAAAATTCTATTTTATATAGACATATATATCTACACAAAACCTCCAAAATTCATAGCATAGTACATCTCTTAGTTTTGAATTATATACTGTTTAAAATTAAATGTGTAGCATACACTACTAATCAGTATGATTCTTAATTATGTATTTAAGCTCTGAAGTTGTATGTTATTAGTTCTCATAATTGGCCCCTTCCAAACCTTAATTTACCATTAACTCTGATGAGATAACTACTACCTTGAAATATCAATCTCTTTTGGTGTCAATTCTCTCTCTTTTTGGTGTCAATTGATTTAATAGCACCCAACATATTAATAATTGTAAGTTTTCAAATTAGAAAAAGCTGTCAATTTTTGGCACGCTATTTCTGGATGGATTTTTTGTGCGCCAATACCAAATTTTGGCTTGGGCATGAGACCATCGGTGCACGCCATTGGAAAATGCTTTGAAATGTTGTAAGAAACTAGTTTTTTGCATAACACTTGGCTAAAACTAGTTTTATTTACTTCAGTAACTATGACTGGCACCTTTTGCTATGCCAATTAGGAGAATGAATCCTAGAGTGTTATGAAGTCATGAAATTGATAATGTGGTTGCTGGCTTCAAAGAATAAACGAGTTTGGGTAAGGTTGTGACTTGATCTGCTATAACCCAGGAACCAAGGAAACCTAATTGGTGTTTAGTTAGAATTTGGTTCACCCATGGCTGAAAATAATTGGAAATCACTCGACATTATTTCTCTTTTTCTTTGGTACAGATGGATAAACTCGTGCACGAAGCTAAATTGTACAGGACTAATAGACACTTTTCGCATTTTTTGATGGATTATATATTTTTGGATAGATGTGTATGGAAAATATTTCGGTAGACTAGTAGTTATATTTTTGGATACACTAGTAGTTATAATTTTGGATGGGTGTGTATGAAAAATATTTGGTAGACTACTAGTTATATTTTTTGATTGATGTACATGGATAAAAATTTAAAACATAACAAGTACTTGTCAAGTACTTGTTATGTTTTAAATTTTTATGCTAGATAGATGTGAATTGGATGATTATATAGATTATAAGTGGATTTGTAATTGGAGGAATATGTAGTTTGGAATTACTTGTGGATGAAAACTTATAATAGCTGCTGACTTTAATTAAACAGATTTAGAATTGGATGATTTATGTATTTTGTTGAATGTTCATGATTCAGTTTATTTGTTGGTTTGAATGATTTTTTGCAAATTATATATTATATTGAATGAATTGGATGGATTATTATAAATTACAGGTTTATTTTGTTAGATGTTGGCGACCAAATTTTGGTTTTATTTTTCTAGTTTTGGCAACCAATTGATTAGTCGGGAAAGATAAGTTATACTTTTGCCAACTAAATAAGGTAGTCGGTGTATCACCACGCACATTTGGCGACTAAATAATTAGTCGTTAAATTTATTATTTTGGCAACCAAAGGATTTGGTCGCGAATAGGTTTATTGCCGACTAAAGTTTTAGTTGCACAAACATTCCTTTTGGCGACTAACACGTTTGGTCGTGGAATGTGACAATTGGCGACCAAACCTTTTGGTCGTGGAATGTGATAATTGACGACTAAACTTTTTGATTGTTGAATATGACAATTGGCGACCAAACCTTTTGGTCGTGGAATGTGATAATTGATGACCAAACTTTTTGGTCGTTGAATGTGACAATTGGCGACCAAACCTTTTAGTTGTGGAATGTGACAATTGACGACCAAATCTTTTGGTCGTGAAATGTAACAATTGACGACTAAACTTTTTTGGTTGTGGAATGTGACAATTGGCGGCTAAACATGTTTGGTGGGGAAAATATGGCTTTTCGCGACTAAATTGTTTTAGCTACCAAATGGATTAGTCGCAGTAATTATATATTTAGCGAGCAAAAATTTAGTCGGCAAATAGAACTTTTTCCTGACTAAAAATACTTTAGTCGCTAATTACTTTTCCCGAACCTCAATTGGCGACCAAAAAATTAATTGCGGATAATTTTTGCGGACTAAAAATGGACTTTTGCCCACTAAATTTTTAGTCGGTAAAAGTGCTATTTCCTGTAGTGAATAATGTATGGTTGGTATGTTTGATTTTGTTGTTGTTGTTGTTGTTTTTTTTTTTAAAAATAATTTTTCAGATTTGTTTTTTTGAAAAAATAAAAATTAGTTTGACGAAAAGAAACTAAAAAATAGAGTTTTAAAATTTTAAAAATTATTTCTGCCCCCCAAAAGATGAAACTATATAAAAATGATAAATATTTGGGTAAATTACACTTACCTCCCCAGAGGTTTATCATAATTACATATACATCTCTTGTGGTTTCAACAATTACACTGACCACCTTTACTTTCCAAAATAATACCAAGATTCCCCCCTCTGGTTAAAAGGTACCAAACGAAGTTAACTTACCTGTTAAATTTCCACTGTACCCTTCAACCACATTGTGAAATGACGAAAATCTTAACCTACACATTATTTTCTATTTATTTTTTTAATTAGTTTTTCTTCTAACCGTAGAAGGCACAATTTCGTTAATTTTGATTGACCATTAATTAAATGACATAACTTTGATTGTTCATCATTATTTTTTGGTTTTTAAATTATTTTATTTACACACAATTTATGAATTTTGTGCATTATTTATAAAGAATAAAAATATATATATATATATATTATAATTTTCATTGCACATAAGTTGTTTCACAAGTTCCATTTCAATGATCAAAATCATTGCTTTTATGAAGTTTTATTTAATAAATGTAACATTTTCAGTTTATCGTGTTTGTTTAAAAAATAATAAACAAATAAAATTTGACAAGTACAAATATGTTTTTGAAAATAGACTATGATAGTCCCTACAAGTATGAATATGACAAGTTGATAACGGTCAAGTTCATATTTCAAATTGAGAGAAACCCAACCAAAATATTTATTTAATTATTTGATTTTAAATTTTCTAAATTTATTTTTTACATTGTGTAATATATTGATAAATGTTTCACAACAATTTTATACTATATGTTTGATTCACTCGAATGCAATAGAATAAAATGATCATTCTATCATAATGTTTATTTTCATATTTGATTCACTAAAAAAATAGAAATTGTATTTTAAATAAAATTATCATTAACCTTTGAAAAGAAAATTATTTGAAAGCATATTTTTTATTTTGTTTTTGAGAATTTACATGAGTTGGGAATTAAAATGTTATCATTTGACTTTTGCCTTTTTTTAGATTATAAGAATACAATAATTTATTTTTTATTCACTACAAGTAATGAATAAAGTGAGCAAAAAACCATTCAAACTGTACCGTCTAATTCGTAGACCCTACTATGCATAAGGTGCAGCCGTGACCCCAAACCTCAAATCTCTTCAATATGTGTTGTGTGAGTATGATAAGGTTAAAATTTGTAGAAAAAATAATTCAATAAGTATGTTTGTATTTGCAAATGAAGAAATTTTGACGGTCTTGTTTAGGTAGTTTTTAATTAATTTTGAGGGTTTTGAAATTTTTAGGGTTTTTTTATATTTTTAATCAAATATTGTTATTTATTGGATTGCTAAATATCATTACTTGCTAGATTTGGAATGTAGGGATTTTGGCTGGATTTTGTTGCATTATTTATTTAGGGTTTATTATGTATTTTAATATTACAAAAATATATACAAAAATTTTATTGGAATTTTTTATGGTGATCTTAATGAAATTTTACTGGTATTTTTTACATGAACTTATTATCAATCATGGTGATTTTTCACTGAAATTTATTGAATTTTTCATTCATTTAGTGTTTTATTGGATGTTGTTGGCTTTTTGGCTTTTCGAAGGATAGTTTTGTAAATGCGAGCGTGCCAGCAAGGATCAATCAGTCCTTACAGAAATTATAATTGCCAACCAATTTATCAGACGATTGTGTTTTTTAGTTCTTTCAGCCTCAATGAAGAGGACTTTTACTGGTGGCTTGACTTAGGAGAAATTAAGAAAAATAACAAGTAATATGAAGAACAATCGCAGTATTTCATTAAAAATGAACACTTACAATAGTCCAAACTCAGCCTCGAAGAGGTTTACAGCAACAGTCTACTTGAATCTACTTGAAACTACTCCTAGGAATCGAAGTGCAGTGCAGATATTTAAAGGACAAGTATTTAAAGTGCAGGTATTTAAAGTGCAGGAAATGTAAAAACTGGGAAAGAAAATATAAAGTAAATGACTGGTTTGTATGATCTGAGTCTGGGGCCTTTTTCTGTGGACTTCCTTGCTATTTATACTTGCCAAGGATGACCTTCGAACTGCACTTCAAACCGTCGAACTGCTCCTCCATGATTGCTGATCATGCTGCCTTAGAAGTAGTTCCACTACGCCATCACTTGCAGTTAAACTTCCCTCTTATATTTGAATTTGAATATGAGTAACCGTTGAGGCCACGTCATCTTTCGTTTCTTTATTGATCTGGTGCTACTCGGATCACGTGAGAACCAATTGTCATCGCCACGTGTACGATCAGGATTGAAGACGTGAATCATCTTCCCATAATACCCTTATTCTGCCACGTGTCGAATTGTTACTGGCTTTTACAAAATATATAGCCAACATTACCCCCCGCACTAATATACCCAATACTTGGTGATATTAGTGGATTAAAAACTTTTCCCGCGTTTTTGGAATGTGCACGGAATCCACTTTCAGGAAACATAACCGTCACCCATTTGGTGATCATTAGCATTAACTCTCAAATTATTGAATATTTCAATATCTTTAGCATCCGAACGGATTATGGCTCAATCAACTTCTCACTCTACTGATCAAGCATACGAAGAGCCATTGAGTAATGCTGTTTCCCCTCGAAAGAATCTTCACGCATTCATTAGCCATCTTTATCCGCCCTTCCATATTCAGGTCGTGAAGGCCTTTGCGAATTATCAAGCTTTGGACTATGCGCACATTGCCATTAACCCTTCGATTCACAACTCCGTAAATACAAGAAGTTCTTCCTCTAGCATCCCTTTGTACTTTGAACAAACTACCCTCAAATCTTTGCTTCGATAAGTTACAAATATGGATTTGGGAAGTTCTTCTTCACACACCTCTGCATGGGATGAAGCTATAACTTCTTCATCGTCTGGGACTTCTAGTTGGACAAACTGGTCGACCTCTGAGACTTATGATGTAAGGGAGCGCATCAACCATCATTTTGTTGAGTTTACTGATCCCTTGGAGTTTCCTTCCTTCGCTCGAAGTTCAGTAGTCTACCCTTACGTGCCCATTGATCTTCGACGTAGTTTAGAAGAAAATCTGCTTGTGGCCTGGTATACCTCATCCATGCCTACAAAAATAATGCATCCTACCCAGCACCCAGAAGAAGCACAAGGATACAGTCCTTCATTCTTAGCCAAGAAGGCGAAGATTTGTTCTTCTGATTGGCTTGATTACATTAATGCCTTTGTTCCTTCCACTCCCATGTCACCTCTTACAATAGAGGCATCCACACCTTCTTCTTCATCTTCTGAATTTGAAGCCTCTACTCCTTCTTCTCCTCCCGCTCTTTCCTGGATAGAGAAACTAAGGCTTGCTCTTCCAATGGACAGAGTCTTTTCACCTTACAACCCTCCATTATCCCCTTCTCCAGCTGAGCGGAAACAAGCTCAACTTCTGCTAGCGGCTTTCTCTCACTTGCCTTTCAATGTTCTTGAGGATGATACCCCTCTTAAGAACTTTCAATGGGCTTGTGATATTTTGACCAGGGGCCATATCCTTAACCCCATCGCCCAAGCAGAACTTCACCTATTTCTGGACCAACTTCCAGTGCTTCTCCACTGGCATCGAAATTCCCTGGTTGCTACGCAATCTTTGGATCAACTCTCATCCCTACGAATTCATGCCCAATACGAAGCAGAGAACTTCCTCGAAGAGTTCGATGACTTCAGAAATAAAGAATCTGCGTATTGGGACGATTTGGTTATAGATGAGTTGGAACAAACACTGAGGGAGGAAGCTTTCGAAATAAAGGCTGAAGAGCTCTATTATGAAGTAAGAGCACATCAGCTTATGCAGCCAACATTAGAGGAGATAGAGGAAATAATAAAGAAAGAACAAAAATTCATTGATCATTGTTGGATGAAATTCCATGACCTTGTTATTTATTCTATTCCTTATTTTTATGAGCTCGAATTCGTACCCAGATAGGGTCACTTGATGTAACTGTTTTGGCTTTAGTACAAACAAAGTCCTTTTATATTTGTCATTGTTTGATTTTGTTCCTTTTTGTCTTTAAAAGCCAATCTATAGCTTCGAATTAAACAATCTCATCCTTCGAATCTGGATTTAATTGTCTAATGAAACGCTAAAAGAGCTAACATGTCAGTTTATGGGGTATCGTTGACAGTTCTGGCTGTTATTACCTGGAATCAATGCTCTGAACTTGTTAACATTACCTTTCAGAACTAACTATAACCAATATATGGTCATGGTTAATGTAACCAATCAATTTCAAATTAACTAGTTTGCCTCAAAGAGTAATCCACATTGTTCTGGTTCAAAAGCAATTCCTTTTTTTATAATAAAACCAGCGATTGGTTTCAATGTGACAAATAGTGCTTCTTATCCCTAAAAGGATCCGAGGATTTGCTTCGAAGGTCATTACTTTGATACACAGGTCCTAAAACCCTTTGAAGTAGACCAATATTTGAATAGTTCAGTCCATGAGCATGTAGTATGCTTCGAAGCTGGCTTCCGTATTTCGAAGCCGTTTGTTTGAATTTTGGCGCCAAAATTTGGCTTCGAAGCCAAATATCTTGCTTCGAAGCTGGCATCAGCGTCCGGAATGTGCTCTTCCCTCCAGAAATTATCAATGTTAGAAGGAACTCCTCGTATTCGTACGTTTTTAGTACTTAGCGACTTATGAAATGTATTTCCGGACATAAAGGCTTTTGAAACCCTTCTGCTCACTTACGCATACAAACCCTCATCTGTCTCTCACTTTTCCTTACTCCCTTCTGTACTTTCCGAAAAAGCATACTATCAATGGCCTCTTCCTCATCAAAAATCCCATCCATAGAGCGTGTGAGCTCATCTGTGGCCTTGAAAAGGCTTATTGATGCTGAATGTGAGAAGTACAAAGCCGGGGAAAAAAGTGCTATCGATGGGCGTATCTTTGTTCCTAGTCACCATATGCAGCAAGAGTACGTGCTTGGGCCCATATTCAAGGAGGTCCTTACTGAACTTCCTGCCCTGTATCCCCGTCTGGAGGATCAACGTCTTCTCTATGAAGGTAGTCTTGACTGGAAGGGCTGGAGAGTCAACCGCCCTCACCGATGTTGGCCCACGGTGAGACCAGAGTGGCAAGAATGGTACGACCGAGTTATCTCTGCTAGGACCCTGGACCTTCAAGAGCTCTGTCTTCTCGATGCTCTTCGACTATCTAGGGTAACTATCTCAGAAGACCCTTTTCTAATTCCTGCTGCTTTATGTTTTTGGAATCCCATTTTCAATTTCTTTCAGTTTAAATGTGGGATGATGGCTCCCACTGTCCTTGACATTTGCCATCTTCTAGGAGTATCCCCCATTGGCGCTCCTATTACACCAGATTTTCCTGATTTAGCAGTCCCTTTCTCCCTCCCTTCTCTTAACTCATCTTATAGTGATTTTGTCAAAGCTGAGAATAACAAAGAGGGTTTAGTAACTGATAGGGAGTTCTTTTCCTTTTTGTTATATTGGCTGTGCAAATTTCTCTTCTGCACTTCTTCTCAAAGAATCATGCCGGAATTTGCCCCTCTCGCCAAAGCCTTTGTCTTGCAAAAACGGGTAGCCTTGGCTCCGTATATCTTAGGCCATGTATATAGAGTTTGTTCTCTCTTTTGTGAAAAACCCTTAGATGCTAACCAAGGGAGGCCATTCTGGATCCTTCAGCTTTGGCTTTTCGCTTACTTTACCGATTTGCAATCCAAATGCCTCAAATTTGCTGGGTTACATTCTTCTACTCATGGCATAAAATTAGCCAATGCCGCACTTTATCCCTCTACCTTTGCCTTTTATTTCTCTTTCTTTCATCAGCTACCAGCCGCCCCTCCTCTTCATTATTTCCGTCCCTTCGAAACCAGTATTGGCCCGACTTGGTTGAATAATTTCCTAAGTGACAAGCTCTGTATCTCGCCTGCTCACAAGGAAATATGGGCTTCTTTCCTGCTTCCCAGAGAACTATTCATTGGGACCACCAATCCTAGAGCTTATAAATGCATAGCTGAGCCTTATTGTCCTGCCCAATTTGCTAGACAATTTGGCCTCACACAAGGAGTTCCAATTCCGCTCTGTAGCAACACTAATCTGAGCCTCACCAAGAGGGATTTGAAGGTTCGGAAATCAAGGCTGGAAGAGGCAACCTTTAAGTTTATGGACGACTTGGCTAGTTTTGAGTTCATTCCTTTCTCTCCTCAAGGTACTGTACTGAAGAGATACCAAGATTGGTGGGTGAGCAATATGGAAGTCTATTTGGCCATCTCACTTCAGAACTCACTAAAGATGCTGGATGTGCCCAAACCCAAGGAAGTTGAGATGGTCACTTCTTCCACTGTTTCAGTTGCAGTACCTGCTACAACTCAGTTCACTTCTGCTGCTTCAATTCTCACTAGAGTCACTCGAGGTATATACCTTTGTTTTCCTTTTCCTTTGGTCTTCTATACAACACTGGTTGTCTTCAATTCTTCTTCTATGAAGGTGGTCAGCAGCAAAAGAAGAGGAAACTGCCTGATCCTGAAAAGAAGACCACTGAAGCACAAGAAGAAGAAGAGAAGGAAGAAGAACAAGAACATGAACCACCCTTGATGAGAAAAAAAAAAGTAACTGATGTAGTCCAAGAAGAGATCGCTGCTAAGGAATCAGAAGAAGAGCTTATTTCTGGGGAGTTCAAACTTCAAGCTGAAGGGGCTGAGAGGACAATTGAGGAGCAAACAAAGCCAATTCAAAGAAAAAAGAGAAGAAAAGTTACTGTCTCTCTTTCTGACTTTGATGTCTCCCCTTCTGATTTTGATGAAGATTCTGATTCCGAGACAATTGCTGAAGCAATAAGAAAGAGGAGGAAAGTAACCGCTTCAACTGCTACCTTGGTTAAAGACCCCATTCATGAAGCAGCTGCCAAGGCAGTGGAGCAGGAACATTCCAAGGCAATAGTTGTCTTTGAGAGAGCTGAGAAAAGACGACAGCAACAAATTTTAAGAGAGGAGGCTGCTGTTGCTGATGTATTGCAAAGGGAAATGGCCAGAAGGCAACAAACCGCCGAACATTACTTCCTCCGCAACTCTCCCATAAGTGCCAGTGCTTCTGAGACAAGTAATTTCCTTCACACTTCCATTGCTTTTCTTTTGTTAACTTTTGACACTGGATTATGACATTGCTTTTCGTTTCTTCTTCTTGCAGCAACACCTACTGCATTCATCTTTCCAGTTAGGCCTCCCTCAATTTCAATTGAGGTCGATCAAATGCAGAATGTGAGGGTTGTTCAAATCGCACTCCCACTTTCAAGGCCTACATTTGATGTGCCTTCTTTGAGCCCCAGCATTCCTCCATCTCTCTTCCTTGGTCTAGAACCATATCTTCCTTTTTTGGCTTTTAACCCGCCTCAGTATGCTTCTTCGACCCTTGCTCTTTCTCCTTTTCTTACAGAAAAACCAACTGCTACTCCATCTCTAATGGCAGTTGATTCTCCCACAGAGGGTGCTGGTAGTCCTCCAATTCATAGCTTATCACCTATGTCCTCTTCCAGCCCCTCTTCACTTGATTCGTTGGTGGCTAAGACCATAGAGGCTGCCAAAGAGGTTCCCTCCATTTCTCCTATCCCCATGCAGCCCTCTGTGTCTTCCACCACAACACTCTCTATGCCTCCCATGTCCAGGGATGAGGTAGACATCTTCGAAGGAAGACTCGCTAGTCTTTTCAACGTACCTTCTACCTCTCCAACATTTAGTGCTGAAGCTGAGCCATTAGTTTTGGCTAACTCCTTGCTGGAGATTTTCGAGAGTCCTTCTCCCAGCAGCAAGCCTCCTGCACCTTCAATAGATCTAGACACATGTTTGGAACTGCTAACTTCCTTTTCGAGGATTCCCTTCGAGGCTCTACAAAGGCCTATCATTAGAAATGGGTTTCTTCAGTGTTGCAACATTGCTGAACAGTCCGGCATGAATGTCTCAAGTCATCTATCTCAGGCTGCAGCTACTATTGATTTTTATCTCAACATCTGTCATGCTGCTAAGACTGCGGATGAGAAGCTGGTTAGAGACCAGAGTTTTGTTTCTCAAGTGCATACTAAAGTAGCAGATCTCAAGGAACAACACTCTTCTGTCTCCCAGTTTCGAATCCAACTGCTGGAGAAAAAAGCTCAACTTGAAGAGGAGTTGGCTGCAGTAAACCAAGCCTTGGTTCGAACTGATACCAAATTGCAAATTACCAACCAGGAGCTGGCTGACCGAAAAGAAGACATGACTGCAGCTATTCAACTGTTTCCAGCACTTAGCCATAGGAAGTCCACTGTACAAAAACAATTAAGACATTGTAATGATTTTTGGGCCAATCTGTGGCACAATGTATTTAATTCTTTATAAAAGAACAAATTTTGTCTATCATTTGAGTAGTCTTATGTTTTCGTAGTTGATGCTTTATGTTATTCCTTGTGTTTCCCAAATGGTTGGAAAATAAGGTTTTAAATATCTGCCATTAATCTTTTTGGGATGTACATAACCATTCAAATTTCTTAAATGATATGCCCCAAAAGGCAGAACTCTATGAATTTGGTATGGTCCTTCCCAATTAGGTGACCATTTGCCAAACTTATGGCTTTTAATCCCTATTGGGAGTATTGTTTTCCATACCAAATCACCTTCATCAAAGCTAATGTGTTTGACCTTTTTATTATAATTCTTGGCTGCTTTCTTCTTCTGGAAAAGAATGCTATTTAATGCCAAAATTCTGGCTTCATCTATGCCTTCTAATTCCAAGCACATGCTTTGATGGTATTGTTCAGGATCTAACTGATCTTGGCATCTTACCCTTAAAGATTTAACATTGATTTCCACAGGTAAAACTGCATCATGCCCATATACCAAGGCATAAGGAGTAACCCCTGTGCTTGACCTTGGAGAGGTTCTGTAAGCCCATAACACATCCAACAACAGGTTATGCCAATCCCTAGGATTATCCTCCACAACCTTTTGTATTCCCTTTTTTAAGGACTTATTGGATGATTCAGCCTGACCATTAGCTTGTGCATAATAGGGTGTAGAATTAACAAGGCTAATTCCAAACTGCCACAAAAGACTTCACCATTTTCCCATCGAACACAGTCCCATTATCAACTGTTATGGTTTGTGGAATGCCAAATCTATGGATCAGATCTTTAATGAATCCAATAACCTCTGTTTGGTCTACAGCCTTGTATGGCTTAGCTTCGACCCACTTAGTGAAGTAATCGGTAGCCACTAAAATGAAACAATGATGTTTCGAAGAGGGTGGGTGTATTTTTCCCATCATATCCATGGCCCATCCTCTGAATGGCCAGGGCTTCACTACTGCATGTAGGTCAGTTATGGGTACATGCCTTATTGTGCCATGCTTTTGGCATGCCTGGCAGCCCTTTGCATATTCTATGCAGTCTTTAAGGATAGTTGGCCAGTAGTAAGAATGCCTTCGAAGCAACCATCTCATCTTTACACCGGGTTGATGAGCACCACAAATGCCTTCATGAACCTCAGCCATAGCTGTTAATGCTTCTCTTGGGCCTAAACATTCCAGCAATAGGCCATCTCCCCCCCTTTTATAAAGAGCATTACCATACATGATGTATTGCATAGACTGCAATTTAACTTTTCTGCTGGCCTTCGAAGATGGACCAGCCAAATACTGCATTATTGGATGCCTCCAATCTTGTTCTTGCAAGTCATTATAATTGACTTCTAAGACTACATTCCTTTTATTCAAAGGTGGTATCAATTTTTGATATGTTGTTTGGCTTATGCTCCTTTGGGTATTATCCCTTCTCTTGAAGTTCGAAGCTTTCTGAGCCACATCATTAGCTCTATTATTCAAGAATCTTGGAACATGAGTTACATTTGCTACTTGAAATTGAGAAAGCAGATGTAATGCAACAACATAATATGGTAAAATACTTATGCTTTGACACTTGAAAATCCCATTTACTTGGTTAACCACCAACTGAGAGTCTCCAAATATATCAACTGCATGTACTTGTAATCCAATAAGGATCTCTAGTCCCACTATTAAGGCTTCGTACTCAGCCTGGTTATTGGAACAAGTAACTTCATCCACTCTGAAACCATGTGTGGTTTCTACCCCTTGTGGAGATTTAATCACAATACCAATTCCAACTAAACCATTGGCTTTCGATCCATCGAACCACATCTGCCATGGCTCAACACTGGTCATGCCAAGTTCCATTACTTCTTGGTTCTCTGTTTGAGATGGATGGTCTGCTAGAAAATTGGCTAAGACTTGCCCTTTTACTGCCTTTTGAGGGACATATTCTAAATGAAATTCTGATAAGGCTAGTATCCACTTGCCAATTCTTCCCCTCAACATAGGTCTTGACAACATATACTTAACCAAATCTGTGGTTGCAATCACCAAGACAGTTGTAGGTAAAAGATAATATCTTAATTTCATTGCAGCAAAATACAAAGCAAGGCACAGCTTTTCGACAACTGAGTATTTACATTCACAAGAATTTAAAAACCTACTAAGGTAATAAACAGCTTGTTCCCTGCCTTCTTCATTGTCCTGGGCCAAGAAAGCTCCCAATGAATCTTCTGCTGCAGCTATATACAACTTCAAGGGCTTGTTTCCCTTTGGTGGCATCAGTACTGGAGGATTGGCCAAGTAGGCTTTAATACCTTCGAAAGCAGTTTGATGCTCTGTTGTCCAGACAAATTCTTCTTCATCCTTCAGCCTTAACAAGGAAGAAAATGCTTTAGTTTTCCCAGCAGTGTTAGAAATAAACCTTCTAAGAAAGTTAACCTGCCCAAGGAACCTTTGTAATTCTTTCTTACTTGATGGAGGCTTAGCTTCGATGATGGCTTTGGCTTTGTTCTGATCAATCTGTATTCCTTTCTTGTGCACCACATAACCCAAGAAGTTTCCAGATGATACACCAAAAGCACATTTGAGAGGATTGAGTTTTAGCTTGAACTTCCTCATTCTTTCAAAAGCTGTTTCTAACTGAAACAGATGTTCTTTCATGGACTGGGATTTCACTATAATGTCATCAATATAACACTCTAGATACCCTCCAATGAGATCATGAAAGATGGTGTTCATAGCCCTTTGATATGTTGCCCCAGCATTCTTCAGGCCAAATGGCATTTTAATCCATTCGAAGGTGCCAATATTTCCAGGACATCTGAATGCTGTCTTGTGGATATCCTCCTCCGCAATGCAGATTTGGTTATAACCAGAATGCCCATCCATCATTGACAAAATTTGGTGTCCTGCTGAACTGTCTACCAGTAGGTCCACTATAGGCATAGGGTACTCATCTTTGGGAGTTGCTAGGTTTAAGTTTCTGAAATCGATGCATACCCTCATTTTACCATTCTTCTTAACTACAGGCACAATATTAGATAGCCATTCAACATACCTGGCTGTCCTAACAAAGCCTGCCTTAAGTAGTCTAAGAATCTCCTCTTTGACCTTCTGAATTACTTCTGGACTCATCCTTCTCGGTTTCTGCTTGTATGGCTTGAAATTTGGTTTCATAGGGAGCCTATGTTCCACTAATGACCTATCCAATCCTGGTAGTTCATTATAAGACCATGCAAAGCAATCTTTGTATTTCTTTAGAACAACCAATAACTGGTCTCTGTCCAGAACGTTCAAACAAGCACTTATATAGGTTGGCTGTTGTACAGAACCTTCCCCTAAATTCACTTCTTCTAAGGGGTCTTGTGTCTGAGAACTTACTAAAGCTTCCTCTTTAATTCCTTCTACCTTCGAAGCATATTTTTTGCTTTGCTCCACTCGCAAGTTCTCTGGTTCCACATCCTTACCTTCTTCCTCATAGACAAAATCTGTCCATAAGGCATCCTCCTCTTGTATCTCCTGGACCTTTGTCTCAATGTCCAATGCGCAATATTTCCCAAGGGTCAAAATTCTGACCTGTAGCTGTTCCTGTTTACAGCCAATCATCATGGCTTCTCTTTCTTGCTCCTGTACTTTCTGGACTATTGCTTCTACGTCCAATGGTGAGAATTTAACCAGAGCCAAAGACTTGGCTTCTTGCTCTTCATCTCTTTGCCTATAACCAGGCATCATTGTCATCTTTCACGACAACCTCTTCATCAGCACTCTCTTGGACTAAGTGCTTTAGGTGTGTCACTTCCTCATCAGCCGTCACTTCGGCTGAGCCATCAGCTTTCCTCAGTATACTGAGTGGTGTTACTCCCTCAATATACAACTTGGCCTCTGCAAAGTCTGCACAGGCTATGAAGGGTTGAGGATCTGCATCAATTTCCTCTGTCTCTCCATTGCCCAAGGCCATCATGATCTTCTGATGCAAAGAGGAAGGCACACATTTGTTGGTGTGGATCCAATCTCTCCCAAGTAAGGCATTATATTTGGCATTGCTGTCGATGACGAAGAATGCTGTCATACAATCCCTGGTTCCCACACTCAAATTAATAGGCAGAATCCCTTGAGCCATCTGTTTATCTCCAGCAAAACCAGCAATAGTCGTGCTGGTTGGGATCAACCTGGGATTCTTTTTCCCTAGTTTCTTCAAAGAAGATTTCGGTAATAAGTTCACTGCTGCCCCATTGTCTACCAGGACTCGGTTTAGCTGTATCCCATCAAAGAAAGCCTTGATGTACAAAGGCTTGACATGCTGGGTCATGGAATTTGAGGGATATTCAAAAGGGTATGAGAGGTTGATGCTCACTTCTTCCTCGCTCTCATACTCAGTTTCCATTGGAGTAGCCATTTCAGGAGCATCCTGTACCATACTCACTTGTGACTCCTCACTAGATACAGGAATTGGATCCATGTCTTGGTCACCATGACCCTCATTTTCAGCTTGGAATTCATGAGGTAGTATGTGTACCATATTGACTGATACAGGGGGAAATGAGCCAAACTGGATGGCTGACTGTACCTTCTTCCCCTCTTGGTTACCTTGCTCAGTGTCTTCAGCAGCATCCTCCATGCTGCACTCTGGTACTTCATTGATAACTGATCCCTTCGAGGGATCCTTTTCGACTGGTTCTTCAGTCAGAAATGTGTGCTCAGCCATGAAGGCTTCGAACATTTCTTCTTCTGCCATTTCCTTCTTTTGGCTCATGTCAATCTCGTCTCCCGCTTCACTATCACTTTCCATCAGAGCCTTCTCCAACCCTGCCAAACTAGACTTCTCCCTGGCCTTTAGTTCAGAATGAACTTGGGCCAATTGTTCTCTGCTACAAACCACTTTGCTTTGTAGAGTCGGTTTTGGAGTATGGTCTGACTTTGAAATTTTCTTTCCTTCTGTCTTGACCTGTGAAGAACTCTCTCCACTTTCTTTCAGATCTTGCTGGTACTGGGTATACCTGCGTTGAATTTTCCTTCTTTGTGATCTGGAAATGACTGGGACCATATCTGGTTCCTTTGTCTTAGGATGTTTAAGTAATACCCAATTGTTTGGGGCCACCAAAGGAGGCTTGACCATCCTGCCTTGGTTCTCAACATCCCTTTGCGTAGGTGCCCCCCTAGGTTTGTTCTGCATTACAAACCAATCTGGGACCCCTGGTACCCACGAGCTTACTGATCCAGATGTCGAACTGTTTCCTTCTACCTTCGAAACCATCTTCGAAGCTGGCTGTGAAGGTAAATGCTTGGCTCTGACTTCATGTTTCGAACCTGATTCAGTCCTTCGATGAAAAGAGCCATTTTCTATCCTTCGCAGGGTTGGTCTAAAAGGCCAATCTCTGGCTTTACTCCCATAACCTGAACCCCTTTCCAATCTTCTTTCAGAATGGCTACTTTCTACTCTGTAGTAGTTGGGTGGCCTAGACTCATACACAGGCCTCTTGCCTTTAGCATGCATTCTGTCCACTACAGGTTCAACCACTAATGGGCGTTGCCTGTCACCAGCCGGATACGGCCTCTTGTTGTGAGCATTGGTTGATTTAGGACGTCTCTGAACATCCTTATAGTATTGCTTCCCATCAATTGGAAGCCCCTTTAACCATTTGTAACTTAATCTGCATCTGGGACACATCCTCTGCACTACAGCTGCTTCGAGAGAATCGTCGTCCAGTGCTTCTTCATCAGAGTGTTCCCTCTGACGTGAGAAACCTTGTCCAATAGTTGGTGGGTTTCCAATCTCCTTCTTGGCAGTTGTCTGGTTGGCAATATGCATTTGCACATTGACCTCTTCCAATTCCTGCAGAGATAGATTCTGAAAGTTTGGTACAACCACATTAGCCGCGCTTTCTCCAACTTCTGGAAATGGGTTGTTGTCAATTCCCATGGCTTTTTCTGTTTTGGCTGGGAACTTCAAACTTCCTTTTCGAATTTGCTCTTGGATCCTGTCTCGAAAAACAATACAGGTTTTAGTTGAGTGAGACCAAGAATTATGCCATTTCCAGTATACTTTTCCTTTAAGTTCCTCTGGAGATGGCAGTTTGACTCCTTTTGGTAACTTAAGGAAATTGGCTGCAAGCAAATGATCAAAAATGTCATCTGCTTTTGTTAAGTCAAAAGAGTACTTTCTGTGAAAGTCTTTCTTTTTAAACTGTTGGTCGATGGTTGTATCCTTATGAATTAATGCTTCACAGATTACAGGTTCTTTGCCCACAATCTCTGCTGCATCAATCTCATAATTGGGATCTCTATAATACGTCTTATACGAAGCATTATTTCGATCTTGTTCCTCCTCTAGTAATGCTTCATATCGAGACACCTTATAGGTTAATTCGACCAAATCCCTAAATTCAGTTGAGTCAAATTTCTTTCGAAGCCTGAACTCTAAACCGTTTTGAGCCAATCTTACAAATTCTGACTCTGGAAGGATGACCCTACATTTATTTCGAGCCCTTTTAAATCTGGCAATAAACTGAGTAGCCTTTTCTTCAGGCCTTTGACTCAATCTTGCCAAGTCTGCCATGGACACCTCTGGCTCCGATTGGAAGAATTGGGCATGAAATGCCTCCTCCATTTGTTGCCAATTTTGAATGGAGCCAGGTGTAAGGTTGATATACCATACAAAGGCTCCCCCAGTTAGGGAATTTGGAAATAATCTCAGTTTCATGTAATCATGATTAGTGAATTCACCACATTGAGCAGCGAATCTGGCAATGTGCTCTACTGTTGATTGATTTCCAGTTCCATAGAACAAGGTAAAATCTGGTATTCTGAATCCTCTTGGATATTCATGTACCCTATCTACCCATTCTGGGTATGGTTTTCTGTATACAGGAGTCTGGACCCCCCGAGCCATCGGTCCACACATCTCCCTAACAATATGAACAATTTGGTCCCTAGGGACCATATTCTGTGCCTGCTGAACCAGTACTGGAGGAACAAACACAGGGTTTGGTGGACAAACTTGTGCTTGTGGCCCTCTTGGTCCATAAGGTGGTACATTTGGGACTGGTTGCCCCTGTGGTACAGGTTGCTGTTGGGGATATGGGTAACCCCTTTGAGCCTGTCCTGTGAAGGGACCTGCGAAAGGTGCTGGAACAGGTGTTGTGTCCCTCCCATTTACAGGAAAACTCTCCAACCCCCCGGGTATAAATTCAAACAAAGGATTATTATATCCCCTAGTGCCAGGTATGGCTTCGAACATGGGATTTGTAACCATTCTCATGCCAATTTCTTGTACTTGCCCAGATCCACCAACGTGTGTGGCTTCATTGTTGGGTACTGAGGCATTTTGGCCTACTACAGGCCTTGAAATGGGTTCATACCAAGACTGAGGCGATGGTCTTTCATAGTTCTGAGTACTAGTCTGACCATTAGATTGTCCATTAATTTGCATAGGCTGTTTTTCTCTAGCCAATCTTTGCTGAGGGACATTTAAAACTTCCTCTGTGTGTCTTGTATTTGTTGGTTGGTGGTTATTCATTCGATCCAAAAAGGATGTTGCCCACCTTTCCATGGTGTTCATTAATTGTTGTCCCATAGCATCTACTAAGCCATCCCATGGATTTGTTGGCTGAGTAGATGGAATGGTGGATGTTCCAATTCCTTGGTTTCGTCCAATATTATGAACATATGGTTCTTGTCCAGAAATACTGGTCTGTTCGACCATAGGTTCTGATAACATAGGAGCCTCCACAGGATGTGTTACCACATTATCCTCTGGATTAGGTATTTCTACCTCTCCTTCTACGCCTTCTTCCAGACGTTCATTTTCTCCTTGTCGTCTTCTTCTAGCCATTTTAAATTAAGTCCCACTGGGCGTGCCAAAAATATATGTTGGCTTTTTGGCTTTTCGAAGGATAGTTTTGTAAATGCGAGCGTGCCAGCAAGGATCAATCAGTCCTTACAGAAATTATAATTGCCAACCAATTTATCAGACGATTGTGTTTTTTAGTTCTTTCAGCCTCAATGAAGAGGACTTTTACTGGTGGCTTGACTTAGGAGAAATTAAGAAAAATAACAAGTAATATGAAGAACAATCGCAGTATTTCATTAAAAATGAACACTTACAATAGTCCAAACTCAGCCTCGAAGAGGTTTACAGCAACAGTCTACTTGAATCTACTTGAAACTACTCCTAGGAATCGAAGTGCAGTGCAGATATTTAAAGGACAAGTATTTAAAGTGCAGGTATTTAAAGTGCAGGAAATGTAAAAACTGGGAAAGAAAATATAAAGTAAATGACTGGTTTGTATGATCTGAGTCTGGGGCCTTTTTCTGTGGACTTCCTTGCTATTTATACTTGCCAAGGATGACCTTCGAACTGCACTTCAAACCGTCGAACTGCTCCTTCATGATTGCTGATCATGCTGCCTTAGAAGTAGTTCCACTACGCCATCACTTGCAGTTAAACTTCCCTCTTATATTTGAATTTGAATATGAGTAACCGTTGAGGCCACGTCATCTTTCGTTTCTTTATTGATCTGGTGCTACTCGGATCACGTGAGAACCAATTGTCATCGCCACGTGTACGATCAGGATTGAAGACGTGAATCATCTTCCCATAATACCCTTATTCTGCCACGTGTCGAATTGTTACTGGCTTTTACAAAATATATAGCCAACAGATGTTGTGGAATATTACAATAGATATGCATGAAATTAAATATTATTTTATTACTGTTATAACCATGGCTTCATTCCTTTACTTTGATTTAGCCATCAACTACAAAGAGAAAGTGGGCAGAGCGATAGTTTGGAGGGAAATAAGTAAAGTTTATTGAAAATTTGCAGAGAAATGATTATAGGAGTGGGGGGTTATGTTATAAGGAATGTGAAGGGTATTTTGGCCATTGAGGTGCCTACTTTTTATGATGTCATTATATTTGATTACTTTTGCAACGTCCTTCTAATAAAAAGGAGGATCATTGTATTGTTTTGTAAAACAAAAGGAGGTCAATGTAATTATTGAAACTATAGTAAAGATACTTGTAATTATGATAAAACTCGGGAGAGGTAAGTGTAATTTATCCTAAATATTTTTATTTTTTATCAAATTAATTTTTTGTATTAACTTTTTTCAAAAAATAAATTCTAAAAATTAAACCGAACATAACTTTGCGAATTGAGGTGTAACGCCGACAACCCTCTATTTGTGTAATGACAAATAAAAATATAAAATAATAAAAACTTGATACCCATCTACATTAGGGATGTAGAAAAGGCTAAGTGAGATTTGTAGAAATTAATTGAATAATGATGATAATTTGAAATTTGATCGTACTAAAATGGTAAATTACCATCCTATTGGATGTTCAAAACATAATTTTTTTACATTATAACAAGTTAAAAAATAAATTTGATAATCAAATTGATTAGATATCAGATATCGATAATTATTTGATTATGACATATGTTTTGTTAATAATTTATTTTTAAAATCATATTTACTATTGACAAAAATATAACTGATCAAGTGACTATTGATATCCGATCAATATGATTTTTTTTACAGAGATAAAGTACTTGACGAGATCTAAACATTAAACAGTTCGAATTATCGAAATAGGACCCGTGATGGTTCCCACGAGCCTAATAGTACGCTTTAGTCTGATTTCGGACTAGAGAGAAGCACGATCTACATTTTTAAATCAAAATTAAAAAGGCTTGTTTGGAACTATGTAAATAAGTACACTTTTTTTTTCTTTGCGAAAGGATGTGCAGAAAAATAGAGAAGTGATGCGATCCAAATAAGTATATTTATTTAGGAGATGCCAAACAAACTCTTTAATTTGAAATAGGGTAAATTACAAATATATACCCTGAGATTTGGTTAAAATAAAGATTGCGATTCTGGAAATTATATCATGTCTCTTTAAGTTTCTAATAATCACATAACAAATGACACATTTTATTAATAAATCATTAATGCAATTAACAGTTTTTAATAATGTCGTAATTATATTTTAATTAATGATTCAAATAATTTTATTGTTGTATAAAAGTGTGCTTGGAAATCTTATTTTTTCACTAATTCTATTAAATAATTTTTTTTTTGAGAATGAAGTATATGTAATTTTCAAAATCGCAAGAGATAATTAAAAAAAAAAAAAAATGCTAGGAACCCGTCTTATGAACCTATAACTCACCCTTAAATGTGTTTGTGTTGTAAAAATTAAATTAATGAATTATAAAATCCATGAGTAAAATAAATTTAAATTATGAAATTTTTTTTCTAGATAAATTCTGAGTTAATAATATAGATTTTTAGTATTGTTGATCTTAAAATATACTCTCTCCATCCCAAAATATTAGTCATTTATTTCATTTTTTATTCTCCCAAAATATTAGTTTATTTTCAAAAATTAAGGATTAAAATAATATGAATTTTATATTTTGCCATTTTTTTAAAATATATTAACAATACAAAGGCTGTTTGTTTTTAGATGTAGAATGAAGAAAGATTGTTAGTGAATGGATTGTTAGTGAATGGACTACTAGTGAGGGGATTAAGAAAAAATGTATTTATTTGATAACCAATAGACTAGTAATAGTTCATGTTTGTTTGAGAGATAGGAGTGAGATTAACCATGTAAAATTTCACAAGTACCCTTTGCATTATTATCAAAATTAGGAACCAACTAAAGAATAAATAAATTTTTACTCAATGTTATGCTTCTTTTTCTTCTTTAATTTTTTTTTTATTTTTTTTATATAAATATTAAAGAATTCAACTATCAAAATTTTTATACTCAATGTTATTTTTTTAATTTTTTTTTAATATTAATGAATCCAACTATCAATTATTTTTTACTCAATTTTTTTTTCTCTCTCTCTCTCCTTTTTTTTTTTTGTTTTTGCAAATATTAAAGAATTCAACTATCAATAAAATTTTACTCAATTATTTGTGTTTAATATTACATGAGCCATATTATGAGTCTCATTCCAAGTATTATAACAAATTTAGCAATAAAAGGGTAAAATAGTCAATTAACCCATAGTCCCAAGGGATTCATTTTTGAATACTACCTCCCCTAAGCCATTACTAATCCCATTATCCAATTAGGATTATGAATCTTGAAGTCCATTTTGAAAACAAACATGATTATTGTTATTCCCTTCTCACTATTATTGTTATCCTCTCCTTACTATTAGTCCAACCTGACACCTATCTCTCAAAACAAATAGGCTCAAAAAGTACAATTATAACAATTGATATTTTCAAAAAAATATAATATCAAAAAGTAATTTTGAAAATTAATACTTTTAAAGTATAATAATTATATTATAAATTTTTTTTTTCTCAAAAGAAATTATTATTTTGGGATGGAAGGAATAATGACACTGACAAGCATAAACTCAAATGACACGTCCTTAACGGTGGCATTTGCAAATAAATTCACAATTGTCACATTATTTAGTGAGTTTGGTTTTAGTTTTTTTAAAAATTGAGTTTTTATTTTTTATTTTTTGTGTTTTTTTTAAAAAAATTTTTAGTGAATATTTTTAAAATTTTAAGTAATTTTTTACTTTTTGAGATGTACCTTACTTAGATATATTTAAATAGTAAAATATTTGTGAAAAAATATTTTTTAAAATTAATATATACACAAAAATACAAAAAATATACTAAATTTTCAATTTTTTTTTTATTTTTTTGGTATTTAGTAAATTTTTTAAAGATTTTTTTCACAAATATTATACTTTTTAAGTGTATTTATATTAGGTGTGTTTAAAAATTTAAAAATTACATAAAATATTAAAATAGTTCATTAAAAACAAAAAAATATGAAAAATAAAAATAAAAACTTTTCTGAAAAATATTTTTTAAAAATTAAAACCAAACAAATCGATTATTTGAGTTTATTCAAATTATTTGAATTTTGATTTGTTAATCATTTGGGTAGTTATTTGGCAACAAAGTGACAACCGATAAAAATATCAATTGTAGTAAATAAATATTACATCGATCGTCCGACTAGGTCGCTCGTGCACAAATTCAACCACAAATTTAAACGATTCGCACAAACTCAAATTCGAATATTTTTGTTCTGACGAGGCTATTTTCGTCGTACCAAACACATTTCTCTCTCTCTGTCTCTCTCTCTCTCTCTCTCTCTCTCTCGTCAGTCTTTTGTTCTGAGCAACATGAAGTACGATCAGAGGCTCATCGCGGCGGCGAAGTTCGTCTTCGCCGCAGACTCACGCGCCGGCCACTCTCCGGTCAATCCCGCCGACTTTGGCGTCACGGCCACGCTTAAACCTCACCAAATCGAAGGACTTTCATGGCTGATACAAAGATATCAGATAGGCGTCAATGTCATTCTCGGTACGGTTTCTGTCATTTTCTCTTTCTTTCATTCTGTTTGGCTTGCGAGAAAAAAAGGATAATTGAAACTGTGCATTCTTTTTTTTTTGAGGTTTGAACCATTTTAGTTTGACTCAAATTTTATGTTGATCGTTATTATTTTAATTTGAACAATTTGGTTATTTCGATGAAGTTGGAGGTTAAAATCAATGATTTCGGTACACGCACCAAAATTGAAATTAGATTTAAAAGTATATGACTAGATTGTTCAAATTGAAATTAGACTTTAAAGTATATGACTAAATTATTCAAATTGAAATAATAGAACTAAATGTCAAATTTGGGTCGAACTACAATTTGGTTATTTTGGTAAAGTTTTAGTTTAAAATTAAGGATTTTGGTACAAGTGCCAAATTGAAATTCATTTCGTTGATTGTATTGCTTCATTGTTGTTGCAGGAGATGAGGTACGGTTTATATAAAATATGTGAATTCAGAATGGATTGAACTCACACAGTTAAGAAGTTTGTCATTTTGCTTTCTTTCACTTATTTTCTCTGATGATAGTTTGTTTGTATTAGTTTAATTTACTGCTGGTAGCCATTGACCAATTTGAATGTATGCCGTAAATTTTGCAGGTGAGATGTATTCTTGTTCATTACTATTGTTCAATATGCGAGTATCAATGAGGAGATATGTTCCAACACTGAGTTGGGTTAAAGTGAAATTTGATGCCCAAGAGATAACTAGATGTGACTATTTTTGATATTTTTCTAGTGTGAATATTTTTGGTATTTTGTATCAATTATCAATAAGAAAGGAGACATTGAGGGGAATGTGATGAAATTGAAGTGTGTCAGGGGTGTTGTGTGATTATAGTATTTTTGCTAAGTTAAATAGGGAAAATCTTATATGACTATTATGAGGGCTTATATTGCGTGGTACAAAATGTTGGACTACTAAGAAATGTGTTAATTTTTTTTTCTTTGAGAAATAAGGAGCAAATATTATTGGAAAAAGCATCAAGACAATGCAAAGAACCCAATAACTACAATCAATGAAGAAATGAAGTGTTATCCCAGTAATGACAACCCAAGAGGGGGGTGAATTGGGTTTTTCAAAATATTTAAGCAATATTGAAAACTAATGCAGTTTGAGCCAACTCAAAAATAAAACAGAAATATAGAACTTAAACAATCAAACAATAACTGATGAATAAACAATGCAAAAAATCACAGAAAAATATAAGCAGAGATAAGAGAAGGAGAAGAGATATCAACACCACGATTTACAGTGGTTCGGCTTAATCCAAGCCTACATTCACTCCCCAAGTATCCTCCTTGGGAATTTCTCCATGATCTTCAAATAGCAATACAACCGCTAGGTTCATAGGTGCTAGCGAACCTTTACATTAAGTGATCTATCAAGTCGGCTAGTTTTGAATCCGGTGCCTAGTCATTCCTAACCTAAGTGATTTTATCCCAAAAACCACTTACAAAAAGATCACGACTAGTTTTAAATTTGGTGCCTAGTCACACCTATCTCTAGTGATTTTATCTCAAAAACCACTCACAAAAAGATCACTCTCACAAGAGTAAGAAGAACGGGATGCAAACCCTTTTACAACAAAAGTTCAACTCTGAACAAAATCTCACTCAAAAATGTATATCCCAATAAAGAACAGTGGAGAGCTTTCTATTGCTTCTTCTGCGTTTTTGTTGTGTACTTCAATTGAGGCTAGAGTGCTCCTTTTATAGCTTCAAAAATATGACTGTTGGAGCTTAAAAAATATAACTGTTGAAGTTGACTCTTCCTTTGAATAAGGAATTCTCAAATCAATTCCTTTTGCTGTATCTTCTACATTGAACCTTTCCATGTGAGAGCAATTTGAATTTTGAATTTCTATATTCTTCAATTAATCCCATAGTCCATGCTTACCTTCATCATGATATCTTCAACTTAAAATAGCAAACCAGAGGAATCTTCAAATTCAAATTTTGTCCCTAATCTTCCTTTCTTGAATATAGCACATTGCAATTTGTCTTAAAAAAGTTTTGAACAAATCCCTTTGATTCTGCAATCTTTCCTTGTAGAACAAATCTTCCTTGTATATCAAATCCAATCAAAATCTTCATTTCAAATCCTTTAATTTATTTTGAATTCAAATTCTTCATGCTTGATTTATGTTTGAACAATTTGCTCTGCAGAATACTTTGAGCTGACTCTTGGTGTTGAGCTGACTCTGAAAATTCTGGGAATTTCCTTTGCAATCCAGTAAGCTCTGAGCTGGCTCATTCTAGATTTGAGTTGACACCTTCATTTTTGATTCGATTCTATTCAGTGCAATATACTTTGAGCTTGGTCCTCTTTCTTCTTGAGCTGACTCGAATCAAGAATATTGTTCCAATCAATTCTACAAATCAGACAGACTTTAATCAGCTTTAAATTTAACAATAACTTATTATAAGCATAGCCACTTAGGCTTAGTCATCATCAAAAACAATTTATGTACTTCTTTGAAAACCTTAGGGCTAACATAAAGACTCAATGAAATGTGTTAAATTGACGTTGAGATGGATGAATGGTGTTATAATAAAATATAAAATAGGAGAGTTAGAAGCAATATCAATTGAAAACAAAAATGAGGGAAAACTATTTGAAATGGTACAACTTTGTGCAACATAGACCAACTAGCGCGCATAAAAGAGCAGTGATTTTGATCAATTTTGAGGGTTCCAGAAGAAAAAGAAAAAGGCTAGGAACAAAATGGTTTATGGTGGTAAGAAAGAACATGATTGTCTTAGACTTTGTTGAGGACATGGCTTTTAATAGAATTATTAATTAATTTATCAAAAAAAAAAAAAAAAAAGAATTATTAATTAAAATAGATCCATGTAGCTTACACCAAGTAATTAGGACTATTTCTTGTTGACTTGAGTTGATCACTCCTTGCTTTAGTGTAATCCTAGTTGAGTTGCAAGTTTATTCTCCTTGAACTTCGTTATATTTATTCCATTTGCATTAAGGTTGACCCTTATTCTCATTTTAAAAGCCCTAAATTGAATGTTGTGCAAGAATATTGTATACTCTTGCATTGACCTAAAGCATAGAAGTTTATTGTTATTAGCACTGTAGAGTATGCCAGTTGGTTATATGGGCAAACTGGCAGAAAATGTTTCCTCAACTTAATGCACCTTTAACCTTTGTTTTATAATGGAGGATTTGAAAGATCTGTGTGCTGGTCTATGCAAAACAGTGGATTTTCATGTTATATATCTCTGTCAGGTCAATACGCATGATTCACTTGTGTTTTATTCTCTACAAGCCTACTAATTTAAGCAAAGGAGAGGTGAAGTCTCTCCTTAATGCAGCTGCAATACAGTGATGATAATAAATGTCTCTTTTCAATTGATTATGCTTTGGATTTAAATTGTTTATTGGCAGATGGGACTGGGGAAAACTTTGCAAGCTATTTCTTTCTTGAGCTATTTGAAAGTTTGTCAGATGTCACCTGGGCCATTTTGTGAGTAAGAATTTCTTTTTAATCATTCTGATAGGCTTGGGAATCTTTATCTCTTCTATGGTTTTTGGTTTATCTAAACATTTTGGCTTTCGCTTTTCTGGTCATTTTATGTCCTTAGTATGTTATTCTATATGCAGTGGTTTTATGTCCTCTCAGTGTGACTGATGGTTGGGTATCAGAGGTGGCCAATTTCGCTCCAAGTTTAAGAGTCCTTCGCTATGTTGGAGAGAAGGATCATCGACGCTATCTACGCAGGAAAATGTATGAGCATGTAAACGAGCAGTCTTCACAGTCTGATGTAAGTTTTGAATCCTGCTGCTGCATTTTATTAAAGAATGGAATATGGGTTTTTTACGGAGTTTACGGCTCTTAGGTTTGTGTGAAAAATGTCATTGCATCAAATCCTTCATGATTTACCTTGGGGTTGTTCACAATCTATGTTTTCTTTGAAAATCCCTTTACAGGTACTGTCGTTTCCTTTTGATGTGCTATTGACTACGTACGACATAGCATTGATGGATCAGGATTTTCTTTCTCAAATACCATGGCATTATGCAATTATTGATGAAGCTCAAAGACTTAAAAACCCTTCCAGTGTATGTTCATTTTCCCTCCAATCCATCCATCAACTTTTATTTTTGTGGTGGCAACTTGTTAGCTGATTATGAGTTAGCATCTCATGTTTTGCAGTATAGTGATTATTGTGAATATCAAAGTATACTACATATATGATTGTCTCATTTTTGTATATGTTGGTCATCTATAATAAGTTGGAATACATTGGCTTTTAAGAAATCAAAGTAAGAATGGCAGAATGAACATGCATGAATAGTAATCTATGTAATTTTTTCCCTTGTAGACATATGTTTCAGATACATCGATTCAACTCCTAAGCAACTAGTTTCCTTTCAAGTTTTTGAGCAATTTTAGACTACTACAATCCTTGGAAGTGCTTTATTGAGCAAAATCAGATAAATTTGAATGTTAAATATTATGCTTAAGCCAACTTATCAAAAAATAAACAAATTTATGCTTAAGCTAAATTATTTTTCTTTTTTGCTCTCATTTTAGTTTCCTAACTACCAAAACCTTAACAGGTATTGTATAATGTACTCAGAGAGCGCTTTGTCATGCCAAGACTGTTATTGATGACTGGCACTCCTATTCAGAACAACCTCACTGAACTTTGGGCTTTAATGCATTTTTGTATGCCTTCAATCTTTGGGACGCTGGAGCAGTTCCTTTCTACATTTAAGAAAGCTGGAGATCCTTTATCAGGTCATTCTTGTCTTTAAATGAATCAATAATCTGAGACAGTCTTTCCTTTCGAGATATGCTCATAACCCTGCCGCAACCCTTAACTGGCTGGAGGCCTACTATCCACTTTCGAAGCCTAGGGGGAAGCCCATGGGTCCATTGTGTAGACCGAAGTCTTCTTGAATCAATAAATGTAATTGGTTGATTATTATCATTATTATTATTTAGCTAGGATTCAAATAAATATTTTCTTAGGATATTTGATGGTGTTACCAAATAATATTAGGATTTAGTTCCCACTTTGATTGGGATTATCAGTGTATAAATATTGTATTTTGCTTTGTATCATGCAGATTTGGATTAATAATATTGTGAGTGTTTTAGGGCTGTGGCCTCTTGAGTGTTTCTCTCTCTCTCTCTCTCTCTTTCCCCACTATGTTCTACACCACCTAGATTTGGAGTTCTCTGATATTGTCCTTCATGCCTGTGTCTTTCCGTACTTCCTTCTTATCATAATTCAAATTGCCAAGGCATTTCACCTTATACATGATGGAAGCTTACATATATACTCTTCACACATTAAATCTATCAAATATTAATTACAATTGTATAGGCTTTCTTTTGTTTTGCTTTTGAGGCTAAGCACTTTGCTTTGTTTCTGCTATGTATATGGGTTGTTTCCCCTTTTTGTTCCTCTTCTTATGTATCCAAAAAAAAGAAAAGAAAAACCCTACCATATATTAATAGCTGTTTTTTTTTTTGGGTATGATTTTTGAGAGATTTTATATTAGCACACTTATTGTTCTTTATTCTCCTGTTCATTCTTTATCTTTAATTATCTGTTGATGTTGATCTAACTTTGCTTACCGTGCATCATGAAGCTTGAGTAACCAGCTTAGGGTATGATAGAATATCATCCCTTATTTATAAATGAAGATTTAGGGTTACAAGATGAGCCCTGAGGGCATAGAATAATACAAACCAACTTTCGGCTAATATAATATTAGAACACTTTCGGTGAGTATAATGTGCTAACAGTGAGAATAACATGCTAACACTCCCCCTCAAGCTGGTGCGAAGATATCTCTCATGCCTAGCTTGCCTAATATGTCATGAAATGGTTTATTCCCAATCCCCTTGGTGAGAATGTCAGCAAGTTGTTCACCAGACTGGACAAAAGGAGTACAAATGGTACCACTAGTGAGTTTCTCCTTAATGAAGTGGCGATCAATCTCAACATGTTTTGTTCTGTCATGTTGAACTGGATTGTGAGCAATGTTGATGGCGGCTTTATTATCACAGTATAATCGCATGGAGTCCGTCTGATCAATACCTAGATCACTCAACAATAACTTGATCCATAAAAGTTCACACACACCTTGTGCCATAGCTCTAAACTCAGCTTCTGCGCTTGACCTGGCAACCACATTCTATTTCTTACTCCTCCAAGTAACTAGGTTGCCTCCAACAAATGTGCAATACCCTGAAGTCGATCTCCTATCAGTTACTAATCCAGCCCAGTCAGCATCTGTATAGGCTTCCACACGAAGATGATCATACTTTGAAAAATAAAGACCCTTGCCAGGAGCAGACTTCAAGTACCTCAAGATTCTCATGACAGCCTCAAGGTGAATCTGATGAGGAGCATGCATAAACTGACTAACCACACTGACAGCAACAGCAATATCAGGACGGGAGTGAGATAGGTAAATGAGCTTACCCATTAATCGCTGATAGCTCCCCCTATCAACAACTTCTCCTCCTTCATCATCCCCCAATTTCTGATTGGCTTCCAGTGGAGTGGCACATGCCTTGCAGCCAAGCATCCCAGTTTCCTTCAACAGGTCAAGCACATATTTTCTCTGTGAGATAAATATCCCATCCTTAGAGCGAGCAACTTCAATTCCCAAAAAATACTTCAAGCTTCCCAAGTCTTTGATTTCAAACTCATTAGCTAAATATTTCTTCAACAGAGATATTTCCTCACTATCATTGCCTGTAAGAACGATGTCATCTACATAAACAATAAGTGCTGTAGTCTTACCACGTGAGGAATGTTTCACAAACAATGTGTGATCTGCCTGACTTTGTTTGAAGCCATATTTAAACATAGCCTGAGTGAATCTCTCAAACCAAGCCCTTGGAGACTGTTTGAGACCATATAATGACTTCCGAAGCTTGCATACTTTTCCTTCTGTCTGATGATCCTCAAAACCAGGAGGAATGTCCATATATACCTCTTCTTCGAGGTCACCATGGAGAAAGGCATTTTTGACATCAAACTGATAAAGCGGCCAATCAAGATTAGCTGCTAGAGAGAGAAGTACTCTGACTGAATTCATCTTAGCCACGGGTGCAAAGGTCTCCTGATAATCAATGCCATATGTCTGAGTAAATCCTTTTGCCACAAGTCTTGCCTTGTAACGCTCAATAGACCCATCTGCTTTGTGTTTCACAGTATATACCCATTTACATCCCACAGGTCGTTTGCCCGTAGGTGACTCAGTCAATTCCCAAGTGCCATTCTTCTTAAGTGCTTTCATTTCCTCAATCGTGGCTAGTTTCCACTCAGAGGTAGCAAGAGCATCCTGAAAATGGTTAGGAATGCTAACAGAGGAAATATTGGACACAAACGCTCTATATGAGGATGACAAATGAGAGTATGACACAAACTGTGAGATAGGATGTTGAGTACAAGATCTCACACCCTTCCTTTTGGCAATAGGAGCATCAAGATCAACGGATTCAAGAGATTCAAAGTTACCTAGACTCTCATCAGAAGTAGGAGATGGCAGTGGAGTAGCAGAAGTGGTCCTTTGTATCCAGTTAACTTGTTGTCTGTCTATGTCCCGGACATAAACATGCACGTCCTTATCCTTGGTGACAGTGGGTTCTATAGTCCCAGTAGAAGAGGATGGTGCAAGAACAATTGGTTCCACCATAGGAAGCACAGTAGAAGAGGGTGGTGCAAGAGCAATTGGGCCCACCATAGGAAGCACAGGACTCATTTCACACCAAGGCTCCCCCGGAAATGAGGACGGTGACACCGGAGAGGACAAGAAATAGGACTGGGACTCAAAGAAAGTAACATCCATGGACACAAACCACTTGCGAGAAGAAGGGTGGTAACATTTATACCCCTTTTAAGTAGGAGAGTAACCAAGGAAAACACACTTGAGCGAGCGAGGGTCCAACTTACCACGAGAGGGAGAGTGATTATGAACAAAACAGACACAACCAAATATTTTTGGAGGAATAGAAAACAAGGACTGAGAACTGAGGAGGACGTGAAGAGGAGCCTGTTTTTGCAAGACCTGGGTAGGGAGACGATTAATAAGATGGGCAGCGGTGAGAACAGCGTCGCCCCAATAGGGCCGAGGCACATTCATAGAAAAACACATGCACTGAGCTATGTCAAGAAGATGCCGATTCTTGCGTTCCGCCACCCCATTTTGTTGAGGGGTATTGGTGCAAGAGGTCTGATGGATAATGCCATGAGTAGAGAAATATTGTCCTAACTCAGAATCTATGTATTCCCCGCCATTATCAGAACGAAATAGTTTGACAGTGGCCCCAAACTGAGTACAAATCATCGTATGAAAAGTCCGAAACACAGAGAAAACCTCACTCTTATCTTTCATGAGATACACCCAAGTAGCACGAGAAAAATCATCAATAAATGTAACAAACCATCGATGACCTTTCACAGACATAACATGAGAGGGACCCCAAACATCAGAATGTATTAAGGAAAAAGGAACTAAACTTTTATTCAAACTGGGAGCAAAAGAAGCTCTGTGCTGTTTTCCAAGTTGACAAGACTCACAAAGAAAGTCAGACATATGATGATTTGCGAAACCAGAAGGAAATAAATGCTTAAGTAAATGAAATGAAGGATGCCCAAGACGCCGATGCCACAGCCATAAATCAGCGGGGGTAGTAGAAGACGTGGTGGAAGAATAAGCAAGTTTGTCCGGTTGATCTAGGAAGTAGAGACCATTTTCTGCACTACCACTGCCAATCGTCCTCCTCGTGACAAGGTCCTGAAAAAGACAATGATCAGGAAAAAACGTCACACTACAATTCAAATCCTGGGTGAGACGACTCAAGGATAATAGATTAACAGAAAAATTGGGAACATGGAGAACAGAAGACAGATGTATGGTAGGAGTGACGTGGACTAAACCTTTTCCAGAAATGGAAGAAACAGTACCATCGGCAATCCTAACTTTGTCCTGACCTGAAGAGGGCTTATAGACAGAGAAAAGATCAGAGGAGCCAGACATATGATCTGAGGCACCAGAATCAATGATCCAAGGTAAAGACTTATGACACAGGAAAGCACAAGGAGAAGAGGCTAAGTTACCTGAGCGAGCAAAGGACGAGGAAGCTGTACTGAGAGCAGTAGAAGACCGGCGGTCCAACAATTGGCGCAAAGCATCCTCCAGCTCAGTATCAGAAGCTTGGCCAACAGAAGCAGAATTAGAATCAAGTGGATCAACGGCACTAGACTGATGAGCCCGGGAATAGGAACCACGTCCTTTAGATTGGCCTGACCGACCGCCCCGAGAGCCAGACCGATCACCTCGACCCCCGGATGGAGTCCCATGAAGCTTCCAACACGTCTCACGAGTATGCCGCGGCTTCTTGCAATAATCACAGAATACAGACTCCTTAGCAGCAGACAGAGGAATGGGAGTCAGGCTGATGCCATCTCGAGGAGTAGACAGTAATGCTGAACGGTCAGTAGAGACAGGGGACATCATGGCAGACCGGCGACTCTCCTCATTCTGTACATAGGCAAATGCCTCCTGAAGTGAAGGAAGAGTGTCCATACCCAGAACTCGACTCATAACGGGATCATACTCCACATTTAGGCCGGCCAGAAATTTGAAGACCCGTTCCCGTGCGATGAACTTCTTGTACCCAACAGAATCAACAGGGCAAACGGGCTTATAGTCTTCCAGGTGGTCAAGGCATTTCCAGCCGTTGGTGAGGAAAGTGAGGTACTGAAGAACAGTCTGCTCCCCCTGAATTGAGCTCTCAATAGAGCGGCGCAACTCAAATGCCTGTGAGAAATTCCCTTTGCGGGAATAGGTGACAGCCACAGCATCCCAAACTTCCTGGGCAGTCTCCATAGACAACTAGCCCTCACCAAGTTCTGGAACCATCGAATGGATAAGCCAACTCATAATCAAAGAGTTATTAATCTCCCATTGGTCATAACCTGAGTCAGTGGTACTAGGTGCCTGTATCCTGCCATCAACATACCCCATCTTCCCTCTGCTCTTCAAAAACATAGTCAAACTTTGAGACCATGCGAGGTAGTTCTGACCATTAAATAGAGAGGTTGTGATTTTCATACTAGGGTTGGGGTTCTCAATCATGGTAGTCGGTGTAATGGGATTCTCACTCCTCGGTGTTTGAGAAGAAGGGGACACACTGGAGGAATCTGTCATGGATACAATACTACTAAATCCGCAACAAAACTAGTGGCAATCACAAATCCGGAAGGTGGTGGTGAAAGAACAGGCACAATGACCACTATAAGGCCATAACAAAATTAAGAAATCATTTTTTTTTTTTTTTTTGAGTTTTTTTTTTTTTTCCTTTTTTCTTTTTATATATTTATTTAGTTATATATGTATGGGTACGGGTACTGGTATATAGGTTATCTACTTATACATACACGACATATATACTAAACAGAGATGAGAGATGAGAGTATACCAATCTGAGGAGATCGATCGACGATGTGAGGAAGGTGGCTGACGAGATCGACTAGCGGCTGACGAGATCGATGGAGGAAGCGGCTGACGAGATCGACAGAGGAAGGCGACTGGCTGAGGAGATCGATCGACGATGGCGACTGACGAGATCGAGTGACGATCGACTGGGAGACGGCTGAGGGACGATCGACTGGGGAAGACGACTGGGTGACGACGGCGAGCTGAAGAGTGACGCAGCAGATGATCCACCCAGGTAACTTCGGTAAGCTTCGAACCCTAGAGTGTCGTTGGTGTAGAGGTCGACCAACGAGGGTGAGCCGAAACCCTAGAGGTTCAGCTCTGATACCATGAAGCTTGAGTAACCAGCTTAGGGTATGATAGAATATCATCCCTTATTTATAAATGAAGATTTAGGGTTACAAGATGAGCCCTGAGGGCATAGAATAATACAAACCAACTTTCGGCTAATATAATATTAGAACACTTTCGGTGAGTATAATATGCTAACAGTGAGAATAACATGCTAACACATCAGTCATCGGTTCATTGCTTATTGTTGAATTGCAATACGAACTGTAGTTCTATTCTGTGCATGATGGTGTGAAAAATTGTATCCAATAACAGATTAAACTGGACTATCGTAGTATATGATTATTTACAGATTTTATTCATATAAAGCTTGTATTTTTGTAACTACTGCTTCATTGCTGAATATCATGGTAGTATTGACCTATGCAACTTTTTTCTTTACTTCTTTGCATTTGTTATCATGATTCATGAGTAAATAGCTCTAAACAATATGCTGTTTAGATTCTCTCATTAATTTTCTTTTTGATTGGTTGGAGTAGGGGGAGTGTATATCTTACATAGCAAGCTCTCATGGAATATTGTGCCTACTGCATTCTGTTGCTGTGTTGATTTCTGACTTGGACAAAATTTACTGTGTGATACCCAAATTTAGATATCTTTTTTAGTATTGATGACTGGTTATTTTCATCTGGAAAATTCAAGTATACTTGCACCAAAAATATTCATGTTGACATCAAAATTGAAGTGTAGTAATTATGAGGATGTCAGTATTTGTTTCACATAATAGTGGTTTTGTTGATCAGAACCAATGGTTGCCGCAGAAACTTGAAAAGAACTATGGAAAGACATGTTTTAATTGTGGGCAAAAAAAGACTATTGATTATTCACCCAAAAAAAAAAAAAAGACTATTGATGGCACTGGCCCGGTAAAAAATTGTATCCTTGTGCAAGATAGTGGTACAAAACTATTGAGAGAAGCTGATATTGTTGAATATGTGGCATCAGAGAGATGGGAGCAATTTTGTAGATCACTTGGTAGGATTTTCAGTTAAGGGTCTGATTATGATTATTATGGTGGTACATATGCGGATGCTTCTTGGTCACCCATGCTTTCTCAAGTTCCATAAGAACTTTGGTCACTATTCCCCCACTTAAACTTAATATCTTACTTCACACTGTGGTAAGAGGTAGGAGGTTGCCTCATATTTGTTGCAAAACTGCTTGGACTTTTAAATTGTTAGAGATTTTTGTTTTCAGGTCTACTGCTAAATGGATTTAGATTGAAGCCTATAGTTGGTATTTACTGGCAAAGGAGAAAGCTGATTTTCTCAGCATCTACACACACGCAAACATATATAGATCTATGAAATTTTTTGGATCCGGATTCTTTGACTCTTGTTGAAATAAATGTGCACATCATCTTATCAGTTTTTGGATTGTTTAATTGCCGACCTCTACTTTTACATTATTGGGTTAATTCCTGGTCTTGCTGACTTAGCATTCCTGTAATAATTTGAAATTCATCAAAGAAGAATGACCTTATAAGTAATGAATCTTCGTTCTAACGCTTCAGAAGCTTTTTCTAAGCAGGTCATGATGCAGCAGAAGTTAAGGGACTATTTAAAATCTTGAAATATATATTGGGAGCTTTTATGCTTCGAAGAACAAAATCTAAGCTTATTGACTCTGGAACTCTTGTGCTGCCACCTCTTACTGAGATCACAGTGTTAGTTCTTTAAGCTGGTTTCTTTTTGTCTTTTTATTTGCCCATGCATTCCAAGGGCACAAGCACAGACACAACCTCTTACACATTTTCAAATTACTCAAATCACCCACTTGACCTTGATTGTTGGCTTAAGATGTAACCGAGAGTATTTTGCATTAAAACATTGCATTGTAGCTCTTTTGCAAAACAACCTTTTTAAATTTATATAGCTGTTTGGATGGAGCGATGTTAAGATGCTTATAAAAATTTTGTTTATAGGATGGCACCCTTGGTGAACCTGCAAAAGAAGGTGTACATGTCAATATTGAGAAAGGAGCTTCCCAGACTTCTTGCATTCTCTTCTGGAGCTTCTAATCATCAATCCTTGCAGAATATTGTATGTTATTATTTTTCCAATCAAGTCGGGTCGGCTACATGCACTAAAAGCCTTCCTTTTTATCTTATGTTATCTATGCTCCTACTCTCCTAGATGTATTATTGCCTTATATTTGCACCCCCTGAAATTCATGAGCAGTAGGTCTCATTCCGGGGAGTGGATTTGGTTGTTTACTGTATTAGACAGCTAGTTGATCTAACTGCTTAAGCTACTAAGGAATTGATCCAACACTAAATATTAAGCTCTCACACCCTCTCTCCTTGCGATGATTGTTTTTGGTAATACAAAGTGATAGAACTGGGTGCAAATGCACAAAACATAATACATAGACAAAAGGAAGGGAAAAAGAGATACATATGGAGACATTTGAGCCCAAGATATCTCAAAAACAAAGCTTTGATATTATGTTAAATAGTGAAAACAGAAGAGAGAATGAGAAGAAGACACAGTTAGTCTCCAAAGAGCGAATCATCTATTACACTGATATCAAGCTTCATTTTCATATAGCTAACAAGGTAAGTGGACCTTGCATTAAACTGTTTGTTTCAAAATTATAGGTTTTCTTGTTGAAACTGATGGACTTGATGCTTAGAATCAAACAAGTATCAACAATCCTTTTCCTTTGCTTTACCTGGAGAATAATAAAGCTAGTTATATTAGTAGAATGAAATAGAAGATTTCAAGTATTTCGTTGATTAGGTGACACCCATATTTGAACTGGGAAAGAAGGATATACAGTCCCCCACCTTACCACTTGGCCATGTTGTCAAAGGGATACAAAATAGATGAAAAAACTTCCCCTGTTAGGTTGGGTTACATCTTTTTATTTATTTTTATTTTATTGTACTTGGAGCAATAGAAAAAGGGATGAAAAGAAGGCAAAGCTTGCCAACTAATTCTGGTGGTGGGGGCTGATGCCACATCTATTGCATGACTAAATAAGTGTGATAGGTTTTGGAGTCTAAAGTGAAGGCTATGATTTTCACAATCATCAAGAAGCCTTCTCGTCCAAAAGGAAGTGTCCATGGTAGTGTTGGGGTCTTTATTTAGATTTATTCCTGAACTAGTACGTTGCTGGAAAGATTTTGTAGCATTATATCATTGTTTTAGTAGTAGGAGTATTTGGTAAATTTTAATAATTGTTGGACATGGGTAGTACTCATAGTCCTTGGTCATAAATTGGGTTAAGTAATGTTATTTGATTTTTATTTGAATTTGATCTAGAAGATTTCTACTTATCAAATATTCTTTAGTTTCTTTCTAAATTGGAAGTCCTTATAAAAGTAAGAGTGTTTTTTTTTGTCTATAAATATGCATGTGATCCTAATGATTCAATGGGAGTTGATATTATGAAGAATTGGTATGGTGTTTTGTTTAAGATTTCCTTAATCCTTGTGTGGGTAAGCTCTTGTTTTTTTATTCTTTTTCTTCTTATTTGCGCAAATAACCTAAGTACTATTCTCGGGTTACAGTTCAATACGCTCAAAAAGTGCCTTTTTCGGCCCTTATACTATAGCCAATCAAGTTCAAATTGTCCCCAACCTTTTCCCTTACCCTTTGAACACCAAATCCACACCAAAACACCAGGAAATAGTTGTTGCACAGAAAAATACTGCTACTAACTTTAGAAATCCTGTTTGAAAATCAAGCCCAAACTAGTCTTTTCCATCTAGAAAACTATAAAAAATTTCCCCTCATAAAATCTTACCCTAGAAGTTTCAATAAACAAAACCCACCACAACACCTATTAACCACTTCAAATTTTTTAACGCTGTCCTACCACAATACCTATTATATTTATGGGCAACAGTACTACTCCAAGCTTTGTAAAGCCTGTCCTGCATCAGGTGCATATCCTTATATGTATGCGTTCAAGAAACATCATTTTTGACGCACTAAATTAGATGTCTAGCCCTTATGAATGTTTCTTAGTGAAGTTGACCAAGAGCCTCATGTTGAAGTTCCCTCCTATAGGGTTATTGGTTTTGTCTGCTTTCTTGTAAGAAGTGAATGCATTAGGGGGGAAGTTAGAAGGCTACCAGTTGAAACATAAAAATGACGGAAAGTTATATGATGTGGAATGTCCTTGTGCAATGTAAACTAACACACTTGTAAGGAGATGCTAAAAGAAAATAGAGGAAGGGCAACGGAGGACATGGGTTGAGGTGGTAAGAAAGCACGTGATTGCCTCTTAATAAGGACATGGCTTCTAATAGAGCTAACTGGAGGAAACAGATTCATGTAGCCAATCCTAATAAATTGGGATATAGCTTGTCAAGTTGAGTTGAGTTGAGATTTTTGCTTTTTTCTCTTCTCTAGCTGTTCCTTAGTATGCACTGTTTCAGTTTCAGCAGCGAAGGAAGCACAATTGCCAGGTCCAACCTACAGTTGGGTTGTTATTCTCTGTATCCAATTTGATGTGCACTGTCATTAAGAACTAAAGCTCATGCTTATCCATGAAATCTCTGTGCCAATCAATTACTGTTTATGTTTAAATTTATTTTCTTACAAGTTTGACTTTCTAATTAGTCTTACAAGCGCAACTACCTATTGAACTGATAATCTATGCTACATGGACTCTTCTATTTAGTGTCCACTGGATATGATAATGATAAGGGTATGGGATATGTGTCCAACACCAATGTTTGAAGAGAAGAAAGTCACATTTGCTTGTAAAAAAATATTTTCCATCTTCTCACATGGATGAGAGAGAAATTTAAAATTTTTACCCAAATCCTGTCTAATTTCAAGAACATTTCTATATAATTTACAACTATCGTATATTAGAACATTAGACAATGTACAATATATATAAGTGTCCATGGCGTGTTCCCCGTACCCATATCCATTTTTGGATACATATCCCAATATCCTAAAATTTAAATTTATGAAAGTCTGATGCTTGACACATACTCGCACCTGAGTTCATGTAACAGAGACTGATACTGAATGTGGCTTGGTTTTCATCTTTCTTTGTGGCATAAGTGTACTTTTGTGTGTGGACAATATTATCAATGGGGGTCTGGCCTTTATTTCCTTTTCTTTCCTTTTTTTATGTGTTCTTGTTTTCAAACTGCTTCAACTGGAAAGCTTATTACCAACTAATTTGCTGCTTCTGCTCAGGTAATGCAGTTACGAAAAACATGCAGCCATCCTTACCTCTTCCCTGGTATTGAGCCTGAACCTTATGAAGAGGGCGAACACCTGGTTCAGGTAGCCCAACTGGTTTAACTCAACTGAAATGTAGTTTTGGTGTTTATAATTATCTCCAAATTCCAGAAAAAGAAAAAAAAAAAAAACGAATAGGATGTTTTTCCCAGTCTTTACACAGAAAACCTTTTTGCTGCATTTCTATCTTGTTTGCTGCTGATTCTGTCTTTTACTCTTTCATTTAGCTTTTTGCTAATAAAATACTTTTTGACCTTTCCTTTCAGGCCAGTGGTAAACTTATAATCTTGGACCAGCTACTTAAAAAGGCTACATGACACTGGACATCGTGTTCTTCTGTTTGCTCAAATGACCCATACACTTGACATATTACAGGTGGTTATCTTATTTTCTGAAATTATAATGGAAATTTGTACCAGAGAGTGATACATGCGAGTGTCTAAAATCTTTTGTTATATTATTGTGCAATATAGGATTTCATGGAGTTAAGGAAATATTCTTATGAGCGTCTGGATGGATCAATTCGGGCAGAGGAGCGCTTTGCTGCAATAAGAAGTTTCAGTCAGCAATCAGTCAAAGGGAGTATTAAGCCTGAAGCTGATCAAAGTGGTGCATTTGTCTTTATGATTTCTACAAGAGCTGGGGGAGTTGGCCTGAATCTTGTTGCTGCTGATACAGTGAGCATCACCAATATCTAATCAATTCCCTTTTTGTTACTTTCACTAATAAAAAATAAAACGGTTACTTCTTTGCTGCTTTCACCCTAAATGGCTGTGGAAATTCAAGACCACGGATAAGAAAGTGTTATCAAATAAATGTCCTTGAATATACATCCAGACATATCTCTGTTTTCTCCTATTTGCTTTTATCAATATTTATGTTCTTTTAGTCATATATGCTTTCTGACTACTTACTGATAACACGTAGTGTAGGTTATATTTATGAGCAAGACTGGAATCCCAGGTCGATAAACAGGCTCTTCAGCGGGCACACCGGATTGGTCAGATGAATCATGTCTTGTCTATAAACTTAGTTACTGGACAAACAGTTGAGGAGGTGGGAGATAAGTGAAACTTTTGTTAGAGTTGAAGTTTGTTCCTTCCTTTAAAATCTGGTTCCAATGTCAATGTAGGTTATCTTTCGGAGAGCAGAGAAAAAGTTGCAGCTAAGCCATAATGTTGTAGGAGAGGATCTTATGGACCATGAAGGAAAAGAAACAACAGGAGCTGAAGCTGGTGACTTGAGATCTGTCATATTTGGTTTAAATATGCTTGATCCTACAGAGATGAGTAATGAACAACCTGATCAACTGAATATGTCTGAATTGAATGCTATGGTTGAAAAGGTAATTGCATTGCGCTACAAACAACAATCAGACAAGGATGATAGGAAGTTTGAGTTCAATCCAATGGATCTATTAAATGGACATGACCTTGTGAAAAAAGGATCCCGCTTCTGTTGCTTATCCTGGTTTTGATGAAGCTTCATATCTCTCATGGGTTGAGAAGTTCAAAGAAGCATTAGAGTCACGTGATAGTCCTGTTTTGGAGTTGGGAAATAGGAGAAACTTACCTGAGGAAAAGCAACAGAGAGCTGGGGCTGCAAGGAAGAAGGCAGAGGAGAAGAAAGTGTCCAAGTGGGAGCTCTTGGATACCATTCCTTGTCTGTCAATGATCCTATCTGCCCTCCCAATGGTGATATGATGTCAGAATTCAGGTTCTGTTCATTTGTTTATGGAGACTGCACACATCCATCAAAAATTTGTCCATCAGATCCTGCAATCATATTCAGGTAAGTATCACTTTTGGAAATGGACCTTTAAGTTTCATTAATATGTTCATAACATTACTACAGAAGAAATTTATCAAAAAAAAAAAAAAAAAAAAAGATTACAGGACAGGAGTACTAATTTTTGACAATTACTCTTGGTATGTTTATTAGTAGTATTTATTTACTCACATAGTATTTCATGGCACATTTTTGAGTCATGGTAACCAGCCTCTTCACAATCTCCTTTTATGTGGTTCACCAGACAATTTTGACAGGGGTCTCATTGTGATTTTTGGAAAAAAAGAAGTGTCCCTGTATTTCTCACAAGCCTCAATGGTGTGTAATTTACCCTGCTGAAGTGACAGATGCTATGCACCTTTAGTACTGGATTGATTTGGTCGTTTTATTGTAAAGCATATGAACCATTGCATGACCTACAAATTTGTTGCAAAATACATTACATGAAATTGTGCTTGTTATGGGAATGAAATAGTTGGAGTGCTCATGTAGCCCACTCCAGTTAATTGTGGTTCAGGCTTTGTTGAATTATAAGGTGTTTATAGAAACACATGGCTATTGCAATGACCTTTTCTTTTGCGGCTAAATTTTGTAATGTCATTTCAAGAACATTGTTCACTACTATATTTTTTATTTAGTAGGAATTACTCCTACTTAGCAGCTGTTATATGTTTCCATAACTAAACTCTTTTGAAGGATGTACATCTTCAAATTTATGGGTCACAGAAAGTACTATCTATTGCCTTGTTTTCTTCTTTCAATAATTCCCATCTCTTATTATCTATTTCTTTGGCAGCTGTGTTGATGACTCTGGAAACTGGGGCCCACGGAGGTATGTTTGATGCGCTGGAAAAACTTTCAGCTAGTGTCTCAAGTGCATATCATCGAGCTTCTGAATTTAAGGACCTTCATCTTGGTGACCTTCATCTTATAGAAATCGAAGGTCAGCTCTTGTTTCTTGCTTGCTTGTGTTCAATATTTGTTCTCTCTTTTCTCCCAAATTGCTTGCAACGTGCATTGACAAAAGATATGCATGTGCACATACGCTTTCACATTCCTTTACTATCATCACAATTTCAACTAAATTTGACCATGCTTTGGCTTCAACCCTACTTGCAAATTGGAGTAGCAACAGATGGGCAGTGAAGTTGACAAATTGTGTTACCTGAAAGAAGCTTAGATAATTTGTTGATAACTGAATTTCACCTATTATTTGAACCTGCCTTCCAAATTTCTGTTATTTATTTGCAAAAAAAAATCCTGTATGTTTCTGTGGTGGTCATTAGATGGGAAATGTTCAAGTATGTGATACCTTGTATCTCACTTTCACGCAATACCTTGTATCTCACTTATCTCCTGGGGTATTGAATAAGTTGTTAAATAAACTGAGATAATTTTTTGGGTAAATTACACTAACCTCTGTTGAGGTCTAGACAAAATACATTGAGCTCTACTAGTTTGGAATAATTATATTGAGCTCCCTTAAAGTTTTAATTCACACCCTTTCATAAAAAATTTCTTTAGTCATATGTAGGAATG